>JAJJHQ010001124.1:0-79705 GCA_021223825.1 Drosophila ironensis
AATTGTTGTATATCCACGGATTTGTCAGGAAATTAGCTTTCCATCGAGGTATCCTCCCTGGTTCTGCGATTTTTCAAAAGTTGTGATATGCCAAAGTTGAGAAAAATGACCGAAAAGTGACCGATTTTCGATTTTTCCCATAATTTTGGGATGATTAGAGCACTCCTTCACCTAGTTTTGGCCATTTAAAGTTTTTTCAATAATTTGTTCCCATATCTCTGCCAATTTTTATCCGTATTCAAAGATGCATTTCTTAAAATCTTCGTGTGGAGTCCAATTAGCTATCCCTATCCCTTTTTTTTATTTAATTCGCTGGCAGATATTTTAGTTATGAGCTGGCAAAGTTGGGCAAAAAAAAACACAATTTTTCCTTTTTCCCTTTGCTAAATTACACACTGCAAGAAGGTTTGAACTTTGGCGCGCAGCATTACGTCGTTCGATAGCAAGTCATCGGGTTCCGATGCCAGCGAAGCCTCGCGCACAGCTGATATGCAAAACAACAGAAAGAGGAAAAAAACAAGCTGGGGCGAACAGACTCCAGGTCGCGACGCTTGCACACGTTGCTGATTTATTGGCGATTGACCGCAGAGAAAGCCGAGGGGAGGCGCTGACAACTCCCACCCTTTTGCTATGTTCAGGGCCCGAGCTCTCCTCCCCTGGATACAAAGCACTCTGAGAACGAGGCAGTCACCTCGGGGAAGTCTGTCAAAATCGAAATCGCTCGAGCCGAGACTGCTGGCATTCAGTTTACGTTTACGAAGCGAGTGAGTAGTACACAGGCTATTGAAATTGTTAAATTGTCTCTTCGATCCATTCTCTCACAATACAATTGGCGACGCAGTCAAGATTTCAGGGTCATGGCCACGAGCGGCGAAGTAAAAACGGAGACGCCCAAGAAGGGCAATCGTCTGGTGTCTGCCAAGTCGCCATACCTACTGCAGCACGCCTACAACCCTGTGGACTGGTGAGTGATTAACCTGATCCTCCTTCGGCGCCCCCTCTCACTCAGATCTCTGGCAGGTATCCGTGGGGCGAGGAGGCCTTTGAGAAGGCGCGACGCGAGAATAAGGTGATCTTCCTGTCGGTGGGCTACTCCACCTGCCACTGGTGCCATGTGATGGAGCACGAGTCGTTCGAGAACCCCGAGACGGCGGCCATCATGAACGCGAACTTTGTGAACATCAAGGTGGACCGCGAGGAGCGTCCCGACATTGACAAGATCTACATGCAGTTCCTGCTGCTGAGCAAGGGCAACGGCGGCTGGCCCATGAGCGTCTGGCTGACTCCGGACCTGGCCCCGCTGGTGGCGGGCACTTACTTCCCGAACAAGTCCCGCTACGGCATCCCGTCCTTCAACATGGTGCTGGAGAACATAGCCACGAAGTGGCTTACGGATCGGGAGTCGATGCTGCGGGCGGGCAACACCTTGGTGAGTGTCTTGCAGAAGCAAGAGAATGCTGCTCCTCTCGCGGAGGCGGCCTTCGAGCCGGGCAGTGCGGAGGACAAGCTCGGGCAAGCCATCTACGTGCACAAGCAGCGCTTCGACGAGACGCACGGCGGCTTTGGCTCGGAGCCAAAGTTCCCGGAGGTGGCGCGCCTGAACTTCCTGTTCCACGGCTATCTCGTGACCAAGGACGTGGACGTGCTGGACATGGTGCTGCAGACGCTGGACCACATCGGCAGGGGCGGCATTAACGATCACGTGTTCGGAGGCTTCGCCCGGTACGCCACCACCAAGGACTGGCACAACGTGCACTTCGAGAAGATGCTGTACGACCAGGGCCAACTGATGGCCGCCTATGCGAACGGCTACAAGCTGACGCGCAGTGACAACTTCCTCGGCTATGCGGACAAGATATACCAGTATTTGGTGAAGGACCTGCGGCATCCGCTGGGCGGTTTCTATGCCGGCGAGGATGCCGACTCGCTGCCCACGCACCAGGACACGGTGAAGAAGGAGGGCGCCTTCTATGCCTGGTCATGGGAGGAGGTCCAGGAAGCCTTTAAAGCTCAGTCGCAGCGGTTCGGCGAGGTCACCCCGGAGCGCGCCTTCGAGGTCTATACCTTCCACTACGGCCTGAAGCCGCAGGGCAATGTGCCCCTTGAAAGTGATCCGCATGGTCACCTCACCGGCAAGAACATACTCATCGTACGGGGCTCCAACGAGGAGACCTGCTCGAACTTTAACCTGGAGGCGAAGCCGCTGCAGGAGCTGCTGGACACGGCCAACGATGTACTGCATGTGTTGCGGGATCAGCGGCCTCGCCCGCACCTGGACACGAAGATCATCTGCGCCTGGAACGGCCATGTGCTGTCGGGTCTCTCCAAGCTGGCCAACTGCGGCACCGCCAAGCGGGAGCAGTACATGCTGACGGCCAAGCAGCTGGTGGAGTTCCTGCGCAAGCACATGTACGACTCGGAAAAGAAGATACTCTTCAGGTCCTGCTACGGATTAGGCGGGGAAGACGCCAGTCTGGAAAAGAACGAGTAAGTCTACGCATATTCATCCATAAACTATATACTTATGTTCCGCCATTTGCAGGTTCCAAATCGACGGTTTCTTAGACGACTACGCCTTCCTGATCAAGGGTCTGCTTGACTACTACAAGGCCTCGCTGGATCTCAGCGCTCTGCGCTGGGCAAAGGAGCTGCAGGAGACACAGGACAAGCTCTTCTTGGACGAGACCAACGGAGCCTACTTCTTCTCGCAGCAGAACTCTGCGAATGTGATTGTGCGGCTAAAGGATGGTAAGAGCCTCGGCAAAGCCCTATATATTGGAAATACTGCTAAACTATGTGTGTTTGTAGACCACGACGGGGCCGAGCCCTCGGGAAACAGCGTTTCCGCCCGCAATCTCATACTTTTGTCGCACTACTACGACGAGGATGCCTTGCTGCAGCGCGCCGGCAAGCTGATGAACTTCTTCGCCGACATCTCGCCCTTCGGACAGGCTCTGCCGGAGATGCTGTCGGCCCTGCTGCTGCACCAAAACGGCCTGGACCTGGTGGCCGTGGTGGGGCCCGATTCGCCGGACACCGAGCGCTTCGTGGAGATCTGCCGCAAGTTCTACATACCCGGCATGATCATCCTTCACGTGGACCCCCTGCACCCGGACGAGGCGAGCAACCAGCGCGTGCAGAAGAAGTTCAAGATGGTGAACGGCAAGACCACGGTGTACATCTGTCACGATCGGGTGTGCCGCATGCCCGTCACGGATCCCGCGCAGCTGGAGGAGAACCTGATGGCCAACTTCTTCACCGAACGCGTCTAAGCAGCGGCGCGTGCGCTATGACGACGCGCATTACATAGGCTAGGGCTTTCTAAACGTAGATAACATGTTGTGTTTTGGCTTCCAAAGCGCCGATCAGTTCTCGGAACTAGTTGTACATAGTTCTAAGCTAAATAAAGACCGCAGGATACAAACCGCACGAGCAGGGCTTCACTTCCTTTGTGCTAAGCAAACCAGAATCAGAATGGAGGAAAAAAAAAGACGGGGTGGTGCAATCTCTCTTCTCGAATACAACACGTTTTGTGCATTTATTGGAATCGTTCGGTTTTCTGTGGAGCAAACGAACCAGTCCGGGGGGCGGCTGGTCGTCGGCTGCACCGGCTCTAGAGGCGCCCCAGAGAGGCGTAGGCGTAAAACTAAGCTCTAAACTAAATGCAGGCCCTGCGCTGCCCCGCGGTCCGACAGCCCGGTTAGGGGGGATGTGGGGGTTGTGGGTTGTGGGACCGCGAACGCCACGGCAATCGGCGTAGAAGGAAACTAAACGTATGGAGAGAACAGCTCATAAACGGTAATAATAATCGTAATGTAATAATAGTAGTTTGTAGCAATTAAAATAATTTAGTTGAAATTCACATTCATCACATTGGTTGGCCGACCCATCTGCCATGCTCTCTCCCTCCGGCATCATCATCAGCATCATCAGCATCATCGTCGTCGTCCCTATCCTCGTCCCTATCGTCTCCCCCTGCAATCTGGTCTCCGCCGTCCTTGCAGGCATCCGCGCCCGGCTCCGCCTCTCAGGTGTCCGCATCGTTGAAGCTCATGGCCGCATCGAAGCTGTCCACAATCGTCTCCATGCGC
The DNA here is from genome assembly GCA_021223825.1 of Drosophila ironensis. Lineage (NCBI taxonomy): Eukaryota > Metazoa > Arthropoda > Insecta > Diptera > Drosophilidae > Drosophila > Drosophila ironensis. The sequence continues at coordinate 4,092 of JAJJHQ010001124.1, forward strand.
TCGTGGTGCTCGAAGCGGGCCAGCTTCCTGGCGAACATGCGCCCGAAACGCGCCGTGGTGTAGCGGCGCGAGTAGCGGGTGCGGCGGAAAAAGAAGTCCTCCTCGTCGTACTCCGGCGCCGACACCGAGTCCTCGTCCGTCTCGCGCAGGAAGTCCTTGGGGTCGCGGTGGATCTTAAAGATCTTGGTGGCCGTCGCCCCGTTCAGCTTCGATATGGTGCGCGATGTGTTCAGTATTCCGCGCTCCCCGCTCGAGATGCCATTGGAGTGCGAGTGCGAGTGGGAGTGGGAGTGCGAGTGGGAGCCGGAGTGGCTGCGGTTCTTGATCGCCGACAGCCGGTTTGTGATGGACACCACGTTGAAGAGCTTGGACAGCTCCGAGTCGACGCAGCGCGTTTCGCGACGCAGGTTCTTGCCGTTCTTCACGTAAATGAAGTGATTGAGCGGGCTCTCGACGGCGGCGACGGTGGCGACGGTGGTGGTGGTGTTCTGGGGGCTGGCAACGCTGCTGTTGCTGTTGCTGTTGCTATTACTGTTGCTGTTGCTGTTGCTGCAGCTCGTGAGGAGCGTGGGCGTGGAGGGCGGGGCCGGCGGCGGCACGTGCGAGATTGTATAGCAGCGCTGACGCTGCCCCGGAATTGCCACTCCCCCTACTCCGCCTCCGCCTCCTCCGAATCCTCCTCCTCCTCCGAATCCTCCTCCTGCTCCTGCTCCTACGGAGGAGGCACTCCCGTCATACAGGTTGGTGACGTTGTAGCGGCTGAGCCGCCAGAGGGACGAGGAGGAGTCCGACTCCAGCTCCGCGTCCAGATCGAGGCCGGTGGGCAAGTCCATCGTCTGTGTGTGCATGTGTGTTTGTGTTGTTGTTTTTTCGGCCGACATACATTTTTTCGGACGTGTGGGTGGAAGGGGCGACGGGGCGAAAAAGAAAGGGCGTTGTAGCAGAGAGAAAACAGGGGGAAAAACCGCAGTTATGCGAACTATGCACTCACCTGCAGCAAGCCCTCGGCCTTGATGTATTGGCTGTCGGTTAGACGGTGTCCTTTGTGCATCAGTTGTTGATATTAGTTGTATTGATTAGGAAATATTATTATTTTCAACCAGTGTTGCAGGGTGTCGTTCCGAATATAACGGCCTAACGCCAAACGGTCCCTCTGCTCCACGCACACAAAATACCAGTCAGTTTAATCCAAATACTCGCTAAATCTCTAAGAGAAATACTTAGTTTTGTATTCCCTTTCTCTTGCCGACACAGTTCCAATCAAAAGGGTAGTTTATGACTAGCAGGAACATGCATCATTTGGAAATACCAAAAGTGTGATTGCCTACTAAGATTCCGGCAACGCCGCCATTTCCGGTTATCGATAAACGGTGTGCAGTCGGGTTTCCGATTTTCCAAAATCAACTGAAGTCAATATCGGTTCAGTTTAAAAAATTTTTAAGAATAAACTTTATTTTAACCTATTTTAATTGAGTATTGCGGATTTTATAGAGTTTGGTTTGTGTCTAATTATTCCATTTTAAACCAGAGCTTCTTGACACTATAAGTTCTTTTCTCCCCACAATAAATTACATGACGATTCTGTGAGTTTTCTTAATTTTGAACTGCAGGAACAAGCATACATGTTTCCCAAACAGCTCAAAACTATATTTTCTGCTAAAGTGAAAACCATCTCCGTAATAAATTAAATGCAGTAAATTCTTTAGTGTTTAGAGTTTGAGCGGTTTTATTTGTTTTCAGTCTTGTCTTTAAGTAAAGTTACTCTTGATTTTTGGGCTATACACATAGGCCCTTGCGTTCGTCCATAGGCCCCCACATTTGTTAGCCAGTAAGGATTGCGGGGCCAAACTTGTTGGGTGCTCAGGGCCAAGAGACTCCGTTAGTTGGCGCACCTTGCAAGTCCGGCCATGCGGCCACCTCTGCTTCCGTTGTTGACCATCCAAGGCGGCTCCCGCGCCTATCGATTCTGCACAAGGGCCTAGGTATTGCTGGGGGGCTGGGAGAGTCAGTGCCGGCTGGAGGGGCGCGGCTCTGACGAGACCCAGGCCGGGGCCGAACTGGTGTACGGCGGTGTGGTGTGATGGGTTCTGGCGTGCCTCAAGCTTGTCGCGAGATCGCAGGGGTGAAAAATGTTAAACATACAGCCCAACACCCGTGATCCCGAATGGGACAATTTGACGTGCCAACCGCACGGATGGCGTATCGTGAGCCATCGTAGTACGATGTGTTCTAGTGATTTGACATAAAAGTCAGTTTGGTTGGTTTTCAAATTTCCTAAGAAATTTAAGTTTTGCCCGAATCGCGCCCCCTGTAGCTCCACTCGCACCAGAGACATTGCCAGGGCTTGCGGACGCCCACGACCAGAAGCGGAAGCCGAAGCTCCGCCCCGGAAACGGGTGTCCCGGTCCCTGGGGGCTGTCAATGTCACGTGCAAAAGGATCTAAGCGGGCGCTCACCGGGCGGGGGGTTTTTTGCCACCTTCACAAAGGACCAGAATCAGACGCAAAACACAGCAAGGTATAATGGCCAGAGGTGATGGGGATTCCGAAGAATCCCCGAGCACCCCGTGCCATTTGCTCGCTGCATCTTCCGCTGAACGGCACAAGGTGGAGGCGGCGGTTGGTGAGACTGTGTGCCATTGGGGGGCGATTGGGGCTCAAGCAACATCCATTCAGGGTCTCAATCACAGATCGCGAAATCCGCAGCCTCAACAGCATGCGATTAACCAAAGCTTTCGCCTTGGAAAACCGATCTGTGTCCTGCACACGGATTTTACTTCCTGCTCTCGAGAGACTCCGAACATTGGGACGAAATGCTTGGTCCTCAATCGCCCCCCGGCTCACAGGTCTCGGCGCGATGCTTGTTCAAGTTTGAGATTTTGGTAAAACAATTGAAGGTTGCAATTAAAATAATTGCTCTCTTGGCGTTATTTGCCAAAAAGGCCGCATGGCGGCGCGAAGTGGAAAAAGGGTGAAGCCGTTTGGGTGCAAACAGCGTAAGTTGGGTTTGGGGGGCAGATGCTAACCGCAGCTTACCGGCACGCCATTTGCCAGTGAGTGTGTGAAGGGTGAGGTTGCTGGTCTTGTGTTGCAGGTGTTGCAGATGTTGCTGGTGTTGCAGCTGTTGCTGCTGCTGCTGCGCCTGCTCGGATTGCTCTCTCACGCTCCGGTTGTTGGGCTCTCGCTGGCTTTGGTCGGCTGGCGTGGCTGCGAAAAGTTCTGACATAATGCTGGTGAAGCGAGAGCGGCGGCCGGTGATGTCATTTGGCAGTCGCTGTTGCTGCTCCCGCTCCGGGTTGCTGGTGGTGTTGTGTTGTTGCTCGCCTAGTCGTCGTGGTTCTCCTCCTGCCGCTGCTGCTGGCGTTTGCGGCAGTTCTCGTACGTGTGGCCCCGGAAGTTGCAGAAGGTGCAGCGGGTGGTGCGTCGGGAGCTTTGGGCGCTCTTCGTCTTGGAGACCTGATCCGCGTCCTCCTGGTTGTTGTGTTCGATGATGCGGCCGTTCTCGAGCAGATCCTTGAAGGTCTGGACGGCGGTGCGGGAGATGTGCTTGCGGTACTTGATGTTCAGCAGGCCGTAGAGCAGGTCCAGTTCGGTCTCCTCGTCGTGGCGACCCTCGGGCAGCTGGGCCAGCAGGGCTCGCTTCTGCACCACAAAGGTGTCGATGGGCTCGTGGTCCTCCTGCTTCTTCTGGAAGATCTCCATGTACACCTGGTAGGCGGGCTTCGTGGGCGAGAAGTGCTCCCGGATGAGGTCGATGGCCTCCTTCCAGGTGCTGGCCTCCTTGCGTACGCCCTGCCACCAGGTGGAGGCGAGGCCGCAGAAAAGGAGAGAGATACCCTTGAGGGCGTTCTCATCGGAGATGTTCTCCAGCTCCTTGTACGTCACAATGCTCGTGATGAACTCCTCCACCTCGTTGTGGTCGCGGGCGCCGTAGAACCTGTGCTGGCAGGCCGAGAAGCTGCCCTTGGTCTGGGCCTTGGCTCCGTCGGCTCCTCCGGCGGACGCTGCTGCGGACCCGGCGGCACTAACCGCCGACGCTCGCACGGCCTCGATGAGCTGGTGCAGCTGCTCGTTGGTCATTTGGATCGGGGTAGACATTCTCGGCGTTCTGTTGCTTTGCAGGTTACTGGGTTCAGATGGTGGGCGATAGCGGTAACACGTTTGCTTTTTGAGTTGCTGCTGCGGCGGGCAAAGCCAGTGTAGCGAATGCGGCCGTTTTTCGTGAACTGAGGAGCTCTCCCCAATGGGGGCCTTTTTATATCCGCTCGTTGTGAAATCCAAGTTCGAAAAAATATCTATGAAATGCGGGAGCGTTCATTGGGAGAGGTTTGACCAAGAGCGGGTGTCCCATGTGGTTTTTGATACTCTCGCCCGGTGAATCACTCCGGCAAACTAATCGCAACAACAATAACCGGCCTCAAAAACCAAAAAAACTGATAGGCCCTCGATAATGCATAGAATTTTACAATTTTTCACAATATTTATTGGCGAGGAAAACTTTATACGGCCTTTAGGCGTTTTCGGATTCAATTGGTTGTTTTTATGTCATTACAAATACATGTGAAATTAATGCACCAGGAGCATATAAATAGCAGAAAAGTGCGTCATCAATAGGCTGGTAGTAATCAATAACAATCTTGTTTACCATTTAAAATCCAGCAATATATTAGTTTTTCGGTTTTTGGTTTTCTTTAGTTTACAAATTAGTATTGATGACCTCAGAAAACGAAAAGTTTGTTTTAGTTGATCGAACATATGACAATTCTATTGTTATTTTCATTAGAATTACTGGCAAATATATTGACAGTATTAGAATTTTAATAAAGATTATTACTTGTTACCTTCTTCATACCCTTATTCATTTCTTTTGTTGCTATATTATATTCGCTATAGTATACAATTACCGCCTACTAATAGTGATGATGACGTCATAAATCGAGTTTATTTTAGTTGACCAAATGGTATTTCCCTTAGAATAAAATTGTGTTTTATGTTAGCCAAATGTCATGATTAAAACAATTACGCTATCTCGGTTGCTTATCAAAACATTAGATTCGAATAATTCAAAGATATGATGGAAGAGGTGAACCCCCCAGAGAGCAAAATAATGCCAATAAAAGGCGAGCTCCCCAAACTAAATATATATATAACTAAATTATACCGTATGTATGTATTTATATGAAACCTCTCCGAGAGCGTCGGCTGCTTTTCGAATTTCGAACTGCGGGTTGGGCTCTTATGGCTAAAATTTCACAAACCAGTGAAACTGCTGAGCAGGCAGAAACATTTGCCAGTTGTTCGCCTGAATCGGATGTAAACACTGCCCGGCATATTGTCAACACTGCAAAATGACTCAGATGTCCGACGAGCAGTTTCGCATTCTCATCGAAACCATCAAATCCCTGGCGCCGATCAAAGAGGAGGAACCGCCCTCGAAGGGCAGCTTCAGCAACTGCCCCGTCCGCTTCAGCGGCCAGCGGGACCACGATGCCGTCGATGAGTTCATCAATGCGGTGGAAACCTACAAGGAGGTGGAGGGCATCAGCGACAAGGACGCCTTGAAGGGACTGCCGCTGCTGTTTAATAGCATCGCCGTGGTTTGGTGGAAGGGCGTGCGCCGCGATGCCAAGACCTGGACAGACGCCCTGCAGCTCCTGCGCGATCACTTCTCGCCCACGAAACCCTCGTACCAGATCTATATGGAGATATTCGAGTCGAAGCAGGGCTACGACGAGGTCATCGATACCTTTGTCTGCAAGCAGCGGGCCCTCCTGGCCAAACTGCCCGAGGGCCGGCACGACGAGGAGACCGAGCTGGACTTTGTCTTCGGCCTCCTGCAGCCCAAGTACCGGGAGAGCATCCCCCGGCACGAGATCAAGACATTCCGGGAGCTGCTCGACAAAGGCCGGACGGTGGAGCGCACAAAGCACTGAATATACTACATAAGCTATAGATCTAGTCAAGTGTAAATACGAGTAGTAAATAAAAGGGCTTCAAAATCGAATCTCAGTTCAACTTTTTGTGGATGCATCAAGCAAAGCTGTGATGCAAAAGATATAGGCTCATAAAAGGATATTTAACGCGGGAGAACCTAAGAGCCTAACGCTGCATTACTAATCAATGTAGATTAAGTGAATTGTAAATTATAATTAATAAATAGGGAAATTAAAGAAGACGAAGAGAAGGCTTAAGAAGAGGCTTATGGCATTTATAATATATGGCTGAAATTCTGTTGAATCATGGCAATGAAAACAATCCTATGCCAATATAAACAAATGTGTTTGAGTAAAAAGTGAAACTGCAACCTGAGCACTCGGATTGAGTTCCTTTATAAACAAAAGTTCTAATCAATAGAAATTCCCAAATGCGAAAACGCAAGATCTCATATTTCGACATCAAATGCTATAAACAAGACGCAGACGTATAAAATTGATATTTTATAGCTGAAGTAGAGCCATGAAAACAATCCAAAGCTAAAACTGCAAGCTGAGCACTCGATTTGAGTTCCCAAATAAACAAGAGTTCTAATTAACAGAAAGACATGAAATATGAAGACGCAGGTTCATGAGATTGATGATTTATAACCAAACCGCCGCCTATTATCCTATAAACAGCTCCAGCAGACCATGAAGGCAATTAAATGTTAATATATGTAAGTTCGAAAAAGATTTTTTAAGAATAAAAAATAAAACGCTATGGCACTTGAACATAACTATTTAAAAAGCCAACAAACTTGTTGCATTCAATTTGAAAATTTCCCTGCACGGCCTTGCCACCCGGTCGTTGGGAATTTCCTCGCCGGAAATATCGATAACGGGCAGCGGTAATCGGTGGCGACATCGGTGGTTCGCCGTCTCTGACTTGCATCAAGGTCCGCTGCCGTTTTTCTCAGTTTCCCGAAATTAGCGTGATTATAATGGCCCATCGACAGCGTCGCCCTGCCCGCTCCATGCTACAACGCTCCGCTCTCGTGCTCTTTCAGGTGGAGGGCCATCGGCGGCGTCACCGGCAACGCTCTTCCCCTTCCACGAGCGCCAGGACGACGACGACGACGACGACGACTTGCAGGACGACGCCATGACCACCAGCAGCGAGGACGTGCTCCTCCAGATGGGCGAGGTGCGGTACAAGAAGGGCGACGGCACCCTCTACGTGATGAACGAGCGCCTCGCCTGGATGGCCGAGCACAGGGACACCGTCACAGTCTCCCACCGCTATGCGGACATCAAAAGTGAGTTCCCGCCCTGCTCGCCCCACTTCTTATGCCCACTTAACCGCAAACCCCCTCTCCCGCTCCCGCTCTCGCTCCCCTCCCTCTCTTCTGCTCGGCAGCCCAGAAGATCTCGCCGGAGGGCAAGCCGAAGGTGCAGCTGCAGGTGGTGCTGCACGACGGCAACACCTCGACGTTCCACTTCGTCAATCGGCAGGGCCAGCCGGCGATGCTCGCGGACCGGGACAAGGTGAAGGAGCTGCTGCAGCAGCTGCTGCCCAACTTCAAGCGCAAGGTGGACAAGGACCTGGAGGACAAGAACCGCATCCTCGTGGAGAACCCCAACCTGCTGCAGCTCTACAAGGACCTCGTCATCACCAAGGTGCTCACCAGCGACGAGTTCTGGGCCACGCACGCCAAGGAACATGCCCTCAAGAAGATGGGCAAGACCCAGGAGATCGGTTGGTAGCGCTTTCCTCTGGGTGGAAACTCCTGAAGAGACTCCTACTTACCACTACTCTCCCATTCGAATCACAGGTGTTTCGGGCGCCTTTCTGGCGGACATTAAGCCGCAAACGGACGGCTGCAACGGCCTGAAGTACAATCTCACCGCGGACGTGATCCACTGCATTTTCAAGACCTATCCCGCCGTGAAGCGCAAGCACATGGAGAACGTGCCCGCCAAGATGCCCGAGTCGGAGTTCTGGACGAAGTTCTTTCAGTCGCACTACTTCCACCGCGACCGCCTCACCGCCGGCACCAAGGACATCTTCACCGAGTGCGGCAAGATCGACGATCAGGCCTTGAAGGCCGCCGTGCAGCAGGGAGCCGGCGATCCCCTGCTGGACCTCAAGAAGTTCGAGGACGTTCCCCTGGAGGAGGGCTTCGGCAGCGTGTCCGGCGACCGCAACGCCGTTAATAGCGGCAACATCGTGCACCAGAACATGATCAAGCGCTTCAACCAGCATTCCATTATGGTGCTCAAGACCTGCGCCAATGTCAACGCCGGCCCCTCCACAATGACCAACGGCACGAACAACGCCAACGGCCCGGTCTCGCAGTCCGCCTATACGAACGGCATCAACGGCAAGGCCTCCGCCGCCCTCTCCGCCAGTGCCTCCGCGACGGCGCCCGCTTCCACGCTTCCCGCTGAGCCGCCGAACAAGAGGCAGCGGCTGATCGAAAAGATTCACTACGAAGACCTGGGCGATCCGCTCTCCGAAACGGGGAACGTCGAGGCGGCGGACACTAGTGCCAACCCCAAGCAGTTCGAGCTTTCCAAGGTGGAGCGGTATCTGAACGGCCCCATCCACAACATCTTATTCGACAATCACAACGATACGCTGACCCTGGAGGAGGTGCAGTACAAGCTGGTGCGCAACTCGGAGTCCTGGCTGAACCGCAGCGTGCAGCGCAGCGTGATCTGCTCCAAGGCGGCTGTGAATGCTCTGGGCGAGCTGAGTCCCGGCGGGTCCATGATGCGCGGCTTCCAGGAGCAGTCCGTGGGCCGTAAGTGGTTGGTTGGCTGGGAAATAAGTATCTGAAATTTATGGGAAACCTTTTGCAGAACTGGTGCCCAGCGATTTCCAGCGCGAGCTGCGTCACCTGTATCTGTCGCTATCCGAGCTGCTGAAACACTTCTGGAGCTGCTTTCCCCCCACCTCCGAGGAGCTGGAGGTCAAGCTGCAGCGCATGCACGAAACCCTGCAGCGCTTCAAGCAGGCCAAGCTGGTGCCCTTCGAGGTGAGTGCCTGCCTTCCGAGTTTCCCCCCTATTTGACGCTATTTGATGGCTAATCGATCGACTTCTTAGAACCGCGCCATGCACGAGCTCTCGCCGCTGCGCTCCTCGCTCACCCAGCACATGAACCAACTGCTGCGCACCGCCAACAGCAAGTACATCACCTGGAAGGAGCGGAAGCTGCGCAACACCAGATAGCAAACGCCCAGCAGCGAGGAAGAGCTCGAGCGGCTGCCACACACCTCAACAACCATTATTATAGACTAGAAGTAGAGTAAGGCCGCGAGCGGTACGCATTGGAATAAAACACTATTTGCAACTTGGTATACACTCAGCTTTGTTTCTATGCCTATTTCTGGCGGCATGTCGCGTCGTGACTGCGGTTATTTTTGGGCAGCGTCTTAAACTGCGGTTCAGTAGTGTTAATTTCTGTTGTAAACAATTAGCGCGGCCGTTGATTCTATAAAGATTGTAATCTTGAGCGCTTAGCGCTTCAGTCTGTTTGAACTTCTGGCACGCGCAAGCCAGTTCAGCCACCTCTTTGTCAAGGATGGACATTTACAGCCTGATCTGGCTTCTTCTCCTAAAGTTGTCCTTTGTGCGGGCAACTTTATTGTTCAACACAAACTCCGAGTTTGGTGTAAAGTATAAGTGGTTTGTCACTTGATTGACAAGGAATATATAAAGTCCTTCCTTGTAGATCTTTATGGCCATATCTGTGCCGATATCGCTAAAGAATCGTAATGTATTCCTTTCGTACAACTACGAGTTCAATTATTATCAGCCCGAGCATGTATACAAGTATCCTCCGATTTTGGTGAGTTGGCTGATGAATGTTACCATAATTGTTTCGTTAGCTTAGGCTATTTTTTAATGCAGATGGGTAACGATTGGGAGGACAGTTATCTGACCTACAACACCACAGGAGGTGTTGGAGCCTTCGGCAGATCCTTTCCTTCAGATGAAGGTAGAAGTAACTCCACAGAGCAAGGTAAAAGCGACGCCACAAGGATGCGATCCGCTCGCTCCTTGCCGGCTATGAGTCGGACCAACTTTTACATAATGCTCAAGGACAAGCTGGAAAGGTAAGTCATTATAATTCCATCATTTTACAATAAGTTATAAATTTTTACGATTTTTTTCATCACAAACAGATCTGGGTATCCTGGGCAGTCCTGCCTTTTGCGTCTGATTTGCGAAGCAAATGCCTCGACACTTGGCCAAGTCAATGGACTCTTGGGCAACATAGTGCACATACTCTTCGCGTAAGTCAGACAGAGCTTTCACAACCAATAACCAATGTGATGTTAATGAAAGCTCAGACATTGGACTGCTGCTGGCCAATGAAACCGAAAGATATTTTTAGCACTACACTCAGCAAAGGGGCTTCCCTCTTCTTAGTAATTACTAGTAGAGCTTGATGTTATCTTGCAGGCCCAGCAGCTCCAGTGACGAGAACCTGGCCAATGACTTCTACCAAGCGGAATGGGATGGCCAGAACGGAGACTGCTCAGCGTTCACCAAGTCGTGTGAAGAGAATGTCTTGGACTTGATCTCAAGGCCGTTGGACGATATTTTACGGGAATTGGTAGACCAGAGACGTGGAAGACTGTAAACTGGATGATCGGTCAGGTGCCTACAGTTTGAACTGCATTAAACCAATTCGAGGCGACCCAGTTCTTCGCTTCTTGGTTTCAATTAACAGCTTCTTGGATACGCACCTTTCTTGCCGGCTTTTCACCAAAGACAAATGCCAGTGGGCTTCGAATCGCTATCAGTTAAACATCGGAAATCTGTTACTTTTAGTTAACATAATATAATGCCAAAATCTGTAAAACCAAGCCCTTGGCTTTGTCTATGTGCCATAATAATAAACGGAAAAATAGCCCAATCTTCTCTCCTCTTCACCACAAACTCCGAATACGGGGTAATCTTGTACTTAATTGTCCAAGTGACGTGTGTTTTAATAATTTTGTTTTTATAGATTTTCATGGCCATATCGGTGCCGATTGGTCTACCACATCGAAATGTGTTTTTATCGTATAATTACGAGTTTAATTACTACCAACCAGAGCATGTCTACAAGTACCCTCCAATTTTGGTGAGTTTCGAAGTCGTCTGAAGGATTTAGGCAACATAAAGGATTGGGATATATATATCTGTAGATGGGCCAAGACTTTGAGGATGGTTATCTCACATATCCCACAACAGGACGAGAGGCCAATGGCAGGTTTTGCCAAAATTGCACTGACTGGAAATTGGGTGATAATACCACAAGTACCACAAACAATGCCTCAACAGCAAAAGCTTCGCGCGAAAAACGAGCTCTGACTTTGATGAGTCGCTCGGTTTTCTATGCCATGCTCAAGGACAAGCTAAGGAGGTGAGAGTTCAGTTTAAAAATGTCATCTTAAGACTATACATTTTAAGAATTCCTCGTGCAGATCCGGGTTTCCTGGAGAAGATTGTCTGCTGCGCTTAATTTGCGAGACCAATGCCTCTCAGTTGGGCGAGGTGAATGGATTTCTGGGCAGCATAGTGCACATTATATTTAGGTAAAGTAACCAATTGATTATGGCAAGCCCGATAGTAATTCATTATGAATTTTGCAGTCCCAGCACATCTAAAGATGAGCACCTACCGCAAGAGTATTACCAGGCCGAGTGGGATGGGCGGGAACATCAAAATTGTTTGGCCTATACACGAAAATGTCCAGAAAACGCATTGGACCTGATATCTGTGCCACTGGAACAGGCGCTGAGCGATATTTTAAGTCGTCGCAGAAGAAAATAAACGAAGAGTAGCCATAGAAGACTATTTATTTGTCGGGGAGATTTATCTGTGCAATTAGCGGGCACTTGTCAGGTGCCACGCACTTGGGGCGAGCACTGTGGCTTCAATTGCAAGTCAGTTGCCCACCGAGCTTCGTGGCGGTCTCAAGTGCGTGGAGATTTAAAAGGAAAATGCTTTCAAGCAAGTACTTCCTTGGTGTGGTTACTCTTTCAACCATATACCTGGATATGGTGAATTCTTTTGTGGCCTTTACAGCCTCAAGTACACATGGAGTAAGCTCATTAACTTATTTTAAAAGGAGATACCCCAAGACTACTCCAAACATAGATATTTGCCGCAATTGCTGTGCCCCTGGAGTTGCCCCACAGAAATATTTTCGTGTCTTACAATTTTGAGGCCAACTACAATTTACCCACGAAGTGGGAGAAATGGACAATATTGGTAAGTGCGCCTTTGTTGGTTTGTTTGCGACTATAAAACGCCACAAATTCTTCACGACAATTAACACCATTTTATAGTACAATTAACACCATGAGTCGAATGCAAACAGAAACCTAGAACGGGAGTAGTATTCGGTTTTTATTTGACTTACCTGTGGTTTTATTCTTCTAGCAAAATGGTCCAATAGAGTCCGAGGAAGTGACGGATACAGACACGGATACGGATGCTGACGCGGATGCTGAATCCTCCCGTAAGTTCGCTGGGGATTGCCACAATTGCACGGAGGAGGTGAAAGTGGTTAGTCAGGATCAAGAAGCGGATGAGAGTCAGGAGAACGGGATTGGAACTACAGAGCTACCAAAAAAGGAAAGAAAATCTCGATCGCTTCTAACCCGCAAGAATATTTACCGAATTTTCATAGACAAATTAAAAAGGTATGTAGCTGAAACGAATTATATCAGACATATAAAGAATATATATATTTCCAGGAGTGGGTTTCAGGGCGAGTCCTGTTTGCTGCGTCTAATTTGCGAAACTAGTGCGGCACAACTCGATGAATTTAATGGTGTCCTGGGAAGCCTAGTGCATGTTCTATTCAGGTACTCCAAGAAATTTCTATGGAACATCAAGACAACCATGTTTTTAACCATTTTAGCCCCACTACATCCGAATCGGAAGACCTTCCACTGCGCTATTACCAAGCCGAGCATGATGGCTGGAATGATCATTGTCATTTCTATGAGCCTGGCTGCGGCGAAAGCCTGCTAGATCTTATATCAGAGCCTTTCGAGGCGATTCTCCACCACATTGAGCACAATAAAGTATAGTTTCCTCCAACCAAGAACAAGCCGCTTGGCCTGGTTTTCTACTTGTCTTGCTAGCTACCATCCATTAGCAACTTTCAGTGTTAGACAACAGAAGTTCTTAATTGGATCATCAGCGTTGGGTCAGAAATAAGAGGTTATTTACTTTCGGCAGTCAAGTCTGGCGTGTCAGTCGAATGAGGGCAGTTGGACAAAATGGATGGGTTCGGAAGCATCCTAGTCCTATTAGTTATAGGTTTTTTTCACAGCATTCAGGCAAAATTCGTGTGGAACACCGGCGGGTCTTCTGCAGTGAGTTTGAGGCATCCTTAACTACTTCAATATATACATTTTTGGTTGTTTGATAGCTATTCGTTGCGGTTGCTTTGCCTCTGGAGCTGCAAAACAAACAGGTATTTTTGACCTACAATTTTGAGGCCGGTTACCAGCTTCCCAAGACTTGGAGACAAAAGCCGCCCTTTTTGGTGAGTTTAGAGACTATTATAGGTCATATATTTTATAATTGGAACAAATTGTGTGTCCAGCGCAATGGCAATGGCACCCACAACGATGGGTTCCTTGGCGACCACCACGATCACCAGCAGTTCGATGACTTTGTCTATGATGACTACTACGATGATTCCCACCATTCTGGCCACAAACACAAACCCCACCATCACAACAAGAAAAAGAAAAAACCCAAGCCAGGAGCAGCAGCAAATCCACCTAAAAATAAACACAAGAAGAAACACAAACATAAACCAAGGCCTAAACCAACACCTCCGCCTCCAGAAGAGGAGGAAAATGATGCTGATTACCAGGACTTTTTCCAGGGATTCCCACTCGATGGGATGGGTGAGCCTTTGGCCAGAAGCCGGGAGAAGAGGACCCTGCTCTCGCGCACCAAATTCTACGAGATATTGAGCCATCGGTTTGAAATGTTCGTATCATGCCCTTTTAACATGTAGATTGCTCTCTAGAAACACTTTCCTTACAGGCATGGCTTGGGAACAGGTGATCGCTGCCTACTTCGACTTATTTGCGAGGCCAATAGCTATGATTTGGGTGATCTGAATGGAGTCTTGGGCAGCTTGGTTCACGTAATATTCAGTCCCAGTAGCTCCCGTTACGAGGCCTTGCCCAAGCGCTACTACATTGCCGAGTTGGATGGCCGCAAAGGGAAATGTGCTGGCTACTATCAGACATGTCAACACAGTGTTCTTGATTTCATCACGAAACCTGTGTTACAAATGAATAAAAATAAAACCACACTTCTTTGATACTATATACATATCTGAATCTCCACCACATTGAGCACAATAAAGTATAGTTTCTTCCAACCAAGAACAAGCCGCTTGGCCTGGTTTTCTACTTATTTTGCAAGCTCTCATCCATTAGCAACTTTCGCTGTTAGACAACAGAAGTTCTTAATTGGATCTGATGATCCCTTGGGCCAGAAATAAGAGGTGGTTTACTTTCGGCAGTCAAGTCTGGCGAGTCAGTCGAATGAGGGCAGTTGGACAAAATGGATGGGTTCGGAAGCATCCTACTTTTATTGGTTATAGGTTTTTTTCACAGCCTTCAGGCAAAATTCGTTTGGAACACCGGTGGTGCTTCTGCAGTGAGTTTGAGGCTTCCTTAACCCTATAAATATATAAATTTATTGTGGTTTGATAGCTTTTCGTTGCCATTGCCTTGCCCCTGGAGCTGCCAAACAAAGAGGTGTTTTTGTCCTACAATTTTGAGGCCGGTTACGAGCTTCCCAAGACTTGGAAACAAAAGCCGCCCTTTTTGGTGAGTTTAAAGACTATTATCGGTTATATACTTTATAATTGGAACAAATTGTGTGTCCAGCGCAATGGCAATGGCACCCACAACGATGGGTTCCTAGGCGACTACCACGATCACCAGCAGTTCGATGACTTTGTCTATGATGACTACTACGATGATTCCCACCACTCTGGCCACAAACACAAGCCCCACCATCACAGCAAGAAAAAGAAAAAACCCAAGCCAGGATCAGCAGTAAAGCCACCTAAAAATAAACACAAGAAGAAAAACAAACATAAACCAAGGCCCAAACCAACACCTCCGCCTCCAGAAGAGGAGGAAAATGATGGTGATTACCAGGACTTTTTCCAGGGATTCCCACTCGATGGCATGGGTGAGCCTTTGGCCAGAAGCCGGGAGAAGAGGACCCTGCTCTCGCGCACCAAATTCTACGAGATATTGAGCCATCGGCTTGAAATGTTCGTATCATGCCCTTTCAACATCAAGTTTGCTTTCTAGAAACACTTTCCCTACAGGCATGGTTTGGGAACAGGTGATCGCTGCCTACTTCGACTTATTTGCGAGGCCAATAGCTATGATTTGGGCGATCTGAATGGAGTCTTGGGCAGCTTGGTTCATGTAATATTCAGTCCCAGCAGCTCCCGTTACGAGGCCTTGCCCAAGCGCTACTACATTGCCGAGTTGGATGGCCGCAAAGGGAAATGTGCTGGCTACTATCAGACATGTCAACACAGTGTTCTTGATTTCATCACGCAACCTGTGTTACAAATGAATAAAAATAAAACCACACTTCATTAATACTATATATCTGATTTTTAGGTATTTTTCATAAACATTTTCAGCGCTGGCCAGGGACAGGACTTGGCATAGGTTCGCGCCTCCTGGCACATTTTGTTGTTCCGCTGCCACATCTTGTCCGGGCAGGTGAAGATCAACCGGGCATAGGCACAGAGGCTATAGAAAAGCGCATGCCGGTCGCAGGAGGCACTTTGGCGGCTCACTTGGGATATATCCTGGAACTTGCTCTTCACTACCGGCGAGCATTTCGCCAAGTTTTCCTCATACACATCGATGGCGGCCGCGTTTGCAAAAGCGCGTTCAAGCATGGGCCGTATTTTGGTGCGAATTAAGTTGTTTCCCTGCAAAACCGAACTGACGTTGAAAATACAGGAAAGGCGGCACTGAAATTAATTCTAATATTAATTAACAGCTGGGAAGGAAGTTCATTTTCTGAACTGACACTAGCCTGTGTTCCTGAACTGGCACATTCTCTGTTGTAAACTCCCCAATTGGGCATGGGAGCTGAGCAGCAAACGTGTACATTCTGTTGCAGATAAATTTTCAGTTTCCTCGAACTCAGTTTCCTCGAACTCACCTGGACAGATTTGGGAGCTGCCTTGCATTTGGCTGCCGCAAGGGGACCTGCTGAAAATGTCACAAAAAGGCACACAGCAAGTATACGCCCCGTGTGCATGGCTCGAGCTTTGGGCAACAAATAAAACGGCTGCTTGTACAAATTTATATTGCGTGCCAATTCCAAACAGATGAGATGGTAGATATCACAAGCCGCTTTAACCCATTGATGCCGCCAAATCAGCTTTGTTTCTAACTTCATTTGGATTGCAAAAGATATTTAGATCAAAATTCTATGTTTTTCTCGGGCTTACAAATTTTCATTTGGTTTCAACCCCTTTCGAAATGTCCTTGGGTGTCCTGCCATTATTCGCCTTAGTTTGTCTCCCATTGATCGTCAACGGCGGAAGTAGCCACATAAACGATTTGAACAAATGTGCAGAGCTGTTGAATACCGCAAAGATGGCGTTTTGCTGCGGCCTGTCCTTCCTGGACAAGTTTATGTTTGTGGGGACCAACTGTACGCCTTATTGGGACAACTACGGACCCGTGAGTTGCCAGCAATTGCTTTCGTGTTAATGTTTATGTTATGGATTTCCGACAGTGCCGATTTCAATGCCTTTACAATCATTGGAATTTGCTCGACAGCGAGAACAAGATCAATCGACCGGAGTTTTACACGATGGTCACCGAATTGTACAGTCCCATGAATGGCTATTACCATTATGCCACTGCTATGAAGGCAGCCCATGAAACCTGCGATTCCCTGGGCACCAAGCACGCAGACTTCATGCTGATGTACACAAACAATATGGGCGGCACCATGAAAGACGAAATGAAAAAGTGTCAGCCCTATGCCATGCTCCATGCCCAGTGCATCTCTATATTCCTGACCCTAAGGTGTCCAAAGAAAAATTTCAGGCCCTCGAAAGACTGCCATGAGCTGCAGAAAGTGACATCGGAGTGTGTCGCTAGGCTGAACATTGCCCAACCAGATCCCAGTGAGCTGACGCCGCAGGAAAAGACCAGCAATGGGGTTAGTCACCCCCAAAGTTACCTTCTCTTTATCACTATAATCGCGATGATCCTGTCGCAATTTTGAGAAGGATCCTCGCTAGTCAGCCGCGTTAATTGAGACAATTTATGTGTCTGGTTTCATTAATCGCTTGACAATTTGCTTCTGATTACTGCCCCCAAATCAGACAGTCTAATGGCCACCGTCTGGTTCTAGACGAGCCCCCCAAATTGCACAGGTACTTGGACTTTGAACCCCGGCCAATCACGATGACTGACCATTTCAATTCACGCGACCGTCGCTTAAACTGTTTGCGTTGTGCTCGATTTATTAGTGGATTGTTTTCGATGGAACCCAAAAAATGTCGAGTTATAAATTAAGCGGTTAATCCCTGATCTGGCTCAGACTGACTGACACGATGGTCTGGCTCAGGCGTACAGCTCTTCCTGCCATCTGCTGTGTGCTATTGACGATGGCCACAGGTGCTCCCGTGGACGAGGATATTGTTGTGAACTGTACTCGCCGTCAGGATATCAATGTGAGTTATTCTCGAAGCCCCCAAAGTGGCTTACGCGATGACGTGCTGCGTATTTACAGGCTGTCAAGGGCTGTTGTGCGTATCCGACCATGAACTTTGATGGTTTCCGGAAGCATTGCGGCAAGCACATGCCTGTTGGAGCACCCAGAGTCTCGCCGGTAAGTTCCAAGATCTTCCCCCTAAATACCCTTGATGTTGATGATGGTTTCTTGAACTTAGTGCCTGTATGAATGCATTTTCAATGCCAATAATGTGCTGACGGGAACCGAGGTGGATCCCATAAATGCGCGCAGTATGCTGGAGCGGCTTTTGGGTAGCAACCAGGACTTCCTCGAAGCGTATTTGGATGGCATGCTCAATTGCACGGATACGGTGGAGGCCATGATCAAGAGCCGGAGACCCCGCTATCAAAACACAAGCGAATGCTCTCCCGTGCCCGTGTTCTTTGCCGTATGCACCCAGAAGCATGTCTTCAACCACTGTCCTTCGTCCAGTTGGTCCGGCACCGAGGCGTGTGAAATGGAGCGAATGCAGAACCTAAACTGTCCCAGTACAAGATCATCACGTGGCCAACGAAGCCGTACACTTTGACCACAATAAATTTAGTGGGTAAAACATTTTATTTATGCGCTTGTTTTGTTGTGCGGGTCTAGTCAATGGGCCAAGCTAAAATTCATTTGTACATCCGGCTTGGGTTCTTTATATGAAACCAGCCGAGCTGATCGTTCCACAGAAGTCGCCAAAAATGCGACACGTTCGGGTTTTGATTCTGGTTTTCATACCAGCTCTCCTAGCGGCCGACCCCGACTGTTCCCAAAGACCGGACATAACTGTGAGTAGTATCAAAGGTTTTAGAAAATTCCAAAGAAAATATAATGATGGCATCAATAGGCTTTGAAGAACTGCTGCAAGCTGCCCAATCTAAATTTTTCCAATTACAACGCCCAGTGCGGGCATTATTTGGTCAATGGAGCTCACATAACACCTGTAAGTTTTGTCCTGCAAATTGCATCCAAAAACCATTACTAACGAAATTGATATTCAGTGCAGCTTTGATTGCATTTTCCAAGCAGCCAACATTCTGAATGGGACCAGTTTGGTGCTGGAGAACGTGGAAGCAATGATGATCAAGATACTGGACTCCCGGGAGTTTGTACAGGTCTATGTGGATGGCTTTGGCTATTGTGCTGGCCAGGAACAGGCAATGATCAAAAGCCTCAAGCGACGCCGCATGCCCACCACCGGAAAGTGCTCTTCGATGTCGGTGATGTACGGCCTGTGTTCCCATCGTTACGTCTACAGAAATTGCCCGGACAGTGCCTGGAGCAAGACACCGGGCTGCAATGATGCCCGTGAATTTAGCATTCACTGTGAAGATCAACTGACAGGTTGACGACGGCTCAATATAATATAGATTTTCCAGCTGCTTTGATCGATCACTTTTACTTTAGTGTGATGTGATATTTATTGGCTTAATGAAAGAAAACATCGCGCCAGGTGGGTCTGTCCCGATAACTTAATAGATCTGGGCTGGCGTCGCACCCCAGATGGTTCATGCCCTCATCGTCCTCCGATATATGCAAGTTGGCTATGGGACTGTTTGTTATGAAACTCTGTTTATTGTTCTAAGTTGGCCAACTCACCCAGTTCCTCTAAGGTCATGCCAAAACGCTTGGCATGCTGCAGGAGAGCCTTCATGAGTAAATCGGTGTCCACAATGCCATCGTGCTGTACATCATGGAATGAGATCAGTTCGTCATCCCCCATATCCTCGCCCTCATACGCCTCCTCCCTCAACTCCAGATTGGTATCGCCTTGGTAGTGCTGAAAGCGGCTTATAGATTTAATTTTCAAGCGGGTTTTAAGTGAGTTGACTTACCTCGGGTCCTATCACAAAGTCCTGAAAGGCCGCCTGCACACTCGACCACAATAGAATGCAGCTTAGAAAACGTAAATAGTTCATGTTAGCCAACCGAACACCGAACTTTGACTGATCATAAAGCCAGAAAATGGATTTATTTTCATCCATTTGTCATGGACCATTTGCTGGCTAATTACAAAACAACACGAGGTCGAATGCAAAAGTGGTAATTAAAAAATCAAAGCAAAATGATTGGACTTAACGGTCGATGATAATTTTACTTTAAATCACTGTTAACAGTTTATAAATACACAAACATATCTAACTAGAGCATCAACTTCTGGGCAGTGGCACATGCGGCAAGGGGTTGCACTGTAGGGCAAATTCCTTGGCCTGGTTGCAAGGACGCTCGTTTTTCCACATCTTCATGGGGCAGTTGAGAAATGTCTCGGCATTCACGCAGCTGTAGAGCATTCCAGCGAACGGGGAGCAGCCGTGGGGCAGGACTTTATAGGACTCAATATTGGCGGATTTCATGTGGCCTTTAACTGGGGTGAATAAATAAAAGATGCATGCCCTGATTGCGGGGGGAAATTATGGCGAACGCTTACTGTTGTTCAGACAGGACTCGAAGGAACGCACTATGTACTCAACAATATCCTGATCCCGGCGAGCCACATGCTGCTGTAGGTACTGCTTCACCCTGTCCATTTTGATGTGGCCATTGACCATGGCCCCGGTTTCGCGGTAAATGCAGTCGGGATAACACTGACAAGTATATATCTTTTATACGAGTATTTATACCTTACAGCTTGTGTGATTACTTACCAGATGCGCGTGGCTAGGATACTTTGGGTTGGCCGACTTGAGGCCACTCACATATTTATGGCACTTTTGCGGCGTATCCCCCATATCCAGCTCCGGGGTGCGGCAGCAGGTGTTTATCTCCTGCAAGATGAGTAATACCCAGCTATCGTTATCGCTAATCCTCTGCTTTAATTTCACAATTGATGGCACTCACATAATTACCGAAACTCGGCGGCGCTGAGCAATTGAAGGCCGCCTGAGTAATCTCTAGCATTAGCAAAATGGCCGCGAAACTAACAATCGATTTGGGCATCATGTCCACGAAAATTATGATTAATCTCCCTGTCGTGCTGCGTGGTGCCGAAAAATGAATAAAATTTTTCTAACCCTCCGTCAGCGGGTTTATATAGGCCTCAGCCAAACGGTTCGGCCCCGTTTAATGAGCTTGTAATGAAATCGGGTCGTTTGCTTTTTAGTTTGTTGGTTCAATGCGTCGACCGAAGGCTGGAGAGCAAACAAAACATTTGGCGACTGGCCCAAAGGTTGACTAACTGATGATGGCTCGATGGACTCCACTCCACTTCACTCCACTCCAATCCACTCTATTGGAGCAGCTCGTGCGTGACTAGAATTTTGGGGAAATACCAGAAGCCGGGCAAATTGGGCAAAAATAATATGGATGGCAGATTAAACGGTGGGGTTGAGTCAGAGGCAGGGTCTGTGAATAATCCTTTTGGTATTCGCTTACAGTCTAATTAGTGCGGCGTGTAATTAATGAGCATGCGGAAAGACGAGACAAGAGCCCCATATAACACACTTCCCCGCCGGAAACTGAGGTGTTGAAGATGCCAGCTAAGTAATTGTTGAGTGCTCATGCCAACCTCGGAAAAGCCCACTTTGATGCGCAACTGCACTGAGGAAAATTCTCAAAAACTTTTTGAGAAAACCATTATAAGGGTCATCATTGGAATCAGGATGCGAGGGAGCGAATCCTAAACTATGGAATAGCCTGTGGGGTTTCTTCCTCGTCGCCGGTGGCTGGTCGTGCTGCACGGGAATCTCCTTCACCTCAACGCTGCTTCTTGACAAACTCGTACATCTGTTTATAGCAATGGACAGCCTTGACGCACTGAATCAGATGATGCAACGGATGCCTTTAATTCGATACCGACAGTGCTGGCAGAGGGGCGAGTCCATGACGTTCTAATCCGGGGACACATGTGGAAGGACCGCCTTGGCGCACTGCATCAGATGATGATCCATCTGTTGATCCAAGGAACAGATCTTGGTTGCCTTTCATGCGATGGCGACTGTGCTGGCAACGGGCCAAGTCCATAACGTTCGCATCCGGGGCCACATGTGGATGATGATCCTCGTCGCTGTCCAGTCAATCGCCAGATCCGAGCTGCGCCGTCGTCCAAAGGTGATCCAGGAGCTAGATGATCAGGTCAACATGTGGCGGGAAGAACTGGTTAGAAACTACATGAAAGTTAAGAAGAAGAA
Organism: Drosophila ironensis; assembly: GCA_021223825.1. Lineage (NCBI taxonomy): Eukaryota > Metazoa > Arthropoda > Insecta > Diptera > Drosophilidae > Drosophila > Drosophila ironensis. The sequence continues at coordinate 25,946 of JAJJHQ010001124.1, forward strand.
AAGAAATGTACTTACCTGAAAATTGCTGTTGGTGAACCTTACCTAATGAGTTGTTTGCTAGAACCAGTTGGGAATTATAGATGGTCAGAAAATTTTCCGCGAAAATACTATTTAATTATTTTTCACAAATTAATAACTCGATGAGCGGAATGAGATTGAGCCTAGATCCCGGGGTCCTCAGGGTGCTGCTCACTATGGAGGGGTCCCTTCTGCGTCATGTCCATGGGATCCATCTCATCTTTATCTCTACCTTCCAATTTCACAACTGAGCCTAAAAAAATAAAGGAGTGCTCTTATGTATCCTCTATTTATACTAACAGACACACAAACGGACACACAGGCAGACAAATTCAAGTTCTCTTAGAGAAGTTATAATAAAATATTAGGCGCAATTTTAAAAGATGACATGTTAAATTTTCGCAAATTTTTTTTGCCAGTGCATTTGTGCGTCGGTGAGCTACATCTTTGTTTCCTCATTCAGCTCAGTGATTTGCTCCTTATGCTCTTAACCACTAAGCTGATGGCTTTTTGGGGCATAAAGAGATTTCACCGGAGATTCTGCATGTTGGAAGTGTGCTTAAACAATAGTAAATTATTTAAATGGAACAAAGCCACCCGCCTAATTCCCAATGTCCTTAAACGGAATTATCAAAGTTCGACACTCTGATTGATTTTAGTTTTCCAATTTCCTCATATACGAGTACACTCAAGAGTACAAGCTCGTCCGTGTGTTTAATTGAAAAGCTTTGAAACAATGGATGCAACAAAGCAGTGATACATTCAATGGGTATCCTGAAGAGAATTGGAAAACTTTTGAGGGATATTTATTGAGGGGCGAGCGCGGGGGAGCGTGAATCACATGGAATGCGTGTGACATAAAATTTGCATGCGACAGGACGAAATGCTTTAATGCGTTCAGGGAAAGTGGAGAACCAGAGCACAAGCGTCTCTCTCACACACACACACACAGCCATGGAGAGAAAGTGAGAAAAGTGAAAAAAAGAGGGGGGGGGGACCATGTGGGAGGAGCACCATACAGGACAACGAACATGTCTTTGCTTCTGGCGTCGAGAGAAAGCATTTTTAAATTGGAATTTAAATGCTTTTGAGTGGCAGTTGACATTAGCATTTGTTTGAAAATCAAACAGTTTGGATAAGGATGTCGCCAACCACGCCCCGGCCCCCGCCCTTCAAATTCCGCCCTCCCCGCCGACAACACGCTCATGTGTCACACACATTCCAGGGCCCGCAGCAGCAATGAAAGCATCGCGTCTAAATGTTTATCATTGTCATATTAAATTTACCCGGCGCCAGGGACTGGCAAAAAAAAAATAAACGCTCGCAAATATAAATGTTGCCCTTGTTTTTTATCTACAATTTAATTTGAGGCACATTTTTTCCGAGAAGCATTGCCATGGGCATCCCCATATTGATATTTCAATAACTGCCAGCCCTGCTCCCGGCGCCCCGGGGCCACTTGAGTTTAATTTGATTACAACAGGTGAGCAAGAGCCTCGTACACATTTCAAAACTCACAATTAAATCAGCCCGCTACTTCAAAGGACCTGCCAGGGAGTTGGCAATACAGGGACACAAGGATGCAGAGACATCGGGATACAGAGAATCCCTTTTCCGCATTTCCGACCTAAGCAAACAGCTCGATGAGCCTGCGAAATGCCGAGCAAACATTCCTGTTCCAGCAAATATTTGCATAAATCAAATAGGCATATTTTCGGGCATTAGAACTGCATCCAGCAATCGGAATCCGTTTCGGTTTGCCAGACCCCCCGGGGACCAGTCTATGGTGGCCTGGGACCAAAGGAGTTCCACCTGTTGCCTGGCCAAAAGGAAACGAAAGCTGCTGCCTGTGGAACGTGGCCGGGAGCTTTGCGGAGCTTTCAAGGGATGTGGATGGTAAAATTGGCGCCTTTTGGTAACAAAGCAGCGCTTGTTAAGACATATCCTTCGGCTTTCCTGCCAGTTATCAGCGGAATGTGAACGACAACGGTTCGTGGCGGCTAAAACTCGAAAACTATTAACGCCGCAAAAATTTAAAAATAAATCCAATAAAATAAACAATCGAAAAATATCGAAAACTTCCAGTGTTTAGTTTGCTAAACGTAATTTACAATAATAATATTCATCTATCTAATGTGGCTTTCAAAATAATCCATTATTAAATCCCATTCAAACCCATCCAGCCGTAATGAGTGTTTAGTGTGCTTGCTTTTCTTCAGCTGCCCAAGTGTCGCTATAACAAATAATCCTGCACAAAAAATGCGAATATAAATGGGAGCACAACAATAAAGTTTTGTGTCAATAACCAAGGCAACACCAACCATGCACACATACTGTGTACGATAAAAAAGCAACTTAAACATAATCATTTGGCAGCTTAGAAGGCGTTAAACGCACTTGAGCCAGGGTCAACTAAGTGGCCGAAAGGACAAAGGACCTCTTCCAGCCTGCGGTCAGTTGAAAATTGCCATTCGAGAAGCGCAATCTGTAAGAAATCCCAAGGATACGAAGGAGTGGAGACAAGAAAACCATTTTGCTGATACGAGTTTTGTTAGAGGAAAAGGTATGCATTTGCGGGCCACAACAAGGGAGGGGCCGTCGCACAAACTGTGGTTAATTAAAATCCTATTGCATACACACACGACCCCGCCCAGGACAACAATGCAATCTGTTACAAAAAGCGAAAATTCTGCGGCCGGATAGAGTTGAGAATATGGGGCTTGCGCTTGGGCTTGGGCTTGGGTTCGGCAATTTGGCATTTGGCATTGTTTTCTGGATGTTTGCAATATCGATTGGCGCACAAATTCCAATCAGGTATCACAGGCAGCTATAGCACCTTTTCACCCCATTCGATCCACTTAAACCCGTTGAATGCCGTACAATCTGATAAACCGGAAGGACTTGTTGCCCCCGCAGTTTATGGACTTCCGGAGGCCCCGTAAATCTCTGGCATTTCGGCAACTTGTTATGCATTAAACCAAATTTTTATTGAGCCAATAAATAACAGATTTGGCGCCCAGGTCCCCTTGTTTGCCCTTTGTGGGTGATTTTTATGGATTTATGAGCGCGCGCTACCAGCTCTCGGGCAGGACTTGAGATCCCTCACGTATCGCTAAGGATATACGGATTCGGGAAGCAAGTGCACTGCCGGGCTGCTTGCACGTGCCGCACACAATGAGCGGAAGGCCATTAAAGGCCAGACAATAAAACGCAACACTTGTTGGCAATCGTTTGAGTGTCCTGTCGACTCCGCTGCCTCTCCCCCTTCCCTCGCGGGTGTCCTGCCCGATATGTGCTGACTTAGGCATCGGAAGTGGCCATCGGCTCAGGCTCAGGCTCAAACGGAAGCGGAAATGGAAATGGAAATGGTAATGGAGATGGAGCCAGTGCGTGACTGCAAATTATGACGTTCGCTCGTCTAGACTGGCGGCTTCTTTTGCACCTTCCCTGAAGAAATTCCCAGGGAAACAATTTAATACAAAGCAATAATGCCCCTCACAAGCAGTGTCTACTGGAATTTGTATCCTGCGCAGTGCAAATTGCTTCGCGCTCAACACTCGATCCTATACATTGTTTTTCTCGCTTAAATGAGCAATTTAATTACAAAACTTTCTATACGCGTATGCCCGGGCCTCCAAGGCTGCCTCAGTCGCGTATTATTAATAATGTTTCTGGTCTCTGGTGTGGCATGTTTATAAATTTTTAAATGCTCCCTGCTTTCTGCGCTGCTGCCGTCCTTGCTTATGCATATAAAATTTAATGAGCAACATTAACGAGAACCGAAAATAGCCGTGTTCCCTGATGTCCCGAACCGAGGCAGAAAAAGAAACTGGAGGACAGTGCGCTCAATGGCTTGAAAGATAAAAATACTTGAATTTGTTTCCCACAAGCGAGGGGATGAGTGCTCCAACTATTCGTGCTGTTGTTATACTTTCAATCCTCTAAAGAAATCCCCGGCAAATATTTATAAGCTTTATAGCAACCGGAAATTGCAGAAGCTCGCTCACATGGCACAGAACCCACAAGGAATCCCCGGGCTATGCCCAGTCCTCCTCTTTTTTTGTTTTGCACAATTTCTGTCGCCTTTGGCAAATCCATTGTGTGCAATCGTACGAGATTAGATACAATCTTCTATAATAGCATGTGAAAAAGTATCAAAAAGGAAGGCACGCTGTGCGATGGGATGTGTGCATTTGATTTGACCATCCTATCCCGCCCCATCCCATCCAGCCGCACAAATCCTTCGAGTCCGAGTCCGAAACCGAAACCGAATCCGAATCGCAGTTGTCTAGGCCCATTTCCTTGACTGCCTGTTTCTGGTAATGCGCCTTTTTATGCCGCCCGTCTGCCCTGAATTGTGGAATATGTTTTCCCGCATTTGTTTTCTTTTTTAGGCCTCGCATTCATCAAGTTGGCTGGCCATAAATGAGATTTGTCCGGCGAGCGGAGTGCTGTCAAAATGAATTTGCATTCACGCGCCCATCTGAAATGCGGCAAATGCGTCCGCTGTCTTGATTTTGTTTGGGATCGTCCTGTCTGCTGCTTTAATTGAAATCAAATATGCAATTACCAGTTATGACCATAATTTAGGCTGCTCAACTGACTTGCTAATTTTCGCCCGCCGTTATTTATGGGGTAATTAGAGGCGGGACTGCCTTGCCCTGCCCCCGTGCCAGGCTGATAAATTTTCAACATTTTTTACTCGAAATGCGGTTAGCGGCTGCGAAGTTTTTCCCGGAAACACAGAGGCGTTCAGGCAGAGAACGGGGCGTATGTGTAATAAGCTACGCACGGAACTAATCAACGTACAAAACAGAGAAAAACTCCAGGCAAAGACGTGCAGGCATGTGCCGTGCAGTAATAATCAGCTCGCCTTTTGTTTTATGTACATGCATTGCTCTAATTTACGAGTCCGTCGCCATAAACAAAAGCAAAGGGAACACCCCCCGCCCCGGCAAGGAGCAACAATGAGCCTGGAGCTACAGTGGGCGGCGAAAGTCGACTGTCGAGCTGTCCCAGAGGCGGGATGTTCAATTTGCCTCGGGGTTTAATATTTCAGGGACTGTGGTGGAAATTTTTGTGCCAATTAGAGATCCGCTTGGGGGCCGGAAAAGTGCTGGCCAAAGAAAATCACAAAATTCCATAGAAACTAATTGACTTGCTTACGAAATGGCTTCTGCAATTTTCCAGCTGAACTGGGCCTGTCGCCTTTGATTTTAAACCTAACCGCTGACTTTCGCCGCTCACTGTTCCGGAACCATCTTCAAATTTATTATATGTTATCTCGCCTGTGTGTGTGATGTGCTTTGGCACCCAACTTTATGCCTTGCATTAATGTAACGATGCATCATTTATGCCATTTATTATCAGCACATAAATGCGAGATTCCTGTACAGAGAGAGCCAGGGCCAAACAAACCGAAACCGAAAGTGAAACCAGAAGCCGGGGACCCAGAGACCCAGAAACCCAGAAACGCAGAAACCGGAGTAAACCACACCCTCGGCTTCCAGCTGGCAGGAAGTTAGCGTTTCTAATTTCTATCGCCATCACCATCAACCTTGACTTTCCGGACCCTTTGACTTTGGCTTTTTATGACCGCATATCAGCCCCGAATACATAAAGGGCCATGCAGGCCGGGCAGAGCATCGCCGTCCCTGCCCCGATTTGCTGACTCTTTGATGGCAAAACTAATGAATTTTTATGGCACTGGGCCTGTGCATTTATTTATTTATCTTCGTATCTCGAGCCTATGTGTTTGTTTTCTATGGAAATAGCTTCAACTTAAAGCTCACTCCCCCGCTCCAGGGATTTATGGCTCTTTAAGACGGCCAGACTGTGTGTGTGGGGCGTGGCCCGGAGTCGGACTCGAAGTCGGTGAAACATGGCCAATGCAATTAACACACACAGACCAGAAGCCGCAGCCTGCGGTGGAACACAGTTGGGGGCGTGACACTTGGGACATGGAAAGGGATTGCCAATTGAACTTTGGCCGCCCACCAAACAATTGCGGGAATTTAAACTTTTTATCAAAAACAATTCCTGTTGCTTTGTTGTTATAGAGCAACAAGTTTGGGGGAAGTTAATGGAGTATTGGAATTGTAAATCATATCCTTGGGTTGCCAAGTATTGCTGGGGTAGGGAAAAGCCACATTTTATAGGTGTATTGTTTGGCTTGACAGGGAAAACTTTCGCAACAATGTGTATCCTTGCCAGGAAGTTGCATATTAATCGCTTTAAAAGCATACATCGCTTGGCTCACACTGTGTGTTTTTTATGTTTTACAGCAGATGCCGGGCCACAGGATGTGCGTTTCAGGATGAGCAACCACGAACACATCGATACGGTGAATGCCACCGGGAGCGGGGTGGATCCCCTCCTGGCACTGCACAATCTCGAGGGCATCTCCGAGAGCGTCGAGCTGCAGTGCCTGGTGCAGGAGCACATCGAGGCCTCGACCTATGGCAACAAGAGTGACCACTGCCTAACGCAGTTCGACTCGATCCTCTGCTGGCCGCGCACAGCTCGAGGAACCCTCGCCGTGCTCCAGTGCATGGACGAGCTGCAGGGGATTCACTACGACAGCACCAGTGAGTGGGGGACACGGCTACTCTGCCAAGCTCAACAGGCCATTAGGGGCTCCTTTGACAAAGTCACACACGGCAAATAGGGAGGGCAGCGTAGCAGGCTTTAAAGTGCGGCTATGTGACACTGATTGATGTGGAAATTTAAAGCTACATTTCAAAATCATAAGAGCGTGACTTTGACACGAAACTACAGCAAGCCATTAATGCAACCACTAGAAGAGCACTTTATATTTTTTTTTGTAGGCCACTTGAAGTTTTAAAAGTAATAAGTGGTGCTTAAATGTGGCAGATTTAAATTCTCCATGCAAATATATTATTATAAGAGCCGTACCAATTTACCTTTTATATTTAAAAATTATATTCAATCCCTAAAAAATTGGTCTGCTAAGAAGCTGTAAAAATAAGTTGAACCCTTTTGTGACCCTTTTTCTCCCACTACATCGCTCAGAGAACGCCACGAGATTCTGCCACGCGAACGGGACGTGGGAGAAGTACACCAACTACGATGCCTGCGCCCACCTGCCCGAGCCGGCCACGGTGCCCGAGTTCGAGGTCATCGTGGAGCTGCCCACCATTATCTACTATATCGGCTATGCCATCAGCCTGGTATCGCTGACGCTGGCGCTGATTGTTTTCGCCTACTTCAAGTGAGTTCAAGCACTGCCTCGCCCCAGCCCCAGCCCCGGCCCAGAGCCCGGGATGACCCCTGACCTGGCATTTATTTTCACTCAACTCCCCGGCCGAACTACTCTATAGCACTCCCCCCTCTTGTGCTCTTGTTTTTCCGCCACAGAGAGCTGCGTTGCCTGCGCAACACAATTCACGCCAATTTGTTCTTTACGTACATCATGTCGGCTTTGTTCTGGATCCTGTTGTTATCGGTACAGGTGAGTTGGTTACCAATCTATAGCTGGCTTAGCCGCTAATTAATATTTGGCTGCTGGTATGGTGCAAAATTGAATTTTACATTTTATAGATATCGATCCGCAGTGGCCTGGGCAGCTGCATCGCCCTGGTCACGCTCTTTCACTTCTTCACCCTCACCAACTTCTTCTGGATGCTGGTGGAGGGCCTGTACCTGTACATGCTGGTGGTCAAGACCTTTTCGGGGGACAACCTGCGTTTCAATATCTACGCCTCCATAGGCTGGGGTAAGTGGAAGATGAAATCGAGGAGATCCCCTCAGCCAATTAAGATGCTCCCCGACAGGTGGGCCGGCCTTCTTTGTTGTTACCTGGGCGGTGGCCAAGAGTCTGACGGTTACGTACAGCAGCACCGAGAAGGTGAGTTTACTTTCGGGATTACCCCCTGAGAGCGGTCCCCCGGGTTTTCGGAACCGGCTCCTGTTTCGTTTCGTGTTTTACCCTCCTACACCCGCTTTTTGACAGTATGACATCAACTGCCCCTGGATGGAGGAGACCCATGTGGATTGGATATTCCAGGGTCCTGTCTGTGCGGTGCTAATCATCAATCTCACCTTCCTGCTGCGCATCATGTGGGTGCGTAATTGACACACTTCCAGAAGAAAGTGGTTTTCAAGTTATTATGGATAGTTTCCGGTGATTGCTGGAAGTTTAACTTCCTAACGCGGCAATATCATTATTATTTATATGTTCTATAGTATATTTACTTCTTGAAACAGCTTTAGTTTTTCCCAGTGTCCCAAGTTCATCGGGTAATCATTTGCAATCATCCTGCAGGTTCTTATTACCAAACTGCGCTCAGCCAACACAGTGGAGACTCGTCAGTACAGAAAGGCGGCCAAGGCGCTGCTCGTGCTCATCCCCCTGTTTGGCATCACATACCTGGTGGTTCTGGCCGGTCCCTCGGAGTCCGGCCTAATGGGTCACATGTTTGCCGTTCTTCGGGCAGTTTTACTCAGCACCCAGGTGGGTTTTGGTGANCTGGAAGTTGAACTTCCTAACGCGGCAATATCATTATAATTTATATGTTCTTAGTATATTTACTTCTTGAAGCAGCTTTAGTTTTTCCCAGTGTCCCAAGTTCATCGGGTAATCATTTGCAATCATCCTGCAGGTTCTTATTACCAAACTGCGCTCGGCCAACACAGTGGAGACTCGTCAGTACAGAAAGGCGGCCAAGGCGCTGCTCGTGCTCATCCCCCTGTTTGGCATCACATACCTGGTGGTTCTGGCCGGTCCCTCGGAGTCCGGCCTAATGGGTCACATGTTTGCCGTTCTTCGGGCAGTTTTACTCAGCACCCAGGTGGGTTTTGGTGACCCTGGACCCAGCTTATCCTCTTACCGTATGTGTGCTTTTGTGTGTCATCTTAGGGCTTCTCGGTTTCACTGTTCTACTGTTTCCTCAACTCGGAGGTGCGGAATGCACTGAGACACCACATCTCCACGTGGCGGGACACGCGCAACATTCAGATGAACCCAAACCGACGGTAAGTGCAAGGAAATGGGTGCCATAATAATAGATTTTTGGGAAAAATTTTTATCAAGTATCGATGAAATAATGCAATTAAATCCCTTATCCGTATTCTCGTATTTTCTTCTTGTGCAATGCCACAGTTACACCACGAAAAGTTTCACCAAAGGCGGCGGCTCGCCGCGCGCTGAGAGCATGCGGTAAGTGTGTCGTCCTGACAGGGATAATCACTGTTGGCGGGCAGTGCCAGGATTAGTTGACCTGATCTACATTTCAGGCCCCTCACCAGCTACTACGGGCGCGGCAAGCGGGAGTCGTGCGTGAGCTCGGCCACCACCACGACGCTGGTGGGCCACCATGCCCCGCTCACCCTGCACCGGGGCTCCACGAACGCCCTCCACACGATGCCCCAACTGCAGGCGGGCGGGCCGGTCATGTGCTCCGGCAGCACCCTCAGCGTCATGCCCCGCGCCATCAGCCCCCTGATGAGAGTGAGTTGAGGAAACTGCCTCGAAACTGCCAGGCATTTCCACCCTAATAATGGCCATATCGCAATCATTTCCAGCAAGGACTCGAGGAGAACTCGGTGTAAGCGAGTGACGATTTTAGCCAGGCAAACTGCATCTTAAGAGACTGAACTTTCATTGAATTCCATTTCCAAGTCGGAGATTTGCGAGTGCGCTTAGTTAGTTTAATATGCTAGAAGTAGTGGAAGACTTGTCGCGGGAATGGGCGATGGAAGAACGCAACCAAGTACCAGGCCAGCTACTGAGCAGCGAGCAAGAAGCAAAACCTATTTAAGCTAAGTCAATCGTTTTAAACTGTTGGATGTCGTCGTACTCGTACCCCCGTACTCATACTCGTATTGTGAATCGCTGCAAGCCCCACCCACCATCCCGTCAAATGGAATAGTCCCATCCAAAGCGCTAAATGTATTCTCCAGAATGTAACCCAAAATCTCTGTATGGATAGCAAATCCGAGCATATTAATAAAAATGGTCTATTTACTTCGGTGTACTTTGTGCGTTTGCTTTTCTGGGAAAGTGCTTGGCATTCGGCATTAGGGGCATGCATTGTTGCTCAGCCGCTTATGTGTATTCAAAGGTTTTCCAAGAATTTCCAAGAACCCAAGTCTGACGATAAAGATGTACGGAGGAAAAAAGTTGACACAGCAAACAACTTTGGCGCTCCATAACTTGCCCCGGAAAGCGCGCAACAGTTTCCAGTTAAAACCAACAACTCCAAAATCTTGGCCCGATAATCTAAGCAGAGCACGAAAAGTTTGGCCGGGCCAAAAAACTTTGCATGAAAACAAATATTTTATGACGCTGTCAGAAGGCAGACATATGCACATGCCCCTCCCACGAGTAGGATGAAATATTTGTTTTCGGTTATCAGGGGGCCGTGCCATTTAAAAGCGACCTATGTCAACCTCATACTCCGACACCTTTTAGCCCATTTAACCCAATTACATTTATAATTAATAGAAATTGCGACGCTGATGAAAAATCTGCCCATGGACGGTTCCTAATTGTTCCCTAATTGGACCTGAGCGGGGCAAACACTGCGACGTTTAATGAGTTAATTGACCCAAGTTGGGGTGCTGGGACCCATTTTCCTTAAAGGTTAAATTTCGAGGAACTTACCATCTGAATGGCTTCTGCACTTAGCATTTCCGACAAGAGGACCCATGGAAGTATTAAGCTCCAAATGTTGCACACATTTTGGCGCTCACAAAATGCATAAAAGAAGAGTCCCAAAACGCTCATAAATGTTGCATGAAAAGCGGCCATGCAAGTGCAGATAAAACTAGAAGTGCTGGCAAAGTTTTCCAGGGTTTGGAACTCATGATACCCCTTGAAAATACGGAGATTTTTCAGGAAACTGGGAAAAATGGTTCTCAATTCATGCCAAGTGCTTAAAAACATTAAAGTTATTGCGATATTTGTTATTGTTTTTCCAAAGTTGTGACCCCCGGCAAAAGTATAGTACCTCTTGGTAACAAAAGCTAGGGGCCGACAAAAGCAAAGCCGGAACGAAAAAAGCTAGTTTAGAAGCGAATACAAATGTAAATATTCCACTCCAACTGCTCCTCTGTTTGCGGAGATGCACAATAAAAATAAAATAGAAATGAATTTTTAATGTGCACGAAATATGCACAGAATGTTTGTCCTTCCCTTCATTTGATATGCGGAGATTTCTTTCCTTCTCAATTTTTTCCCTCGGTTTTTTGTTCACTTTTTTTGTGCTCCAGCCGGCGGAAGTGGCGATTGTGGTGGCCATGTTTCCGTTCGTGGCCTAATTGAAATGCCCGACGTGCCGCGATAATAAAAGGAAGTTGGGTAAAGTTTAAAGAGCTTAAATGCCATAACAGCAAAACAAACAAACTCTCGGCAAAAGTTGTGTTTAATGTGTGGAATCGCATCGATGTGATTCGCAGCCGTGTACGGGGGCGGGAAGTCCTTCGCCGTTTATTGCCGGCAACTTTTGAACTTCCGTCAACACATATGCGTCGTGTGCAGCTGTCGCCTTGAGGATCCTTTTAGTTGCCTGCCAGCGACAAGGACACTCCAGCCAGCACCTGAAGGACCCAGATAAGAGGGGTGTGCGTTGTGTTCGAGGCGCCACAAAAATGCCAACGCAATTGTAGCATTTTAATTAACCAAATTGTGCGCATAAAACGGCAACTTCAGCAACACCATAGCCCGTCGTTATAGCCATGGCCGAGAAAGTGGAAACGGAACTCAATTAAAAGTCGCTTAGGCTTCTTCTCTACGACGACTATACGTGAAATCTGTTTATTTTTTTTCCTGTTGGCTCCCAAAAGGGTTTGTTCGGCAGCTGCTTTAATTAACGCAACGTTTGCCTCAAGTGGCATTTAAGGACCGAGGGCAGAAACTGGGACATTAACAAGTTGCCACGGAGTCAAAGGGCAAACGGAAGGCGGGCGTCGTGAAAATATTTAAATTTCCGACGGGAACCACACAAATAAGATGAATAGAACGGCTAAAGTGCCAGGCAAATGCCACCGAATGGCGAAACTGTTCACTGGGAGAACGCTGATTTAATGCCGGAGTGGGTGTCGTCAGAAAAGTCAAAAGTTTCCCATTAATCCTCCAGACAAGTGCTGTAAAAATAACCAACTTCAACGGCTAAATGTCAGTCAAAAAGAAGCTTTAATTTAACATTTGTCTTATATTTCAAAAATATTATCTTGCTGAGGCCATAATATGATTTTAGATATTGAAAACCCAAGTAATTCTCTTTGAAAACAAATCCCCAAAAACCTGCAGCTTAAGATTTCAATTACTTAGTTGCCTGGCAATTGAATGGGCCCTTGAAATATCTCAGTTCTACAATTATTCGATATTAATAATTCCTCTTTCTGCGGCAAAGCACCGAAGTCTTTTGGCAAGTTTTCGCCTTTAATTAAAACTGTGTCCATGAATGCGCCGCCCCTTCGGGCCTTCCCGGACTTATGTGAGGCTGGCTCTCAGGAAATCTCTTTAATTATGTGTGGATATGTATTATGAATAGGCCCAACAACTTAGCGCCTAGTTGGCGGCCCCCTTTGCAAATCCCATAAAGTGTGTTTCATCTGACGTGCCGCACGCTCGACTGGTTCGGTTCTGCGGTTGCCAAATATTCGCCCGGAGGCCACTTTTACTCGAACTGGTCGGCCCACGTTTTTCGGGGCATTTTCCTCCTCATCTGCTTAGTGGTCTGTTCTGTCTGCCACTCGTTCCCCCAGGGGCCGGAGCTAATTAAATATTTGCTCCTCTGGCCGGGCTTAAAGCATTCCGCTGTCATTGTTCGCTAAAACTTTGAACTTACGACTATAGTACCAGCCCATAGCTGGGTAAAAAACAGAGCGAAAGTGACAACTTAAAGCTGTCAGAGGAGCGAAACTTCCGCTCCTACTGCTGATGACGGTTTGAAAACAATTTCCGCAGCCTGCCAGCGTAACAGGGTAACATTCTTTATGTAAATCGAATAAGGGCACCGCCTGCTGTCACCTTCAGTACTTTAAAAGTGTCGCGCAGATGCAGGCATACGAGTTTACAGATCGTACTGCATACTAATTAATGATGTGTACTCGCATTTTCCTTCGCTTCTTTCGCTTCTTTCACATCTTTTATGGCTTTTTTATATTTTCTGTGTCGCAGCATAAAATCAATCAAAACTGAGTGCAAAGTGTTTGACATCGTTGTGCGCTTAATTGATTGCTTGCCGAGCAGAAATCAGCTCGGGATATCAATCAAGGCCCCGGGCAAAGGACACCCCGTTTCCGACCTCTTCCGATTTAAAGCAGCTTAATTTTCCCGCCGGTGACCACAAAAGGTGAAGTGCAGAAATTACCGCGTTAATCGTCGGCTCGTTAAAGAATTAAGGTTGTGTTTTTATTCATTTTTATTTTACCACTTTAGCCTCATTCATCACAGCTGCGAATGGCATTATCCTTGCGAGCAATACGTAATTTTAACACCTCCCGTGGCTGAAAGTTTTCCATTTTCCCACATCATATTAAGTCCCCTGGCATTCGCAATTTATTTCCATATTTGCAGCTGTTCCATTGACATTTGCTGCTGCAGCACCAGCGGAGTACAGGCTACAGGATGCGAGTTCGAGTTCGCACAAAACCCACTGCGCGTCCTTATTCATATTTTTGCAAAAGGATTGAACGAGGAGTGAGCTTAGGGGCCCTGGGTATTGAATGCTGTAAACTTTCTCCGGTCTCCGGCTGTCTGTGCGGAATGTAAAACAAATCAATATACAGGATACCCAACCGGGGAGTTGGCCCCGTTTCGGGTTTGTTTCGACCCCACTAATTGGCCCATAAATAATTTAAAACGGCAACAAGTCAGTGTGCTGTATATATAAATATTTTCACAACATATTTCCCATCCCATGGAAGACAAACCACACACTTCCACCCTTCTTTTTTTTTTGCGGAAAACCGGTGTAGATACGATAGGGAGTTGCCAAAGCAAGGAAAGTTTCACGTTGTAATTGGTTTTTCGGGGGAAAAAGTGGTAACGCGGCCAAGTCCGGAGTGGCTAAGACCACAAAGTCTCGAGTGGTCGGCCAGCTGAAACATCGACTTTGGCCTGCAGTTCTGGCCGACAAAACTTTGGACCAGCTGTGTGTATACTTCAAATTGTCTATATCCTTCATATTTGCAGCTGACAGCCAAAGGAAACTCTTTGCCGTTCTTTTTCGGTTGGGGTTTTGGCAGGGCAAACCTAATTTATAAGCATCAGAGAATACAAAATGTGTTGCCTGCCTGCAATTTCCGCTTTCCAATTTGAGACACAGAGTTTACCTTTTTCCACCTTGCGGTGTCCGACGAAAACTTTTCGCTTCTTTTGGAGAAAAATCAACAAGTGTTGCCGTCCGCACACACAAGTTTTCCTTGGTTGCTGACACTCGGTGACAGCTTTGGCAATGGCAGGAGGACGGACACTTTCCGCCTCCTTCCTTCAGTTTTCCCTCTCGCCAGTTTCTTTCCTGTCAGCGACATTACTTTTGACTTTAACTCTGTCCCGGTGACTGATTCTTTTGTCAGGCGAAGGAATCACCAAGTTTGTCGCCGGCCTGCGTGTTACTTTAATTGAGTTTGCCTAATTCAATGAAGGACTTGCCTAATGGCAAATAATGCAATTCGAATTCCGGCTATAATGTTATTTGCTCCACCTTCGCCGGTCGCCGTCAATTAGGGCACATTCGAAGGTATATTCCCCTGGCCGGGGCAATCCTTTTTGTGCCCGACAGACGCCGAAATGCAATAATTATTTTAGCCAACAGAAGCCCACGGCTGATAATAACAATACTCGAAGCATTGTTGATTTCTCCGGCCATTAGCGCAGGTGTGGCCTGTCACTGACAGCTGGCTGCCGGGGTTCCTTCCACACTTCCGAGGGGTCCGAGGGATTCGAGGGGCGGAAAAAGGTTTTAGGGATTTCGGATCTCTGTCCCTTGTTGGGGGCACCTGTTATTGTCGCCGTTTGCCAGACTGTTGATGCTTTTAAATGGCACCCAAGGTGACGCATGATTAATAATTCTGTTTCCCATCGAGGGCTCCGGTATCCAAGCAATTGAGCACACATTTCCATGCAGATATGAAAGTGCAATCGAGCAGCGCTCCTCCTACAATTAGAAGCCCTTGCGCATAAAAATGCCCGCCCCTACGAACTCGTTTACTAGGTTATTATACTCGTACGAGTTCACACATTGAGACGACTTGAACCCAACACCTTTGGGATGCTTTTCATATCGCAATGAAAAAGGTTTCTCCCCTGCCCCCCCACTCATATTCGATGGGAGCTCGATTCGATTCAAAAATGCTGCCACACAGACGTTTCACATTTCCAATTACATTTTCATGGAAATTTTTATGCTGCTGGGTACTCACATCCGCCGTACGAGTATTGGGGTCGTTTGGTCCGGGAATGCAGGAAAATTTGGAAAATCCAGGAAATATATTACACCGAAGTTTCCAGGAAAGGCTTTGCATGGTTTTTGGAAAAGTTTATTGCTTCTGCTTGGGTTGAGAATTCTTAAGACAGGCATAAAACATTAAATTTTAATTTAACGAAAGCGCCGATGCTAATTATATTTGTATTATTCATAAACATTTCTTAGAATTTGCCACAACATTCTTTACACCATTTTAAAGATATCTTAT
Source organism: Drosophila ironensis (assembly GCA_021223825.1). Classification (NCBI taxonomy): domain Eukaryota; kingdom Metazoa; phylum Arthropoda; class Insecta; order Diptera; family Drosophilidae; genus Drosophila; species Drosophila ironensis. Next base: position 41,627 of record JAJJHQ010001124.1, read on the forward strand.
TTTAAGGGGTATCGTCTGAGGTGTTGGGTGTTTTCCTTGAATCCGAAAGTATGGCACATGCCTGCAAAATATTTAAATAAAATGTATTACACAACGACCTGGTCGGTCCTTCATTAAATCCGAATCGCATCAGCTTGACGTTGCTTTGGTTTTTGTGTCTGTGGGCTTCAGTGCCAACAAAATCGAATAGAGACCGGCTATCGGCTGCCTTTGATAGCATTATGTGGCTGCTTCCGCTTTTGTGTCTGCTTCCGGTCACCTGCAGCTGGCAGCTGTACCGCGTGCCGCTGCGCCGCTTCCCCTCCGCTCGGCATCGCTTCGAGAAGCTGGGCATCCGGATGGACCGACTGCGTCTGAAGTACTCCCCCGAGGAACTCGCCACCACGCGCTCAGAGTGGGCCGCCAGGATGAGGAGCACGCCGCTGAGCAACTACCTGGATGCCCAGTACTTTGGACCCATCAGCATCGGGACGCCGCCGCAGACGTTCCAGGTGATTTTCGACACCGGCTCCTCGAATCTGTGGGTGCCCTCGTCCACCTGTTCCTCCTCGATGGTGGCCTGCCGGGTGCACAATCGCTACTTTGCCAAGAAATCTAAAACCTACCAGGCCAACGGCGATTCCTTTGCCATTCACTATGGCAGCGGCAGCTTGGCGGGCTTTCTCTCGCAGGACACCGTTCGGGTGGCGGGTCTGGAGGTCGAGGAGCAGACCTTTGCGGAGGCCACGGAAATGCCGGGACCCATCTTTATGGCAGCCAAGTTTGATGGAATTTTTGGATTGGGCTACAGCAGCATTTCCATGCAGCGCATCAAGCCACCCTTCTATGCGATGGTGGAGCAAGGCCTCCTGCCCAAAGCCGTCTTTAGTGTTTACCTGAGCAGGAATGGGAACAAGGAGGGTGGGGCCCTCTTCCTGGGGGGTTCCAATCCAGAGTATTACCGAGGGAACTTCACCTATGCGCCCGTGAGTCACCGCGCCTATTGGCAGGTGAAAATGGAGGGGGCCAGCATACGCGACCTGGAGCTCTGTCAAAATGGATGCGAGGTGATCATCGACACGGGCACATCCTTTTTGGCCCTGCCCTACGACCAGGCCATAATCATCAACGAGTCCATTGGTGGCACCCCGTCGGCCTATGGGCAATACGATGTGCCCTGCGAGAAGGTCCCAAATTTGCCCAGATTCACATTTACCATGGGAGGGCGATCGTTCTTTTTGGAAGGCCACGAGTACGTCTTTCGGGATATTTTCCAAAAACGGCCGATATGCTCGTCTGCCTTTGTGGCCGTGGATGTGCCCTCGCCCACAGGACCGCTGTGGATACTGGGCGACGTCTTCATCGGGAAGTACTATACGGAGTTCGACATGGAACGCAATCGCATTGGCTTCGCGGATGCCAGGAGTTGAGAAGGCATGTCTTCTGTTTGATGTGGATTCTTGTGCTCGTTGTTTTCCACCAACTGGTTGCCATAACACGCCGGAAAAGCAGCCAACAAGAGGGCGGCAGAAGTTGTGGGTTTTCTCGTTGTTGGTGCAGGCATTCCCTGTATTTTCCGTTTGCCAGTTTATTCGTTTATTTTTGTGTTACTTATTTGAGGGGAAAATTATCCTGTTCAAGTAGGTCCTAAAAAGTTTTTATATTTTTGGTTGCTAATTATAACATCTCCCTGAAGTTACACGCCTCTTTCCGCCTTTGCAATTTAAATTTAACACTTTATTTTCTTTTGCAATTTGGCCTATAACATCGAAATGGCTTAACCAAGAGATACAAATCTTTTTGGTTAAAGCTATAAATTGTATTATCCAGCCATGTACCAGGTTTTACAAAGATCGGACAATAAATAATGAAGATACGGCCAACAATTAATAAAATTCTGTTTTGATTTCTGCCTTCCCCCATGCATCTGACTTAGGTCATAGTAATTTTATGTTAAAATAATTAAACGGAAAAATTAATTCGACTATATCCATTGTTGCCCGGGGTAAGCGTGTTATTTTTTAAGCAGGCTGCTGCTATTTTCGGGTCCATGTACGTCATCATTTTTGGAACAATGTTTGCGAGGGGGGGCAAACATGGAGGAAGGCAGAAATCAAAACAGAATTTTATTATTTTATTACCTGCTCCTCCTTTTTGGCTGGCTGCCATGCATTAGTCCTGCCAGCCAGGAATACTTCTGGGTGTGTGTGGGCGGAAGCTAATCAAAAAATCGCTTGCAGCGCGCCCCAAGTCGATGGAAAGCGAGGGAAATGGGAAGTGGGCGAGGGGAAGGGGAAGGGCCGGGTACAATAAGCGAGGAGCCGCCCGAAGACCAGCAGCCCACAAAGGAAGATGAGTTCCTTGGGCGCACTGAGGATGTAATTGATTCCCTGGAAAAACAATGTCTCCGTTGTCTCTCAATCCCAATTCCCAAGTCCGCTTCCGGCGGTTTTCCCTCCCCCCCACAAAAGCAACCGCTGTTAATGCAAATTGTAAGCTTTAAAAAATTAAATAAATAGCTTTAAGTTTACGAGTGACGCGGAGCTGTTTGTATTCAAATTCAGCGTCCATGCCGGCGATATCCTTCCGCGATACTTTCGGGATTCTCCCCGGCTTTTACGAGCTGTCTCAGAAATTGCATGTACCTTGTAGACTTTACAACTTATGGGTAGTTCGTCTTTACGAGCTGAAGCATTATTAAGTTGGGTGAGAAAAACTTAAGCCATAACGGAAAATAGTTAGGACGCTAAGTGTTTAATAAAGGTTAACAGCGGCGGCAAGGGATACAGCTTTGGATTATTATTAATAAGCTAAACTAGTTGAGCCAAGACAGCATACATTAATATTTTAGGGAGCACTTGTAACTTGTTTTGGTGAGGGTGTTGGCAGGTCGGATCTTATTTATCTGTTGGCTGTTTACTTCGCAGTTTTATATATTTACAAGCATGCCACACTTTATATATTTGTGCGTATTGCCTTGGCCTTTTTATGTGCACGCATCGTTGGCCCCAGCGCCTTTGGCTTTCTTCATTTTTTTTACCCGGCTCTTAATTTTTTCCTTATTTTTTATTCGGCGGCGACTGTTTCTTTTTATTGTGGCCGGGCGCTTTTACATTGACCTTTCGCCTTCGTTTGCTTTGGCTGGCGGCTTACACGGCCTTTATTGATACTCTCCGGGCGACTTCTTTTTGGCCTTTTTATGGCTTCCATTCACTTTCATTCATGGCCGACTTTTCGCCACATTCGCCAGTTTGCGGTTTAAAAACTGTTGACTTTGCTGGCCTTTGAATTCGTGGCGTGTTTTCTTCCCTCTGCTTTTTGTCTGCTTAGGGACAACCTTCTTGATAGCCCCGATAGGTGGCCGGGCGTAGGTACTCCAACCACATTCTCCCCAATGTTATTTCCTTTAATCCTCCGCAGCGAACCTTCATAACTTGGTGCCCAACAAAGCAAACCGAATTCCTGGTCAGCATTAGTTGCGCAAATGTTCGATAATAAATAGCCATTAGCCGCAGCAGCCATTTTGCCCCTCCCTGAGCCGCAAGCTTGGCTTTAAGCCGCCATTTCGATTAAGCACAAAAAGGGCGAATGAACCCACTCGGCAAGGGGTTTAATGCCCGTTTTACCGGCTGAAACGGCTCAAACGGTTGCAGCCATTTAAATACTAAGCCATTGGCGATGACGAGCTTGGCTATATATACTTTTATGTACTATACAGTTGTTGTTACAGCCGTTATGGCCGGGTTGTGCAATTGCCAAAGTGGCAACAAAAACTACTGCAGGCTGGCGGTGCGAAAAGTTCACTTCAACCGTGTGGCCCGCGAGGAATTGCAGCATTTTACTCGCTAAGTGGCATCTGGGCTTTGCACAATCAACTGGGGAGGAGCTCAAAAGGGACTAACGAGTGAAAGCCAAGGACTGTGGGGATGCCCCGCTTCGAGATCCTTTTGACATTTGTCAAAGCTGTTTGCATTCGCCGCGAAAGGAAAACAGAGATATCTGGCTTCGATTGTAGCGACTTTGAATACTCAGTGTACGAGTATCTCTCCATAAACAATTTAGCTTGCCATATACCATATATTATATTATTTGCGCCCTTAACTCTTTGACGCTTCTGAAGATCTTTAATTGTATATTATTTATGGGGTCAAAAATGTATATGCCCGCAGACAATACATCATTGTGCTCCACGAGTGGCTGGTAAAAATGTGAAAAGGTCACAAGCTGATTAATTTGCGCGGAAAAATTCGGATGCGCAGCTTCATAAAAGAATGCCATAAAATATGTTTAATTGGGGACCAGTTCGCCGCCATTAATGACATATGGGATGGAAATATTTTGTATATTAAAATGAATTCTCTGGGACCCATTTTTTCTTCAAAATAAAATGCAATATTGGTTCGTAAAAAAGGAAGCGCGGCCCGCTCTTTGAAGAGCGCTTGACGTTCATTCATTTAATTCGAGTGGCCATCGACAATTGATAAAGCGTGACATCCTCTCCAGCCTTGATATCCATGCAAACACTTTTCCCGGTCGTCAGGGAGGTTCCCCCGCCAGACGATTTCCATGGCAAAATCGGGTGAGTAATTGGCCCAGCAGCAGGACCCCTCAACCGGGAGCGAGGATTTCTTTGAGGAGCTCGTACAGTAAAACAAGTATCCTTGCTCAGTTGCCCATGATGTCCTGCAAGATAGTCCCGGAATAAGGGGACCACGATAAGCATCGGCACAAAAGGAGCGTCCTGCCATTTACAGAAACCGGGCGACGACCAGCAGAATTAAATCATTCGATAAGATTGTGCGGACAATCTCGGGCTGGCAGCATCGTACCCCGCCATTACCATGCAAATTTACAAGCCGCAGGGGTTGGGGCTTTCCTGTTTTTATTAAATTCCTCTTGGCCAAGCAGCCATGTAGCCACATAGCCGTGCAGCCATGTACCCGGCTAATGACGCTCAAAACCGGGCTAATGAGTCAATAAGGCAATTTGCCAGGACGGCCGGCTCTATGGCCCAAAGTTGTTATGGCACTTAATTACTTTAATATGACGTTTTGTGCGGTGTGTTATGACAGTTGACTAACAAGGAGGAATGGGGCGGGGAGCGGCCCCCTCCTCTGGGCGTTTAAACTATACGGGGATGTCCTGCTGGGCCTGTCGCTTGTTTTGCCAGGCATTTTGACACTGGCCACCGGACATGTGCGTGCCAGGATATGCGGTTTGCGGCCCAGGACTTCGACATGGACACCTGCATTGCCCATGTCAATTACTTGCCAGGCAATAGCAATTAATTTTTGGGGTGTGTGTATGCTTGCAGCCCAGAAACCGAAAACAAATAAATACCTTTGAAATCGTTCCAAAGGAATTTTCTCAGAACTTTAATAGAAGGGCAATGAAGCTTGGCCAAGATAACAGGCCTCAAAAATAGGAGTGTAATCTGTGGTAATTGCTGCAAATTAAATTAAATTCAGCACAAGCAACATTTTGGGTTAGGAAATAAATTGGCAGTTCTCTGGAATTGTGATTAAAATTCATGTATTTGTCATTACGCCATCAGAACTTTTTGGTATGTGCCACCACTTCTAATCGATGCTGGAAATGATTGATAAAAATGACTCCCTTTGAGTGAAATAAAGCGAGCAATCTTCTAACGTCTTGGGAATGAATTTAGTTCTGTGGCAGCCCCCTAACCCTACCCATTCGGCTGTGCAAATTGTCCGATTCCCTTTAAGAATGATCTCTTCATGTGAGTTTATTGCACAGTATATCCTCCGAGAAAGCAAAGTCTCATACACTTAAACTCGTATAAATGTACTTACACATGTTGAGCGACTAGATGGAGGAAAACATAATGGCTGGGATCATTTATCAAATATCCTTTGTGTCTGCCAAGCAAACATTAATCTAAGCGCCATGTGAGCGAGCGGTGGGTGAAGCCATCAGTTCGGGCCCGCCAGCTGAGTGCACTAGCCGAAAACTGTTTGAACAGCCCTCGAAGCCATTGAAAACGGTGCTGCCACAATATATTTTGTGTTAAGTAAGATTGCTCTTCGCTATTTTGGCCTTCATGGCTCCATCTCACCGCACCCGCCACCGCCACCGCCCTGCCTGAGATGTTTTTGCCGAAAAAGTTTCAGTTTCTGTTTCGGTTGCGGGGCTCAGTTTAGTTTCAAGGACAACACGCATCATACCCGCATCCTTTAAGCCACTAATCCCTGGCAGCAGACTTTTTGGAGGACCCGTCATTTTTAACACATTACACATACGCCGCGTGGGCCGCGTCATTGTTCGCCCTGCTGTCGCGACTTAAACGTTCGATTTGGGCGCACAAACGTGACAATGTTAACGCGCACCAAGGCTCAAATAGCAAAGAAATAAAACAATAATGATTCGCCGGCGCTGTGGTAGGGATGTGGAAGTCCTTAAGTCTTCAAGTGAAACGGAATGAACAATGCGGGACAATGGAATGAAATCTGGAGTGCAGCTTAATGGGTAATTAACTTGTGCAATTATTCGCAGACCCGTGACAGCAAAATCATTTTGCCATTACAATGTAACTACCTCGCTTAAGTGAAAATCCGCTTTAAAGGGATGAGCTTTAGGTGGAAAAACAACAAAATATTGAATGCCTTGTCACATCTGCGGAGCTAACACAAAATGTGTGACTTGCATACTAATTACCGGAAAGCGCCTAACTGTGCGGCTTAAAGTGGCTTTTGGCCCCTTGAAAAAGTAAAAACGCTGAATAATAAACCTAATCAGCCGTCAAGTCGACTCCGAGCCAATTTGGCTGATGGCTTAGGGGGAAATCTGAATTTGAATGCGAATTTGAATGTGCGTTTGCATGCGAAACTGTTTTCGAGTGCAACGCCATTCGAGTTGGAAAACTGCTGGCAGTTGTTGGCAGCTACTAATTTAGTACTTAACCCGGGCAGACGGCAGCTAGCATTATTTCCGTTTTCCATTTACCAAAAGGAGGTTAAACTGGTAAAGTGTCCATCAAACAATTACGACAGTTGCATGGCTGCTCTACGACCAATGTAATGGATGTCTTTAAACCAAGTCTCCTGAAAATTTGCCCTAAATACGTACTTTTTTTCACTTTCAGCCTGACCCATTGCCTTCATATTTTCGATGCCACCTGAGCGGAAAAGCCTGTGTGTGGTTGGAATTTAACATGAAAATGTGTGTGGTACCCTTACAACTTTTTTGCTGTCCCTTAAATGCATGCCATGTCTGCCGTTTTGTTTGTGCAGCTGGCTTCCGAAAAGGGCGAAATAAAAAGTTATACGATCTGGTTTTTCAAAAAGCGAGGCAGGTCACTTTCAGTTAGCCAACTTTTGCTGGACCGAGGCCCGCAGAGATTTATGAAATCGAAAAACTTGCAACACTCCCCGGCCAAGGTAAACGAGTTTTTGGTAACAGTCATAGAACTAATTGAATGTGGTCGACAGCACCTCCGGGGCTTGGATCGGCTTTTGGGCGCAGTCTTTAGGAGGCATTTCTTGGTTTTCGGACGAGCACGGCCTGCAGCTTTAAGTCCTGCCAATGAGTTATTCCTAGTCATGCGTCTTAATGGCCTAGACAGGGGCGAAACCACTGGAATTCTATTCGAGAGCTGCTCAGCAATTCAAATGCTTGCCAGACAAATGGGAGTGGCCTGCAGTTTGATTTATGCCCCCTGCACTTTTGACAAAGTGTTTGCCATTCGACGTCTGTCACGTGTCCCACTGCTGCATCGGTTGCCAAGCCAGGAATCAGTCAACAAAGTGGAAGAAAAACCAGAAATCAGGAATTGTTTGTTACCCGCATAGAGGAGCAAACAATACCCTAACAAATGGCTCTTTAAGCTAAATTCAAATTCCATCTCTTGACCAGCAATAAATCGCATTGAATAGTTTCTGTGGCTGCATAACCTGCATATCTTTATATTTCACTCTTTTCCCATTAAGCCAACTTGTTGCGGGAAATTTGAATACCTTTTAAAAGAGCCAAATGCCAACTTCCGGCCCTTGGCATTGACTTTGCCGCTGGCCCATTGTCGAGCCACCAGCTGCAGCCCCTGAATACGGAATACCCGGACCGAGCACCCGCATCCCAACCCGTACAGCCAGCTAACAGCTCGTGCATGGATACAAAATGGCTCTGGGAATGGCCACATCCCTTCTGGCGCTTCGTGTTTTTCGCTTGCCTGCTTACATTGAATTATGTTTGTACACACAATAAATACACAAAGTGTATGTTTGTTCCTTTTCAAACAGCCCGGGCGGGCAGGCAGAGCAACGTTGCTCCACCTGAGAAATGCAGTGGCAACTGCCATTGCCAACACTGGAAATATGGTACATTGTGCTATTATCAAGAGATAAGAAGTTGTTCCTGCCACAGTTTCTTTTCCATTCTTTTTGGGCCTTTGTTGTTGAAGTTTTCCTGCTTTTGACAAGGAAATTTGTCGGGCTTACAAAGGAAAACTGGCGAGCGAGATGGAGGAAGGAAAAACTTATTGGTCACTCAGTAAACCACAAAAGTGGTGAGTGAAATGAAAACTCCAGAGCCCGGCAACTCGGCTGTCGAACAATGCAAAGATTATAATTAAGTTGCTATAACTAAGATGCTGGCTGCCGTCTGCCGGCTGCTGGCTGGCATTATTAAGCCTTCCCTGATGAAAATGAAATGAAAATTGAATCGATAACTTATCCGCTTAATGCATTTTCACATGGCTGATGCTTTAATGCAGCCGCTGAACCGCAATGATTAATGATAAAAATCGCTAATTAAATTTTGCCAACAATTGTTGGAGTAAGTGTCAGTAATTACTCTTATTAGGGCCATTTTCCGGGGGGCGTTAAGAGGAAAAACCCATTGTCGGAGGAGTGGCATTAAAAATGCAATGAAAGTGAGCGAAAAAAGCGGGCAAAATAAATCCATTCTGCAGAGCACAGAGACTTTCTCTGGGGAGTCTATTTACTTCCCAGCATGACCCTCACTTGGTGGGTGTTTCACTAGTTTTTGCTGCTGCTGCTCCTCCGCCGCCCCCGTTGGCTCTGTAACTTTTAATTTGCGAAATTTGTTGCAGATTTTTTGATGATTTTTGTTGTTTGGCTTTGTTTGCCGGGTTGTTTTCGCAGTTGCGAGAAGGGACTGCAATTGCCAGGAGAATAATTTCCCGGACATTATAATGTGCAGAGCCCTTTACACAGCACCAAGTCGGGGCTGAAACCCAGATCAATTGTGTGTTTAAATTTAATCCGATTGGCAAACTTTGTCAACAAAAAACCAAAGGGATCGACAAGTAATTAAAAGTTTTTCTTGCGCCTCTAGTTAGGGCAAAAAAAAGTAATAAGCAATTTCTTGTCGTGAATAAAATTTAAAGATCTGTCCGCCAGCCTGGCGGCTATTCCCCAACTTCATTAACCGGACCGGGCCCGGGACACTCAAAATCAAATCAAATCCCCGACTAGTTGCCGTACAAGTGATTAACTTTGATCGGGCCCAGTGAGTCGGGGAATCAGTGAATCAGTTGGCCGGGAAATTCCACTCGATGATAAGCGATAAACGAGTGGAAATGCGGCCGTCATCGCTGAAGTGGCCCTCAAGCTGGCATTGATTTAGCCAAGCATATTGTTGGCCGTCAAAAATGACAAACAGAATTTCCATCGATGAAAATGTTTGATGTGCCAAATCCCCGGAGGCCGGGGGAGGATTTGCCGAACCCGATGCAGGGGATTTGCTACCCAAATAAGGGAAGTGCCCCCCTGCGTGAGTGAGTTGCCACATTTTTATTTACAAATCGTGTGCGAAAATTGTGCAAAGCTTTCTGTCTGTCTTTCGAGCAAATGGACTCGCATGTCTGGCTTCCTGCTTTTTGGGGGAGCATTTGGCCCCATTTTAAATGATGCGCATTTAGTTCCACATCAACGGCAGCTGACAATGAATCCTCGCCGCTTTTAGACAGCCGTAAAATATTTGCGGCAATCAGCGAGCGGAGTGGAGCAAAGTGTCTGCAATTTCCGCATGGATATTAAAAATGCGGCAACGAAATTGAAATATTCTTGGGCTTACCTAGGCTCTCGCCACATCCACATGCTGCACGAAAGCGTGCAGCTTAAGCCATAAATCTTGGCCAAAGCCTAAGCCTAAGGCAGTCGGTCGAGGGCGCCTCATGTGGCGACGGGCAGGGACCGTCGAAAGGACTGCCTAAAAGGACTCCTTTTCCTCTAATGGCCGAACAAATTTATTTATTTAAAATTATCCTGGCACTGGCACAAAGTGTGCTCTTTGTCATTGGAAAGCTGGTCTGGGAAATTTATGCAAACACAGACGGAAATAGAATGTAAACACTCGAAATTGAATTTTAATAACAGCACGACAGCGAAGGCAAATCAAATGAAATATTTAATGAGACATTAATACGCCGTAAACTCGTTTCTAATTAGAGCGGCTCGGTCGCCGGCGCCGGAGCCGACGCTGCCGAGTTTTGTAATTTCAGTGCGGCTGTTTTATTTACATTCAAGTATGAAACACACAGGACACAGCAGCCGCAGCAGATTGATCGCTGTCGGAGATGGAGTGCCCTGCCCCGGCCGTTCTGGTGGGCATATTTGAATTTATATTAAATTCGATGTGGCCTTCATTTTAAATTCAAATCAATGGCCAAAGCAGCTTGGGAAAAAGCTAATCAATATATTTTCTTTGCTTGCTTTTCAATTTTTCTTTTTTTTTGTCTTAAATCGAAAGAGCAACGAGCGATGAATTCTTGGTGGCAATATTCCCGGTCAACTGGAGCCCGGAATGGAATTTATTTTCCCATCTCGCAGGCATCATAAATAGTTTTTCGCATTTTTCATTCTTTGCTGTTCTCTGCTTTTCTTGTTGCTTGCACAGCTGGGCCCATGTGGCGGATGCGTAATAAAGACTGCAGTCCGTTGCAGCAACAACTCCTAATCAAAGTGAACGCAAACAGCTTGTGCAACCGATGAACAAAGCGGATAATGCGGATAATGGGGAAACTTCGGCCCCCATACGACCGCAATTAGCAGGACTACCTCGGTACACTCGCCGAAAGGATGTGACAAGACAGGTTAATTGCAGGACAACAATCAAACTAAATTCCCGGCAAAGATTACACCCCCCACGCAGAGTGTCGTTGGTTGTGACAGGCAATTAGAAGTGTCCGGGCATGACACAATAAATAAATTCCAAGAGCAAAACATGGAAAAGTGCTTGCATGCTAATCCGATGCACAATTGTGGAGAAGTGTTGCTGGTGCGAGTATTTCATCTTCGGAATGGCAAACAGGCAAAGGAATGCAGTAGCTCATAAAATATTTATGGCCCTGCTGTGCCAGCTTTGCTTTGATATGCAAAAGTTGTACAGCTGCGACAGGCGGAAAGGTCCTGGACAGCCAGAAATTTAATTTGTCTGCTGGACCGGGTCCCAGGACTTTAAGCTTATGAATAAAATGCATTTAATAACCGGTCGCCGTGCGCCGTGCGCCGTACGGGCTGAACAGATGACCTAATTTATGCAGCCCACCGATGCTGTTCATTTGCATTTGCATCGGACCAACAGCTTGAGGCGAACACTTCACGCTTGGTTTCAATTTTGATTTTCAACACAACAATGCAGCGGTGTGGGCAGGATTAAGCACTCTGACCCCCCGCCAACCACCGTGCAGGATGTCCGGGATTGTGCGTACGTCTGCCCTATTTAAACGCACATAAATTTCCATTATCTGAGGCGTGAATTGTGGTGATTGTTTGAGCACGTTCCGCATTTATGCTCTACGCACAGAGTGGGCAATGGGAAAAAATGACCATGCTGTGGTGGAATTTATATGTAGCAATCATTTCCAGGCCCAACAGCGACGGCCACTTGGCATTAGTGTCGATAAACTTGTTTCGCGACATGTGCTGATTGTTTTAAGCAAACTGACCCACAGACAGACAGACAGACTTTCGGGTTCGACAAAGTCATAACCAATTCCCCTTTGATTACTCCCGGTGATGGCTCCCGAAATGCAAACTCATGGCAATTATAATGGCCCCAAGAGGTGTGGCAGCGTCAGGCCAGTGACGGTCTTGGTCTCCAGCCCAAATTTATGCTACACCAAAAAAAAAACATTAGAATCTAACACTGGAAATGAAACGTTACCCCAGGATTCCACAATCTTTAAATATCGAAGAAACGCTGTAGTCGAGATTTCTCGACAACGAGATACCATGTACCTATTTTCATAATCAATTAGTTGAAATATTTTAACCGCATGACTTAAATGACTTAAATCAAAGCAGAAATTTATAGGACACCATCCGGCAGGGACACTGTGAAGAGACGGTTAACGTTTTCGTTGGCCGTATCTTCATTATTTATAAATAAACTCGATCTGCATACACGGACCTCGATCACGGACCTAAAGCAAAAAGAATTACATCTCTATCCGTTGCCATCTCGGAGAAAGTTTTTCCCAAAGAGCAGCATATTGATATTAAGTATACGCCTAGTATACTCATTGCTTGATATTTGAAATATCAAAACATAAACAAAAAAGGTCTAAACATTAAAAGTTAAAAGTCAGATCCCTTACAGTCCTTAGAGATTTATCACTCATACGCCATGTGTTGCACAATATTTGAAACATATCGTAGGGTTCCTTTGTATTCCTTAGCTTTTAAATGTGGATATGATATTTTAAGCAACTCTTTTTGTCTCCCGTGTAATCCCTGGCCTGCTGCACACCTATCATCATGCCTGCCCGTCGGGTGCTTTGCACATTTCCCAAATTAACCTGTCTGACAAACGCCCACACACACGAGAGGCGTTAGTTTAAGCGGCTTGCGTGTTTCACTCCTGTTCTGTTTTAGCCATTTCTATAGCCAATTCGTGGGTGTGAGCCACCGCCTCCAAAGGGGCAGACAAACAAACGGACACGGTCTGTGAATGTCACGTTTCGCCAGCCGAAAACATCCGCTGTGAGTGGCATACGCAAAATGCAAAACACAAACACATTACTATACCATATACTAACTATTACATAAATATATATGGCAGAGCATAGCGTGTGTCGCCCGGCATGGCAATGACTTCATTGGCAGAGATAGATTTCAGGCGGCTGCCATTTGAAATCCGTTTATTTACACACAACAATCAAAGGAGAGACCATTGGGTTATCGCTTTGCCGCCGCCGATGATTGTGCCAGCGTAAAATTCACTTGGCCCCACCCTTTGGGCAACTCATCTAATTATGGGGATCTGAATAAGCCAACGGATCGGTGGTGGCCGCGGAAAACCCAATTGCCAGCTTGGCCGGGACATGTAAAACTCAATTACGTTGCACTCCTGCGGCGAGTTAACGTGCAACCGCAACGGCAACGGCTGGGCCTTCTGTTTGTTGCACATTGCAGTGCGGCAACACGTGTGCTGCGTGTGTTGCGTGTGTTGCGTGTGTGGCGTAGGTCTGACTGGTGTGATTCCTGCCACTGACATTCTCGTTACACAGCCACTTGGTGGCCATAATGTGCGGCCAGCAAGGATATCACCACAGCAGCAACACCATCTTTTATGCTTCACTCCGCACTCTGCGGCTTTCTTTTCTCGCTTCTGGCCCTGACTTGGTTACCATTTTGCGGCCTGTACTTGTGGCCCAAACGACATTTGCCAACAAGAAGACCTGATAATGATGATGATGGCTGCTGCTGCTGCTGCTGCTGCTGCTGCTGCTGGGATGTTGGCTGAAGCATTTGGCAAATCAATTTAGGACATGCGGGTGGCCCTGCCAGAATGTCAGAGCAGGCATCAAAAAATATCTCGAATGGAAATTGGCTTTTAAAGGGGGGCTAAATGGGCAACAGTTTCAAATTGTTGGGATTTCAAAGAGGCAAGAAAAAGAACGAGTATGTTTAACCCCAGGCAGTGGCCCTAATGACTCAACTGAGTGTGTGGCATGTTTTTCGGGTAGGATAAAAGCGAAAGTTTAACTTGTTTGTTCGCTTGGATGCCGTGAAATCACAACCCTCCTCAACTCATTACCCCTCATTACCCGAAAAGTCTGCAGTGACGTCACAGCAGCTCTAAATGTTTGTGCATTCCATTCGGATTATTTGCATGCTGCGTCCTGCTGAGCAAACAATTGCCAATAAAGATGGCATTGCAAAAGGAAGGAAGGGAGATCGCGCTGCGCGGTGAAGCGTTATTGCCACACAATCTCGGTGAACAAATATTTGGACTGTATGAAAAAAACTCCCTCCCACGTCCACAAAAACAGGATGTCCCTATGCATAGGCGGGCGTGGTCGGGGGCCCTTTATTGATTTCACTTAAAAACACACACCGATTTCTGCAACGGACATTTAAGCGGAGGCCCAGGCACACTATGGAAATTGTGCAAATACCAGTTTATTATAATATTCCAACTCTTCGGGAAAAAAAGGTGGCATATGGAATAACAGCTTCACGTTTGTTTACTCGTTTAAATGGAATGAGAACTCTATGCAAATGCAGCACTAGCTTCGCTATTTATATACATTAATTCCATAAATTTTCCAGGGAAATGTGTGTTAACTTTAAGAGTTTTAAAACTTTATTGCAAGATTATAATTTTGCGAAAGTTTCTCCGCTTAAATCTTAAATCCGTCGCTGCCATATGAACTTATGTGCAGGGGATCAGGGCCAAGGCAGTTGCCATAATAAATTTATAACAAATGACATTGGGCAGCCTAACAAATGTGCGGCTATTAGTCCCTAGCCCCTGGCGCTGACCATTTAAGCAACTGAATGCCAATTGAACACACACACAACCCACACACACACGAGTAAGGGACAGGAAAATTGTGGCAGGACAACGAAGTGAACATGAAATATTATTGCCTCGAGAGGGAGACGAGAATGAGACCGATACCGAGAACTTGTAGCAAGCGAAATGAGATGTAGATGGCATTGGGTATAAATAGTTTGATTTAGTGCCGCTGCAGCAGCAAAAAGACTCCGCCGGAAAGTAGGAGCCCGGCCAAGGACACTGATAACAAGGGCCCTGCCGATCAATTATTGGCTGCGTGTAAACAAGCCACGAACGTGCTCTTAATTAGTTTCAATCAAATAACCAAGAAATCATTGTCAGCACGCAAACAGGATAAATCAGTTGGACACATGTAGACGTGCATAATTCAGCTGCCCTGCTTTCGCGCTTCCTCGTCTTCGTTTGGTTACATTGAAAGCCATTTGACTAAATAGCCAAAAGCGATATTTGCAACGAGCATGTTTGCCAGACAGGAAGAGGAAGGCCTGCCCGATTTTACAGCCGCAGGAAATGCGTCATTAAAGCGACAATTTACGCATTGACAGGTTGCTGGCATCCCTCGCACGGGCACAAAAAACATATGGCCATAAAATCGCACATAATAAACCCAGTTGCAGTTAAAACGGTCTTTGGGGCTCGTAAATTGCCCTGAGACGGTCGAAGTTAGCGGCTCCTTTTACGGCTGCCACGGCTACAATGTAAACAAAATGAGATCGGGCTGCTTGATTAGCGTTCCATTCCATTCGATACGTTTCGATCTGTTTCGTTTGTATTATACGTTTATTTGTATATTTACGGCATTTATTCTGATTTGTAATTCAATGGAGAACTAGGTTGGCCTGCATATATATTCAAATATATATCAATAATGTATAATCAATGCATTATTCTTCACTTCGTCGTATCTTCAACGCGAGCCATCGCATGCTGCTATTTTTGTATGTTTAGGTGTATAATGTAGCTTTGTTTTTCGCCTTCGTTTAGCTCTATCGCGATTTCTAATGTGTAGTCTCAATTATGATCTCGTGCGTGTCCAGGTCGGGCACGGCGAACTTCATCGGCAAATAGTCGTCGGGATGCATGTGGGACATCTGGTTGACCTCCAGCTGGGCCCGCTCGTGGTCCTCATGGCACTTGCCCTCGTGCTTCTCGTAGTCGGCGAACGTGTCGAAGATCGCCCGGCACACCATGCACTCGAAAAAGCTTCTGCAATGTCAGAGAAGTTGTAATTTTAGTTTGATTATCATTGCCTAAGTAAATGTGCGGATTTATATAATACGTATGGTTTTAAGTTGAGTAGTTTCTTTCTTAGGAAGACTACTACACGATAAATTTAATGAAAATTATAAATTCTAACAAGAATTAACGATTATAGTCGATTTTCTTGACCTGGTTCTTGGTTGCCACCTGATTATTAAAGCATGGATAAGTATTGGCAATGCTTTCTAAGAAAAACTTGAGTGCGCAAAACATTTCGCCATTTTTACGGGTGTAAATCGACGTAACTGACTGATATTAAAATCACGAATAGATGTGTATGATACCAATATCATATCCGAATTCTGGGTTTCAAAAATAAAAATTGCACACGACACAGAATTTCGAGTTTTGCATGCGTGCAGGAGGAAATATCTGATTTTTAAAACAAACTTGTGCTGAACTGGTATCCCAGAATCAGAATACGCAATTATTTTTTGTCCAGCAATTATAATCTCCAAGATCTAGGCGTTCATACGGACATACGGACAGACGGACATGGCTATTACGACTCGACTGTGATGCTTATCAAAAATATATACACTTTATGGGGTCGGAGACCTTTCCTTGTACATGTTACATGCTTTTCTTTTAAGAAACGGGCATACAAATTCTTGTTTTGACTATCAAATAACGTATTCTAAAATAATTTTTAAAATTGGTAAATGGTAGGCCTAAACCATGTTGGCAAAAAGCCATTTTTAGGGAAATTTACACATTTCGAAAGTATATATACTAGTTTTTAAAAGATTGTCACAGTTTCTGTTTCAATTTGGCAAAGCCTTGACAAGTAGTTTTAAACCACGATGGTATTAAGCTATTTTTTGAGAAATTTTAAAGGTATTCCTACAATTTTCTAGAATTTTATCACAGTTTCCTTTACAAAAAAGCAAAACCCCTAAACGTTGTTAAGCTTACGCAATAGAATAAGTATTTGATGGATTTTAAAGGTATTCAGCTGTCTGATTTGGTAATCCAACTCAAAAAGAGCCTTTTTAAAAGTAGTAATTGCCAAATACTCATTTTACATAGTAGGGTATTAAGGAAAGGAATTATTTTCTGGATCTCCAGCTGTGACAAAGTGTTCCAAAGTTTGTGGTCTATCTGGGAGAGTATCCAAGTGATCACAGCCAAACTGGGACTTGGATAAGCTTCAATGTTCCACAGTGACACTAAAGAAGCTACCATTGGCCGTTGGGTTGTAGTCAAATCTGATGTAAGGCCACAAAACCCCTCCTAATCTTGCCATCACTGTTAGGGCTACTCACGGCTTTTGCTCCGCCTCGAGGCGCTCCCGGGCCAGGGCGGCCGCCGCCTGGATGGAGGCCGGCACGTCGACGTCGACGCCCTCCTTGATGTGCGACTGCAGGTGGCGCTTGAAGTTGGAGAGCTGGGTGAAGCCCTTCTCGCAGTAGTTGCACTGGTAGGGCTTGGCGTTGAGGTGGCCCAGCTTGTGCTTCTTGAGGTTGACCAGCTGGGAGAAGTAGCGGCCGCAGCGCTGGCACCGGAACGGCTTCTCGCCGGTGTGTGTCATCTTGTGGCGCTTCATGTTGCTCTGCTGCGTGAAGGACTTGTTGCAGAAGTTGCACTTGAACGGCCGCTCGCCGCTGTGCACTGCGTAGTGGCGCTGCAGGTTCACCGCCTGGGCGAAGGCCTTGTTGCATATGTTGCACACAAACGGACGCACATCGTTGTGCACCTTCATGTGGCGGTCGAGGTTGCCCGAGTTGCAGAAGCTCTTTGCGCACAACTTGCACTCGTAGGTGGTCTTGTTGTGGTTGTGCACCTCCTGCCTGTGCAGCGTCTGGTCCCGCTTGCTCTTGAACGTCTGCCCGCGGGTGAGATTACTTGATTACAGTGCCGAGTGTATGATAAACATGCCAGCGATACTTACGCGGTCGCAGCGCTTGCAGCTGAACTGAGCGCCCACGGTCTCATCGAATTCTACCTCCATGCCGGCCATTGCTGTTCTGGCTACCACATCGAAGCGAGGGCTTGTAGTGTCCTGTGGGTGGCATACACCAGATAAGTTCTCCTGTGGCTCTCTCTTGCCCGTATCAACTCACTTTCAGTGGTCTGCTCTGTAATTCTGTAACTTTTCGCGTCCCCAAAAAGTCATATGGTGGGCCAGTGTGACCGTGTTCGTGGTTGACAGATCCTCGTCCCGAGTGGCAGCTCTGCAGAGCTACCCGCCAAAGGCTGCCACATCGAAGCGATAGCTTATAGAATCTTGTTGGTTTGAATTGTCAGTGTAATGGCTGTCTCTGTTAATGGTTTTTTACCATAGACTGTTGTCAGAAATGTTTTGCTTTGGCCTCTGCATGTTCATATATTCAAAGTCATTTAATTGAATTTTACCCAACCGCTGCTAGCTCTGGAATCCTTTTCTGATTGGACTGTTTTATTTATTATTCTATAATTTTGCAATCTGGAATGCCCTGGAGTGGCTCTCCCATGGTGGCAACGCCGCCGGTGGCACTGCCCAACCAGCTGGCCGAAACAAGTTGGCAGGCCCCGTCCAGCGTCATAAAAATAAAAACAAAAATATTTCACGGGTTTCCCTTTTGGTGGGCAAACAAAATCACCTGCCCGCAGCATGGCCACCTACTCGAATCAGCACTGGCTGCTCTCGCACATCCGCAACTCCTTCATCTCCACGGACGAGACGGGCATCTGCGAAACCGTGATGCTGGTGAGTAGTCCCCCCGGATTCCCCGAAATCCCTGAATTCAACGACTAAAACCGAATCTTTTTGGCGCCCGCAGAGCGACGACATGCCCAAGCACTATCTGCGCAAGTTCGGGAACGCGGGCGCGGGCGGGGACCTGCAGGCCCAGCGCCGGGGGCGCGGCAACCAGAGCAGAGCTCCTCCGGGCCAGGGGCAGGCCCCGAACACTCCCGAACGCAACACGAGGCTGGCGAATGCCCCGCTCCAGGAGGTGGACTTCATCTGCTACCCGGGCCTGGACCTGAGCGACGACGAGGAGGACATGTCCACGCACTCCTTCGACATCCAAATGTACCCGGAGGTGGGCGCCCACCGCTTCCGCTCCAACACTGCCCAGAAGCTGGAGAAGCTCGACGCTGCCAAGCGGCGGGCGTCGCGCATAAAGAGCATCAACTACCAGGAGGAGGTGCAGCCGCCGGAGAGCGAGGACTTCTTCAAGCGCAAGGAGGTGCCCGCCAGGCCGCGACCCGCGACAGACAAAGAGCACACAACAAAGAGCAGCGAGGACGAGCTGTCCGACGGCGGGGTGCAGAGCAAGCTCACCGAACAGCTGGCCAAGAGCCCCAAGCAGACGCAGAACAAGTTCATCGAGTTCGCCCGCTTCGACGGCACCTCCCAGGTGGGCATGCAGACGAAGCGCATCAACGTGTATCTGAACATGCTGCCCGAGCCGGACCGCAACTATCCGCTCAAGATTTGCGTGATAGCCACCGCCAAGATCCAGGAGGTGATCGGCTACGTCTGCTACAAGACCTCCCTCCAGTATCCGGACGTGCCGCTCAAGTCGCTGCAGCACTACGCCCTGTACATGACGGAGGACAACGACGACATGGAGGACTTCCCGCCCCTGGACAACCGCGAGCCCTGCTCCAAGTTCGGCTTCTCCCACTTGACCCTGGCGGAGCGCAGACCTTTGGCGCCGGTCACCCGGGTGGACTACCACGGCCAGCTGGGCACCAAATCCATGACTTCCGAGGAGGACAAGGCCGCCGTGGCCGAGGCGGCGGTCAAGGCCTTGCAGAACATCAATCTCAATGGCGGAACAACCGACCCGGGAGGGGGAGGTGGAGGAGGATCGGGAGCGGCAGCGGCAGCGGGAGCGGGAGCAGGAGATGAGAGCCCCATCGACACTTTTCGGGAGTACGAGAAGCAGCTGCTCAACCACAACGACATGCTGGAGGCCCCCATGCACCGCACCTTCCGCCTGAGCATCATCGACAAGCGCTTCTTCAAGACGGACGTCACCCTGGGCATTTCCGGGGAGCGGATCGAGATCGATCAGTGCAAGAACGCCAAGTTTTGGCCGCAAAAGAAGCCCGTCTCCACGCCCATCGACCTGGTGGCCCACTGCGAGATCGTAGAGCGGCGCCAGCTAAAGGCCATGGTGCGAATCTGGCTAAAGTCCAACTCCCAGTCGTCCGGCTCCTTCTCCAGCGGCTGCGCCTCGGCGCCGATCAATGGCAGTGTCACAACCCTCAATATGGGCGGCGGCAGCGGAAGTGCCGGCATCGCACACTCGCCCGGCAGTCCGGGCCTCTCGACGTCGGGCTTTTTCAGCGGCAGCAATATCCGGTTCAAGCACTACGACTTCGACACGGACACCCACACGGCGGAGACCATTGACCACAAGCTGAACTGCATTCTAAAGATGCGTTCCAGCGAACTGAGGCGCGAATTCCTGCTGCAGCGGGAGCGCAAACTGGAGAAGCGACAGCTAAAGTTGTAGTATTTATTCCTAAGGCGGCGGCTGCTGCTCCTCGTTTGCCTAGCAGGCGGGTTGTTACTGCCACTGCCACTGCCACGCCCCCGCCTACCCAAACAACCCAAACAACCCAACAACAACCAGAGCAACAACAAGCGCCTGCGTCTTCTGTGCGATGAGTTTTATTAGTTGCTAACTAAAGATTGTGTTACACATGTGTTTTTGCCTAGCCCGTAAGTATTTATTGAACTCGCCCCTGAACGAAGCCCGCTCCTGCAAAATATACAAAAAAAGAGTGCAGCTGAATTGGTTTTTTTTTTTTTTTTACTGGATTCGCGATAAATTTTCACTGCCATTGAGCTTCCGCGAGCGCTGGCACGATTTATTTCCGTTTTTCCCACTCTCAACTGGCGGCGGCGGCGGCGGCTGGCATTGCAATTGTCTGTAATCAATGTGCAATTAATCTACGAACAGCGCGGGGTCTAACGGTGTTTACTGTATTACTGCATATTGTTTATAGTTTGTTTTAAGCGGTTTATTTTTAGTCTGGCAATGCCAGCTTGGGCTGGGTCGCCGCTGCCGCTGCCACTGCCACTGCCGCCGACGCTGCCGTTAGCCGATTGTTGTTGATTGTTGAATGTTGCATGCACCTCGAAGAGCCGAAGCGGGCCAAGCGATCGCAACTTGTTCTAAGGCCAAGGTTGCCCCCGGTTCGTGAAATCACGCCAAAAAGTGCGCGACATTTGAGGTCAGCCGACAGTCGACTGCCGATGATGATGATGCTGCTGCTGCTGCTGATGCTGAGCTGTTGGCGTGACCAAATCGAGGCAAACTCTCGATTTGAGTTGGAATGATTCACTGGGCAGGCAATTCCCCGAGGAAGTTGGACCCAAATTGAAGGCATTGCTCATAAATCATGATCCGGCGATTGCAAATAGCCGATAAAAACGCCTATTTATACCTGGTACTGTAAGGTACAAATGGTATACTAAGTTTGTGCAAATGTATGTAACAGGGAGAAGGAAGTTTTCCAACTCGAGTCGATCTAGCCATATATGTCCGTCTGTATGTACATATAAACAAGTTGTTCTCCGAGATGGTAAAAGCCAGAGACGTAATTCTTTCAGTTTTGGGTCCATTATAAGTGTACGCGGATCGAGTATATTTCAAAATATGGGCACGCCCCTTACCGCCTTCGCAATGTGCATAGAACTGTATTTTCGTAGACATATGTGAAAATATCTCCTATATACTTAGAGCAAGAGATATAAATCTTTCTGCTTACCGTAAAAAATTTAAATATCTAGCAATGTGGCAAGTTTTATAAAGATCGGGCAATAAAAATTGGAGATACGGGCATTGCCAGTGGTATTGCCGAACATAACATTGTCTCGTTGTCAAGAAATCTCGACTACAGCTTTTCTATTTGTTTTGTGTTCTACTGAACATATTGGTGCATATTGATTTATGTGTCTTGCCAAAAGCCCGAGCCCATTCTTTGCGCCTGCAATTTGTCAAAAATGCCAATGCCAAAGCTGAACAACATTTCGCTGAAAAACATTTCACTGGCACCCCGCACTTAATTATCAGCTAATTTGACTAGCTAATTTCGCGGCAAGGATGCGCGAGTGCGGCTAATTGAAAGTCAATAAATGCATAACAACAACCTTGACATTGAAATCGAATGACAATATGAAAGTTGCCGGTGTTTGTACACCACTCGTGCGACCATATAGTATAGTATAGATAATTCTGTTGGCCGGTAGGCGGTGCAACACTCTGGGCACGCATGTGAGCGGATTTTCACTGCGAAAAGTGAGCGGACCTCGTTGTCAATTTATCAATTGCATAAAATAATAGGCCTAGGCGCATAATTTAATGTCGCGTTGTTTGCCGCACTTGAAGGCCGCATAGAAATACGGCCTGGCGCATTTTGTATTCTACGAGTATACGGCTGCACATGCAGATTGATTAATCTGCTGGAAAAAAACCCGAAAAAAAGGCGAAACCAAACTGAGTCACGCAACTGCGGAGCCGCAGTTCGATATGCTTATGATAGCACCACGAAACTTCCAATTATTCGTATTTTTGAGCAATTCATAACCAACATTAAGCTATCTCGATGGGATCAGCTTTGTGCACACTGCGCACACTGCTCGCTCCTCATTGCCGGACACTTTCAGAGATACATCTACGCTTCCGTTTCGTGCCGTTTATTCGATTTCAATATGCTGTGGGAATTTTAATGGCCGGCTGCCGGTGGAAATTAATTGAGCTATTAATAGAAATTTATCGCATATTCCTCGAACGGTAACAAGTATGTTATGCTTGTTTGCCACAAAGCTGGAATTGTTAGAATAATTCTCCGAAACAGCCAAACAACGAATCGCGCCCGCAGTTCCCTTTCGATCGAATCTTGGCTAACAAACTGGCGTGGCCATAAACGTTGTCTTGGTCTTTTCATTATGGCCATAACATTTTGCACATACCTGCAAAGAGACCAAACCCACGCGGAGACAGGCGTTGCCCCAATGCGTGGCACGCAGCTCGCACAGCTCTAGCCCCAGCGATTTTAATTGCACAACTCGGATTTGGATGTGGATTTGAAGTCGGAGTTGGTAGTGCAATTGGCCGAAAAGTGCGAGCTTATGGGCCCAGCCCCAGAGACAGCCGACTCGACATTTGTAACCCAATTCTGTCGCTCGGGAAAGGAGGCATAAATGCCTACAAGCACTTTGCATTTTGCCGATCGGCGGTTTAATTAAAAGCCCCAGCAAGTCGAATGTATACTATACCTACCCGTACTCGTACCTGCCTCGTTCGTGGAGGTCAGTCGGCGAGCGCAACCTGTTGCAACTCCCAGAATCGCGGTCGCCGTATGTATCTTCCTGCCACCGCCTGCGGCCGCCGGCTTTCGCTCCGCTTTGTTTCCTTCGGACCGCAGATACATTTGCTGCGATAAATAAAGCGCTGGCAGCAGCCATCAGCCCCGGCCAAGGTCGCTTCCTTAATGAAGTGCCGAAACTTGGGCTCGTTTCGGGGCAGGCACTTGACTGGAAGCGGGAACTGGTTTGCCGAGGAGCCGCTCGCAAGTGGATGCCACCGCCAGATGCAGGTGGTGATTGGCCAAGGGCACAGCGAGAAATCAGAGAGTAGAGGAAACCCCACTTGAAACTTTCCAATAAAGATATTCTAGAGCAACGTTGGCAGATATTTCCATTACAACTTTTCTTATTGACACTTCAAAATGGAGATGAAATAAGAGAAATTTGTACCAAAAACAGTTCTCTAATCCTTTAAATTTAAGATCTTAAAGTAATCCTCAAAATGCATTTACTTATTTCTGAATGATATATTAAATAGGATGTAAATAAAATAATAGATATTTTAATCAGAAAAACCTCTCTAATTACCTGGAGATGTATTTGAAATACCTTATAGAACTAAGCTCCCAACGGAAAATTCGAAAGTTCTGATTGGGATATACATACAATGAGATACTTGTAGATAAAATATCTGTAAATACCTGAAGATTTGNAAAATATCTTTAAAGACCTGAATATTTTGATAAAATAGCCAAAATTCTAAGCCCCAATATTGCCTGGATATATCTTGAATCCCGTTTCAATGAAATATTTTCAAGTTTTCTCTGTGTAAACCCAATCCCACTGAAGGTTGCACTGCCCTTGCCCTGAACCTGTTTTGCCCGGTTTGTGTCTGGTCCGCGGGCGTCCCGATAAAAGGTTCTGAATTATGTAATCCTCTTCCCTGTTATTCTCATGACCCACTTTTGCCAGCATGCAATTTGCTAGCCATAAATCCGCCTTATGCCGGACACCCGGGATATGTGATCATAACTCATCAACATCGCATAATACATGGAATTTAAATATAAATACAACATTAAACCGGCGGCGAGTCTAATGAGCTGAATTGGAACAAAGTGTGTGCATATTAAAATGCAATTACGCGAAAGTTAAGGCTTTCATACTCCATTTAGGTATCGCACTCGATCGGTGCTGACAGCCTCCCACGCCACCAAATCCACAAAAAATAAACCAAAACCGAGTCGCAGATTTTTGCGTAGGCTCAGCGCACCGGAGCGACGGAGCGACGGAGCAACGCGTGCAAAATGTCAACAGAAGGACAAACTTCAGCTAACAACAATTGCTAATGTGCCCCAAAACTATTGAGATCCGATGGCCCTGAACGCAATGGAGCTCAAACTACACTCGGCCGCACGGCGAAAAAATTGCAAAAAGTAAATAAACGCTAAATAAAGGCAAATATAAATGCGTGAACAAAGGCAAGCTGGCAACAATGCAGCATAAGGCTTAAAAATTGGCTTTTTAGAGGCAATTTGCTGCCTTCCCCCTCCCTCTAAAGGTTTTTTTGTGACCTACCCCACAAGTCTCTGTGGGCAAATGTATCCACTTCCTGGATTATTTCAAGATTTGTGCCACAATCAAACCAAGTTAGATTAATCGATTGCGGAGAGGGACACGCCTCTCGAGGCTGCCGAAAACGAAAATCATAATTTTGATTTTTATTAAATAAATCATTTGCCATTTGCGGTTTGTTTGCGGCTGCTGCTACCAGTCCATAAACAATAAAAAACTCTTGATTTCTTATTGTGTTGGCTCGGTGTGCCAGTGTGTCTCTTAAGGCAAGGTTGCAAGATTTTTTTCTCCACCTTATTTTTTGCCTCTATTCATTTATCTTTTTTCTCGGACTTTTTCGGCAACATAATTTACTTGTTGGCAAATCACAAATTGCATGAAATGGAATGAAATGAAATGAAATGCTTGTCGTCAATTGGCAAATTAATGAGCATTTGATGGCCAGTTGACCTTATGTCAAGCATACGCCATGTGGCCCGCCGCAGCAGCTGTACCTTGTAATTGGATTGCAAACGTTTGTTCTGCCAGCGCCTCCCCCGCCGCCCCGGTTGTTTGCTTTTTTCCGGCCAGTTTCTTGTATAATTTTATCACCAATGAGTAAACAAAAAACAAGCCAAGAAGCTACGCAAGCTGACGCAACGACGAGACGTTCGTGCAACACAGTGTTTCATAAAAGTGAGGCCCACTAAAAGGATTATTGTTTCCATAATTCACATTTGCATTCGGCCCGCCCAGTGTGTGCCTTGGCCGATGATATAATAACAACAATTGCGGCGAAAGAGGGAAAATGACGCGGCCAAAGCCGCTGATTTCAATATTGCACTTGAACTTGCACTTGACATGCAAATTGCCGGTGTGATAACTGCAATACTGCAATGCAATGCATTGAAGATGATGCAAATTGACACACTGCGAGAAATCACAAAGTTGCTTCAATTGAATAAGAATCTTGGAGGTAGATACTGTTGAAGTGTTTCTACTTCTAACCTTCCACTAATTTCTGATTCTATCTTTCTCGCTAGAACCCTCGGAATGTCCTTTATCTACAGATACAAGCACTCCCAACCTTCACGCAATATCTCTTCCTAGACCCCTCGGAATGTCCTTTATCTATAGGTATAAACACTTCCAACCTTCACCCAATATTTTTCCCTATATCCCTTTATCTACACATTCAAGCACTCCCAACCTTCAGCCAATATCTCTCCCTAGACCCCACGGAATGTCCTTTATCTGCAATTTTATGCCTGTGTAGTAACAAAACCGGAACTGACCTGCAAACTGATTGATCAGACAGCGTAAGCGCATTTCGTACTTACTTGTCAAGTGTGTAACCCTCAAATTGCAATTTGTTGTCGCTGCCTGAATGCAATTTCCTTCCTGTTTCCCCTCTCACAGATAAATAAATTGCGAGCGTCCAGTAATTGCGATTGCAATAGCACTTGCAATTGCTATTGCCGTTGCGGTAGAGTGTGTGTGTGTTTAGCGTGTGTGGCAGCTAGAAACGAGGTCACTAGACGAAAAGCACTTTCCCGATGTTTCATTCGATCAATGCAAATCGGAAGCGGTATCTGAGAGTCAAGATTCTAGACTCTACAATTTATCAGATGCTCGTGCGGGGAATGCAATTAAAATGTTAACAAAAGCAATTGACAATTGTGGATCCTGTAATTGATGTTGCAGTGTTGCTGATGCTCGTGTTGCTGTTGTAGGGGCTGATGTTGCTGCTGTAATTGCAATCCCTTTGAAGCGTGTTGCTGCTTTTCAAAGCTCCTTTGGCTGTTGCCACTTTGGCTCTTGTAGTTGCTGCTGTTGCTGCTGTTACTGCCGATATTGCTGCTCCTTTTGATGTTGCTGTTGCTGCTGCTGTTGCTGCTGCTGCTGCGGCTGGGAACGCAACAAGTTTCGCTCTCTTGACTGCCTTGCCGTGGCTTTTGTTGCTATCGTGCGTTTGGATCGCTCAATAACACTCGCATTGTTGTTGCTGCCGCCGCTGCTGCTGCGGGCGCTGCTGCCGACGTCGCTGCCGCCGGCCGCCTGCTGGCGCTGTAAACACGAAAAAAGAGGCAGAAAAAAATAAAATACAACAAACAGCTCGCACACAACACGAACAAAAATAAAACGAAAGCAGAGGGTATTTAACCGACCTCAAATCAATTTGCAATTTCAGTCGATCTCCGCGTTGCAGCGTTGCATGAACTCAATTTTAGTCGCGTGCGAAACACTCTCACAAGTTCATTCAAATGAAACAAAACAAATTCAACGAGAAATAAGTAAAAACTACGAGTATAATAAAAACTAAACAGCCAGTTTTTGTGAATGCCTTGCGGAAATAGTTAGGAAACGGGCAACACAGCAACAGCAGCAACAGCAACATTTGCAACTTGAACTCTCGAAATTACCCAAAACGCATTCGAAATTGTTAATTGAACTTTTGGATAGACGAAACGAAAAGTTATCCACTCTGGCAAATGGTGTCAAGCGCGGCCTAGAAACAAATAAGCGATAAACTAAATTCGAAATAAAAACCACAAAACAGGCGCCCAAAGAAATTCCAAGCACGTTGCAGACGAAACATTACGCAAACAAAAAACTACAATTTGAACAGCTGACGTTCAATGAACGTTTCAAGTTACACAAATGCAGGCAAAGCTCTTGGATAGTTCGATATAAAAAACTCGACCATAAAAAACTCGACCGAAAAACTAAAGTAAACACCAAAGTGCAGCCCAAGCTTTTCTCCTGTTTCGCTGAACTTGAAAGTGAAAGTGAAAGAGAGCGCCGGAGAAAGACCAGCTTTTTTTAGGGGCGATTGCTTTTGCTGGAGTGCTAACACCTACTCAGAGCATCAGCCAAGGTCACGAGAGATATACTAAATTTAACAAGCAATACCAAATGGATACCCCCAAGGATCAGAGTCGGGAGGAGCAGGGCGAGCAGGTGCGCGAGGTCAAGGCCCCGCACGCCGGGGCCGAAGGTCACACGTTTCTGGTCAGCCCCGTGAACCCCAACCCGGTGCCCATCCTCACGGCTGTGCCGGTGATGAAGCCACGGACGTCCCCGCCGCCCGTCAAGGATCAGACCTCGGATCTGGACGACGAACTGCCCTGCTGCAGCTCGCAGGCGGTGGTGCCTTTGTCCTCCTCGCTGCCCTCGAAGCTGCTGCGTCTGCATGCCAAGCGCTCCGCCCAGGCCCTGCTCCATCAGATGGAGTCCCTGGACTCGCAGCTGGGCAGCAGCCACGGCAGCGCCTCCGAAGACACTGCGCCCAGTGCCCCGCCCATGTCGCCCACAGACCAGCAGCTGGTGGACGTGGGCATGGGCTCGTCGATCGGCGACTCCGAGGAGTCCTCTGAGGAGGGCGACGAGCTCAAGCCCCTGGCCGTGGACAATCACATCATCAACGAGGTGGAGCTCGGAGAGCGACAAGGATCTCCGCCCGCCGTGCTGAGCGAGGCCAACCTGGAGAAGTTCCGCAAGCACCACATGGACAACATCTATTTGCATCCCAACTTCAGCCTGGATGCCTCACCTCCGCCGGCGGTGGCTCCGGCAAACAGTCCGGTTCTGGAGGCCAAGCGAGCGCATCGCTCGTTCCTGGCCATCAAGAAGGAAAAGGAGGAGACGCTGGAGCAGCAACAGGAGCTGGACTCCCCAACCACTCCCCCAGGGCCCAATGAAATCGACACTTTGGATCCCTCCCTCATCCCCAGCGAAGAGCTCGCTGCGGAGATCACCGAGGCGGTGGAGTTCTACTTCTCCAACGAGAGCATCCTGAAGGACGCCTTCCTGCTGAAGCACGTCCGCCGGAACAAGGAGGGCTTCGTGAGCCTCAAGCTGGTGTCCAGCTTCAAGAAGGTGCGCCAACTGACGCGCGAGTGGAAGGTGGTGGGCGATGCAGTGCGTCGTAAATCCCGCAAAATCGAGCTCAACGATGTGGGCACCAAGGTGCGCCGGATCGAACCGCTGCCAACGTTCGATGAGACGATGCCCTCGCGCACCATCGTGGCCTGCGACCTGCCCCTGGACAAGCTGACCATCGAGAAGGTCTCCGACTTGTTCTCCCGCTGCGGAGAGATAGCTTTGATCCGCATCCTCAAGCCCGGGATGGCCATACCCGTGGACGTGCGTCAGTTCATGAACAAGTACCCCGAGCTGCAGCAGAAGGAGTGCGCCCTGGTGGAGTACCTGGAATCGTCGTCCGCGCGGGAGGCCCGCCATCTGAGTGGCCCCTTCCAGGTGTACGAGATGGTGGCTCCCAAGAAGAAGACCGGCAAGAAGGCGGCCGTCATCCAGATTGCAGCCCCGGTGGCCCGCATGGTGGAGAACTATCGCTACTACAACGAGGCCAACTACGAGAGGAGCCGCGGCGGCAGCTTCTCGGGCCACGAGGCGGTCCCCGATCTGCGCTTCAAGCTGAAGCGCAACAACTCGGATTTCCAGCCCAGCTACTACCAACAGCAGCAGGCGCACATGACCCCCAGCTACCAGCATGTGCCGGCCTACCAGCACTACCAGCCGCGGGGCAGCATCACCAACCAGAGCAGCCCGGAGATGGGGCCCTCGGGTTTTTTCGGCTATGGTCCCAGGCGCTACAGCAACACGTCAACCATCTCAGCGAACACGGCGGCTGCCTTGGGCGATGGCTCGCCCACGTCGTCTGCTGCTCCGTCCGGCGGTAGCCCGTCGGTGGGCATCAGCAACCTGCAGCGACGTCTGTCCAACTGCTCGGAGCAGAACTACGCCCCGGAGGGCTCTGCATCCATGTCGCGCCGGGCGAGCAACTGCTCGGAGAGCGGCGGAGGCGTCCCGCAGCGTCGCGACTCCAATTGCTCGGAGAGCTGTCCCTGCTCGCGCAGGGTCTCAGACTTTGGCCAGACGGCGGCCCCCGAGACGGGCTATCCTCGCAAGAGCTCTGTGTGCTCGAACGGCAGTTGCCCGGGCAACCAGGCCAACCAGGAGCGCCGCTTCTCCAACGGATCCATGCAGTTCGAGCGCACCTTCTCGAACGCCAGCGAAAGCAGCGGCTTCTATCGTCGTCCCTCGAACGATTTCAACAACCACGAGCGGGAGCCCATCCAAACGGACCAGATGGTGGGCGGAGGAGGCGGCGGCTACCAGGTGTGGCCCCGCCGCTACTCCAACAACTTCCAGCAGCTGAGCAGCAAGCTGGCGGCCTACGACAATGCCCAGTACATCGGCGGCAGGCGCATCTCCACGGACTCGGGCTACGATCGCCGCTACTCCTTTGGCTCGGAGTTCGATGGCTCTCCGCGGTCCAGGACTGGCAGCTTCCTGAACAACTACAAGCACGGCGATGGCTACGACGGGCAGCCGCGTTCGCGCACCGGCAGCTTCCTGGACGGATCGCCGCGCTCCCGGTCCGGATCCTTTGCCCAGCGGGCGGCCGAGAGCCTGGTCCGCACTCCGATGGGTCCGGATGGGAGCAAGGGATTCGGGCAGCGGGCTAGGAAGTTCGGGCAGGCCATTTCTCCGGTCAACTAGACGATGTTCCGGATGTCCGAGATCCTGTTTTGTTAATTAATTTTTAGTGGGAGGATGAAAGAAAACAAGAAACGTTTTGCTTAGTACGGGTACTCGTATGTGAAATTAATGGCTGTACACTGTGATGCTGTCCAATTTGTTAAACGTCCCACACACATACACCCCTTTTAGCCCGACCTAGGTTACGAACAGGAACCTATATAGTTAACGAATTTTTAGGTCTTTAAACAAGGGAAACTATGATAGACCATAGGAGGGGGGAGGTCAATGTGGAATTTGAAGGTTGCGCTTGGGAGGAACATTGTTTTCAATCATAACTACAACGGACACTGCCAATATTCGTAAGGAAATTCAATTTCACAGCTAAATCTGATTGGCCTTTTAGACATGTAAGCATAAACTTAACCAATTCAAGTATTCACTAACCAGTTAGTAGATTGTAGGCTTTATTTCTGAAAGAAAATGTATACTTTTTTGTAGAAGTAGATCAGGGGCCCAACTTTGACACTTGACTTCTATGCAAGAATATCCCTATGCGTAGTGCAGTTTTAATATCGTTTTTATTGGTAATAAATGCTAGTTAAGGAATTAGATCAGGAAACATAGTCAGAGACCATAAAGCAAGCGGCTGCCATAAAATCGTTCTATTATTGTGGCCATAGCAAGACGCGGATGTAATTGGAAGGAAAAATATATTAGACTCTCAGGTTTATTAGGTTTAATATTCCCAGGTCAATCGCAGATCAAATTCCACATTCTCCTCCACCAGTATCATAAATTTCCCGACACTTTTACTTTATTTGTTTTATTTCCAAGCCCCACTTTTGTTTCAATTATTACTTTAGATAGCCTAATAAATATATATTTAGTTTTAGAAAACTTGGTTGTCCTCTTGAGAAACGCAAAAGCAGAAAGCAGAGGAAACAGCAAAACGGATTAAAACAGGAGAGAATAAAAATATTTTTCATTTTTAGCTTTTAATTTCGATTTCTTATGCAAGCATTAATCACCGGGCATTAATGCTTTACCATTGCAATAAATTATATTATGCGTGTTAACCATAAATAAACTTATTACACAGAAAACCAACAGAAAAAGCGAAAGCCTAATGAACGCATTTGGGGGGATTTGCAATTGCAATTGGGGGAGCGGGGGGAGTGCTATTAACCAACAATGGTGAACTTGAAATGAAGCTTAGCTAACAATCTGCTATCTGCTGTCTTTTTGCCAAATCATTTAACGAATCTTGCGCAATGATCGGCTGCTCGAAATTGAAAGCGAAATTCGCGCCACTCGAGAACCGATCCGAAGGTAACTAGGCCAACGAAATAGCCAACAAGCCACCAGACACACGAGAAAAAAAATGGTGAAAAAAAACAGGCAACAAATCCCAACCAGTCTGCCTTGCCTGTGAAAGCAACAATTTGAATTTTATTGAATAATATTCGTAATTTTTGTCGGTTTGTCTTCGCAAAAAGTGACATGAGCGTGACGCATGCGCCCCCAACTTTTGGGCTTGAATTTTGAATTTTGTGCGGCAGCGAACTCGCCCGCGGTTCATAATTGTTCATAAAGCGGCCGTTAGCATTGTTATTGCCTTGTTTCCAGCCTCTGGGCCCCAAAAAATCGCCCCAAAAGTACTCGTACTCCGCGACTCACAATCGCACAGGTATACTCATAATCGTTGCCGTGCGTGCGATTTTTTTGCGGTCCCAAGGTATTTGTTGTTCACTTTTCAGTTCAACTTTTGTATCTCGTTTTTGTTGTATTCGATTTATTAAACAATTTCAATGGCCATACACAAGTGAATGATTTTTTGCACACACGCATCGCGGCACACCACCGCCCACCGCTTGCAGGTAAAAAAACCAAAAAAACCAAAAAAACCAAAAAAAAATTATAATAAAATAACCCGTTTTTGGGCCGCCTGGCCAGCAGCAATGCAGGCTGAACTAATTGTCGCACAATTTTTCACCGCGTGGGCAAAATCGCAGCAAAAATGTGCAATTTAAGATCTAGGCGGTGGCCAACGGGAAGCATTTTGTGCGTACATTGCATAACAGAAATCACTTTTAATATCTTTTGCGGGGGGGGGAGCGAAAGGATACCGCACATAGCGCGGGTTCATGTGCCCGCTTGATTAAACTTCCTGTCGCTGGTGCTTTAATTTTATCGAGCTCCCTCTTAAATTTATGCTAATTAAACGTGCCCGAACAGGAACCCCGAAAACCAGTTGCGCCGCCCGCTCGGTTTTTGGTTTTCGGTTTTCCAGAACCCACCGCACTTTTGCACTCATTAAGTGAGAGTTCATCTCCCGCGGACCTCGGGTATTGGTTAAATATAAACCCGCTGAGTTATTGCCGCCGGATCGGGCATAAATTCCAGTCACTTGGGACCGACCTGCCCGATGACATAATGTATTGTGCATCGATCGGGCATTTTCTCGAAGCGCGATTCTCGGGAACACAGAGGAAAACCTAATTAATTTTTAAGGTATTCATTCGTTTTACGAATGATATACTTCAATAACTTTGTTTTGAAGATTATATATATTGATGTATTTATGCAAATTAAAGTTACATATTTCATTAAAAATTTAATAGCCGCATAATAAAAATAAGTATGGAACAACACCCAAATATGAAGTACAATAAGATATTGTATCGCAAGTTGCTCTCCCTATATCAGCTGCGAATTGGCTTGATTAGGAGAAAACATTCTCACCCCTTTTCTCCCGGTGCACGGCTGACCTTAGCCAGTTGTCTACTTTTTTGGCAAGAAGCCGCGCGCATCCTTGGGCCGTCTAAAAATGCCTACAACCACTCAATGCTATGATCGCCGGCGGATTCTGAGAACATAGAACGTGCCGTGTGACAGCCGCCGCTTCGGGACCTTGACCGTCATTTTGCGGCATCGGCATCGGAATCGCCATCACCAGATGAACATGCTCGTACATAGAGTGCCCATAGACATTCGCACATAATCTCTTCGCATGGCCACGGTGCGTATACTTGATTTCCGGAAACTGCACACTCGGTCGCCGCCTCGGTCGCGGATCTCCTTCGACGTTGTGCCAAGTCATCTTCAAGTTCAGGAGGCAAATTGATATTGTTTTGTTTCTTTTGTTGTTTTGTCTCGAATTTATAAATAAAAGTAACCTTAGTCGCAGTTGCTGGGGCATCGCAATAAGGTGTACTTGAAGAGCGCGTAGAAATTTCCGCACCACATTATTAACATTGCCAGTCATGTCGTCTACGTAAACCACATCATCAGTTCGGTTCATCAGTATTGATGAAATGCCATATTGTAAGACTAAATAGGTGTACGCACCGCACTGTCTCGAATGCATAAACAACAACAAAATGTGTGACCTCAACACGTTCACGTTTGCTAGTCTGTTCTACGCAATTGACCAAGTCAATAAGGTTCCCACTAAATTATCAGAAATCAACAATTACACTTATGTAGTTCTTACGGACGCGAGGCGATAGCAAATGCTGCTGGTGACTCACCTGAACTTCTGGACATTTGTTTACTAACTTTTGGCTTTAAAGTTTCAACAATCTGTTTTCAGACTTAGGAAATAGCTGGGTCAGAAAAGTTTACCAAGTCTTGATCATACAGAAACTATCCTTTTAAGTCATAAATACTTCTTATGGCAGTAACCCAAAAGATTGCCCTATTCTACATTTTATCTTGTATCTTGAGGCCAACTTTACATGTACTCTACAGATACATTCTTCTGACATAGCAAGAAAAGAATAGCATACCCTCCAGCGCCCTGAAAAAGTTGGTGCGGTTGGCAGTTCCCGGTCCGCGGGTTTTTAAATAATTTAGGAAAAAATATAAAAATTAAAAATACAATACACTGAAAGAAAACACCGTTCGCTTAACATTTTGATTGCTTTTGTGCTAATTATTTTTATTCCGTTTGTTATTTTGTAATACTTTCGCTCTTTGCGGAGCAAACAAACAAATTCAACTACATTGGCTTGGGGGAGTTTTGTTTTAATTTTTTTGTTCGCTTTTCGGGGATGGGCGTTGCCTATGGACTAATATATTTTAAATATAGCTTTCCACATCGTTAACTTAACATTCTTAGGTTTGCTTTTGTCTGTGTTTTGTCCGTCGCTGCTAATTAATTAAGGTATTCTTTGACTAACAATTAAAATGTAATCGAGGTACTATTTAAATAAGACATTCGCTAATGCTCTCATAATTTTGCTTGTGCATGCAATTTGACTAATTGATTGGTTGTTCTCGTGAGGAGGGGGGCCTAGACCAGGCTAATACTGAGGCCCTGTGGTAGCCGCAGGCCGGCCAAGGCTTGGTGGGAAACTTGGTGGCTGTTGGTGGTGGTGGTGGTGGTGGTGATAGTGGTTGGGTTGGAGGTGCTGCTGCTGCAATTTCTTTGCGGTTCCAGTGGCGCTTCCTGTTCCTGCACCACTTCCACTTCCTGCTCCATATCCACCTCCAGCGCCTCGCTCCCTTCCTGTTCGGGCTCCTCCTCTTCGTGTTCCTCTTCCTGGCGATCCTCTTGCATTTCCCCATCGGCAACCTGATAGCTGAGGCAGCGTCGGGCACTTGTGGTCGGCGGCAGGACTTCGGTGATGGCGCTATCGAATTCCAGCAGAATCTCGTCCTCTTCGAGGGTCCGCGACCAGCGCGGCCTCTGCTTGGCGGGACTCATGATCTGTGGCGGGCGGGGCGAGGATTTCTGGCTGTCTTCCGAGGGCTCCTCCCGACTGAGCGTGGTGCCCAAACGCCGGAACATGGCCACCACCTTGCCATCGACACTGGGCTGCGGGAATCTTTGGTATGGACTGGGGCTGGGGGGCGCCACCGCAACCGCGGCAGCTGCCGTCTCTTTGACTACGCGCGTCTCCAGCGGCTTTCTCCGCGGCGCCACACACTGCACCACCTTGCACAGCACATTGCTCCTCCGCTGATTGCTCCGCAGGTAGACAAACACCTGCTGCTGGCTGCTGCGCTTCTTGGGGCTCCTCCGCAGACTCTCCAGGCAGCACTGGCGCAGGATGCGGCTCATCCGGCTCACCGAGGCACTGCTGCTCCGCCGGCTGCTGCTGCTCCTGCGCTTCGCATAGGTTATGGGCACGGCAGCGGGTGTGGCAGGTACTTGGGGCTGAGGCTGGGGCTGGGACTGCGGCTGCACCCGCACCTGGGGCCGCACCATGGCCACCGGCCGCAGCTTGGTGCGCTCCTGCTGCAGGACACTGCTGCTGTTGCCCATGTGCGAGGGGCTTTGGCTCTGGCTCTCGGCCTCATTGCTGTTGACGGTTTGCAGGGAGTGCCAGTTGATCAGCCAGTTATTGCAGCTGAAGCAGAGGAACTTGTCCTCGTTGAGGGGCTGTAAGAATAAACAAAGAAAAGGCGTTAGTTATAATGCCATTAATGATCTCAGAGATCCGGCTGACCACCTAACACCCTTCTGTAATTCCTTTGCCTCGCCATGGCGTGTCCTGCCCGCTGAAGCCAAGCATAACCACAGAATAAACCTTCCGATACGCCTATGCTTTTAGTGATCGCTCTCCGGACTCAACTCAGACGCAACCACTAATGAGCATCGAATCCGCTGGGCCCAAAAGGTGCAAAAACGGGCATAACAATTTCGAAAAACAACTGCCAGACCATGCAGGCATATTAATTACCCGAGCAGACCTCAACATTCCTCGGGTATCAATAATTTTCGTGCACCTGCCGACGAAACTAAGCGCCCGAGAGCAACAAAGCAGCAGCCCAGGCAGCTGGCCCGGCTGGCCCAAAAGGTCCAAAACCAGTCGAAAGCCAAAGGGATATTCGGTTAGTCGGGGAGTGCAAACCCGTTTCTCCAATGGCCACGCGCTCGATGCGGAGAACTGGGTTAAGACCGGCGACGGCAGCGACTATGACGGATATTAGGCACGCGCATGCGCGACAGCTGCTCGAAGGGATATTAGATAAAGGTAACGAAAACAGGAGGAGTCGGGGTGTAGGTAGGGGTGCGGGTAGGTGCCGTGCAAGGGTAGCCAGGATCAGGAGCGATTGCGGCTGCCTGTCTGCGGCTCCAAGGGCCATGTGTAAACGGTATAATAATGCAAATTGCAGGCCAGGTGCAAGGCAGACAGCTTGCACTGAAAACTAATTTCCAGGAATTGTCAGGAACTGTGGGAGATCCAGAAAGGTAGCAGCTCTAGCAGAGATTGTTATTAGGGAGCTAGGATCTCCCCTAAACAAGAACAGAATTCAGAAAGAGTTCTGGAAATTATATAAAGGATATAGGTGGGAGCAACCTCTATTTCTTTCTGTGCAGCCCAGGCACTACTTAAATTGATTGCATCCAAAGTTTGCCTACTCCACTTATATGACACTGTCATTGAGGGCTTTACTTTTATGCAGAATTGGCGTGGGCGTTGGACTTGAGTGTGTGTGCTCAGGGGTGATCGGTTGCCGCGCTACGATCGCGGCAGGTGGTGCACTATGTACCCCTAGAGTAAATATTTATATGCTTTCGCAACAACGATTCAAAGTAAACGAACGATCGTAGGGGGTGAGCTTAGGGTTGAGCCTTCGGGCAGGGCCCTTTTACACTGTGTTGTTGGCAGCTGGCAAACTACTCGTAGATTCTAATGTGGAAATGGCTTCATAGAAACCAATATCCTGACCCATTTTGCTGTCGCTTACTTTTGTTTTCTAATCCCCGGGAAGCCCTACAAATTACTTTCCCTTCACAAACGGGAGAGTAGAGGAAAACCTTCAAATTGGAGCCACGACATTGTTTTCACTTCAGCACTTCAAGGACTTCCAACTACGAAATTTCAAATCGTATCAAATAAGTATCTTCAGGGGGGTTAGACCTTTGTTCCCGACGTTTTGTGCAACCTAAGAAACCGGAATTACCCGGAATCGCACAAAAGATTCAACCACCAAGCCGGGTATTCCTCTAACACAATAAGGACGCAGGCCAGGTACTCAATAGCTGATATGCGAAAAAGAAGCAAGCCCAGACTCAAGCTGTGAGCCGAGAAAAAGGTATGAAGAGCTGATAAAGCAGCAGCAAGGAACCCTGATGGGTTGGAGGTCTGAGTGCCGATCAGCAAATACAGCTGTCGTCTTGGATGAAGTTGTGGCACAAACGGTGAACGGGGCAGGGGCAGGGCAAGGGGTCTCTGGGCATCGGAAAGGTTCGTTCACTGCCCGCAGAAATTGGAGCAATCTCAGCGGCTCAGCTCTTGGGCAAAATTCACCGCACATCTGCCCTTCGAGCAGGTTTTTCTCGCCGCCATACAGGTAGCTAAGTGAGGGCCCGGCCCCTGGTAATCCGAGATCCCAAACGCACTTCCACAAAAACAACAAACGCAGGATCTCCGTTAAGGATCGATTTCCATGGATCCGTGGATCCGTGGATCCGTCATCTTCCGCTGTCGCATTTCCCACAGCGCACCAATGCCACATCCATATTAGAACAAGCTGTTCGAAATTATTACTCTGGCAAGAGGGAATCGAATCGCATCGAGGTAAGTGCCGGCGCATATGCAAAGTGTCCAATTACAGGGGCTCTGGGGCAAAGGGAAAGGGAAATGCACCAGCTGCCGCTGTTGCCGCCAACAGGATATGCAGTTCAAAGGGCACAAAACTATGCAAAGGATATAGTTCAAATGGGGTTTCAGTAATCAATAATAGGAGCTAAGAGAATATGAATGTCTAACAACGAATGTAATTTA
>JAJJHQ010001124.1:96895-485160 GCA_021223825.1 Drosophila ironensis
GACTTTCTCCATCTTTTTTGTTTTATTTTATTTTTTATTTTTTTTTTAATTCATATTGCTTAAATTTACCAAAACTGTAATCGTTGCTGTATTCTTATTGAATCAATATAATAACGCACTGCAATTGTTTATTTTGTATAATTTTGTATAAAGCATTTAACCTAAATTTTGAAAAATGACAATTGTTTTAGTTTTTTTTTTAATGTAACCTCAATGCAATATGTGTGGATTTTCCATGGCTTTCCAAGAAGTTGACTTGGGATGTCAGAGTCAAAAAATCGCAGTCCTCGCTAGGGACGACAAACTCCTGGGGAGGCGATGCTCCTTTGCTTCTTTTATGTTAATGATTAGCTCATGATATGTATTCCCTTGAGTTATGAAAAAATTACAACTATTTTATCTTGTATATTTAAAGCAAAGACAAGGGTTTAGTTAAGCCTTCGGCAAGTTTTGCCATTAAATTCGTCCGTGATCATCACGGACTAACTCTTTTTATACAATTGGTTTTTGGGGAACCCCTTTACAATCAGATAATTTTCCACTCCCCGCCTTTGTGTTCAGTTAAATGCATTTTGTTGTTGTGGGATGACTCTTCTGGACTTTGTCCGCTTATTTTAATGCTGTTGATGTTGTTGTTGGCTTGTAGGCGGTGGCGCTTTGGGAAATCTGAGCGAGTGCAGCATGCAGCATGCACGGCTCCCGGCTCCCCAAGTGCCCCAAGAGGGGGGCGGGGCGTGGCAAGTGGGTGGGCGTTGCCGAAACAACTTCACAATAATCAGCAGCTGCACCACAAAGCCCCGAAAGTCGTAAAAACGGCCACAAGATGGCGCTAGTCGCATATGCAAATTTCGTTCGATTTATGGTCGCCATACACACACCCCCCTCCCAACCGCCCCCTCGCTTGGATGGCAGCAGCTTCATTAACATGATTCGCGAAAGATGCGAGAGACTCATAAAATTAGCCCGGCGATGGCTGATGACGATGATGATGATGAATGCATTGGCAGACCTTGGCTCTCGATCCCCCAGCCCCCCAGCCCCCCTGAAACACCCGAAATCCTCCTCTTCGCTGCCATTCCATGGTTTAGTGTCGAAAAATTTGCAAAACTCAAAGCAACAATTCGACGAAAGCCAATTTTGCGTCATACGAAGGCGGCGACCGGAGTTGCAGGCGTTGCAGGCGTTTCAGGCATCGGGCCCCGGCTTTTGGGGGCGTGGCATATGACTCCCCGCAGAGCGAATGTTGAATAATCATCAAGCATCATCAGAGAGACCGAGACACGGAGATAGGGACGGAGATGGTGGTGCAAGTGGAGCCCGGCTGGCAGTGGAGAGAAGGGCAGCAGAGGCACCAACGTATCAAAGTCGCCGTCATTTCTACATATGCACTGGGAGAAAGAGTGCTACCAGGGGGAATACTTCTCCAAAAGAGTATATATCCTTAACCCATAGAAAAGTATCCTAAACATTGGTGAAAGGTTTACTTTTAGGGTCTTATGTGTGATCAACAGAAATATTCGACTTAAATTTCAAATATCATATTAGGATATAGCTCTAAAACTTAGGATATAACTCCATAATAAGCCGTTCTTTGAAATTAAAAGGACTTGATGTAAATAAAACTAAGAATCCCCAAAAATCCACCATATATGTTTCCCATATATGATTTCTATGGTTACAAGTACCCGTATTATTGTAGAATAATACCAAAATTTGAAGCAACGTCTGCGGTGCTTAGAGTGTTCCTCCCAGTGCACCCTGCAAAGGTTGCTGTGGAGGAATCAACCAGGCGCGAGATGCGTTTTTGGCATGTTAAAAACTTGTCCCTGGCTTTCGGCTGGGTCCAGGGTCCGTCCGCCAGATGGAGCCACCAGTCAGCACGTGCAACTGACACACACACACACATTCATTCGGTCGGTCGCTGGCAGAGAGAAATTCGTAAAATTTTGTTTCCGCTGATGAAGTATTCCCCAGTCGCAGGACAAGGATTATTGGACGTGTGGCGGTGCAGGACAGCTTCCTCTGCCACTGTTGCTGCCAATGGCATTCCATGTGTGCGCGCTGCTTTATGTGAGCACTGTGCTGGCATGCAAAGTGGCATAAAAGCAGATCCAGAGCCACCGAACCACCGAACCACATCATCGAAACGTCGCCGAAACGACGGCGATCCATCAAGGAAATTCTCAAGCGCTTAGAATGTTGCAGGACCTCCTTTCACCTCTCGCCCTGTCAGTTTTTTTCCCTCTCCCCTTTTGGCTCTGGCAGCAGCCCGCGAAATTTCATTTTGTCATTAGAAACTAGTAAAAGCCAAAAGCGCGAAAGTGGCAAGAGCAGTGAAAGCCCGATGGGTTGATGGTCGATGGGTTGATGAGTACATGCGCCAGGCTTTTGATGGTTGCGAGGCATTGGAATGTTGAGTGAAAAGTAAGGGTTATCAATGTAAACTGCAGGTATTTTATGCTCTAAGTTGGGATAACTTTGGACCACATAAATAGAACAAGACACCTGTATTGGGAGTATTGGGAGCTCTGTCATGTAATTCTTAATCTTATGTTGTGACCACAAATTAATGTAAATTAGGAAAACCCCAATTTACTGAACCCCTCACCAAGTGCCTTCCGCTCCAACATTTCAACAAATATTCCCTTCAAGACATCCCATTTAATTGCAGGACTTTCCTCGCATCGAATCCTTCTCAAATCTATTCCCACTGTCCTTCCAGGTAACCCAACCCCATTAGCATATCCCTCAGGGCCAGCTTCTTGGCTTACTTGGCCCGAACTCAAGACATTCGCACTCACGTGAGACATTCGGGCGCCCCCTCAAACGCTGCGTATGAGTAGCGCCCGTAGACAAACTTTGGTGGTTCCCCCGCCCTCTTAAAAAGCACCCAGAAGGACCCCAGCACGTGCTGCTGTCATCAGCTGTTCCTTCGAAATGAGAGATCAAAACAAGAAGCTCTCTTAGTCCGGCCGCTTTCTCTTCACCACTCTCTGCCAAGGACATGCGCAATCTATTTTGGTGCTCTTCCTTGCTCTTAGACTTGCCAATTCCACAAAGGGCAGGCGGACCGGAGGTTATCCTTGCTGGGGTGTGGAATTATGGCACCCAGGGGCTTAGCATAATCAAAATTCCTTGCACTTGGGGATCCAGAAAGGGCATCCTGCTTGCCACCGACCATTCCACTCCCTGCCATTCCATCCAAGACGTCGAGGTCAAGTCCCCAGCTGCATCTGCTCCTTGCAATCCGGACTTAAATAAGCTTTTCCATTTTGTGTGTTTGTGCCATTGCAGGGCAAGAAGATGGACCAGGAGGACCAGAGGAGCCGGAGCCGGAGCTGGAAC
Source organism: Drosophila ironensis (assembly GCA_021223825.1). NCBI lineage: Eukaryota > Metazoa > Arthropoda > Insecta > Diptera > Drosophilidae > Drosophila > Drosophila ironensis. Next base: position 100,241 of record JAJJHQ010001124.1, read on the forward strand.
CGGAGGACCTCGACCTGGACGACGAGGAGCTGCTGAGTCTCAGCGGTGACGAGGACTACGATGATGAAGAGCTGCAGAGCCTGGACAGCTTCTACTCAGGTAAGCCTTCTGTCACACTCGAATGCGATGTTTGGTATGTTGTTGTTGTGTTCTCCCTGCGTTCGAATGTGTGGCATAGAATATACGGGCAGCATGCGTGCTGGAGCCATAACCATTGGAATTGGCGCTGGGGGTGTTATCCTGGCTGCCGGAGATGGCACTCCAGGGTGCTCTACACCTGTGCCGCGGGTGTCGTTTCCATATGCTGCGGTCCTGTGGCTGGCCGGGCAGCCTAACTACGTTTTAAAAACCCCAAACAGCAATCAACACCAAGTCGGGCAGCATTCGGAGTCAAGTTGGGACCGGGACCTCGACCCGACCCGAGCAGCCAGGACCTCCTTGCCACCGATTCACCCAGCCTCTCGCCTTCACACATCCTCGCTGCCATTTACGAGCTGTCGAAGCAAATGGAGGGACGGACAGGACAGGAGATGCCAGAAATTGTAGACCAACCAGCCAGCCAGGCAACCAGCCAGGCAACCAGCCAGCCAACCGAGCAGCATCATGAGCTACGGTTCTCCCCCTGCTGCCTCGTCCTGGCCCTCCCTTCGTGGCCACATCTCTCTCTAGTGCCATTGCGAATGCTTTTTCTGTGTTATTTGTTTCGTTTTGCGGCGACGACGACTGCTGGCTGCCTGCCCTCCCCCGCATTTCGGTGCTGCTATTTTTTCACAACTTCCTTTATCCTTGTGCTTTTTGTTTTTGCCAAACAACGAGCCAGCAACGTCCTTGCCGCCGGAAATATCCTGGATATCCTGCCTGAGACTGAGACTGAGACTGGGCTGGCCATTTGCCGCCCCCTTTCATTCATTCATTCATGCACACAACTCAGACTTCACTTCACTTGACTTGACTGCCTGCCTGCCTGCCTGCCCCAACGAAACAGACTTTTCCCGGCTGCTGTCTGTGCTTATTTCTTTGGGTGCACTCACAGAAAAAGGCTATAAACTCATGGAGAATCTGTTAAAACCCCAGGAAGAAATTCCCGCGAGATCGGATGCCTTTGCTAGCTCTAAAACTGTTGAATACCTCGTGATAGGACCTGGTTTTTGGCAGTGCAGCCAACATAGTTAGCACTCAACACTTGGCCGGCACATCCTTCCTCGTTTTTCACTCGAAAACGACTTGAGGCACTTGTGGTTGTGCGGGGGGGTTCAGGAGGTCTGACAGCTCCAACCCCGACCATTTGCCGGCTCCAAGGAAATCTCACTGGCTATTTGAGCACAATTTTGAAACGTTTTACGTTGTGTGTGCGTTGTGATTGCGGCTGCCAAGGATTCGCTGGTCTCCCCCCAATGTATGCAATGAAATGCAATTAGTTGCACCCCCCCCTTGGATATCCTTGTTGGAAAAAAAAGGAGTGAATCTCAAGTTGGCAAACTTTCCGGTGGCAGGCACTTCATTTGTTTGTCTTGGCCGGGCCCTGAGACTTCCGCACGGAAGGACGGACAACTTCGAGCTTAGCCTGTCCCTTTTGATTTATTAATTGCACGTGTAGTCCACCGAAGTGACAACCAAGACAATTTAGCATGCTCGTATGCAAATAGTTTTAGAGCTTCCTTTTGATGCGACGCAATTAATTACACATTTGTCTTACAAGACAAACACAGCTCCGCATCCACATCCACAGCCACATCCACCTCTGCTCATGCGTCTCGAGACCATAAATAATTGCCCTGGTCAAAGGTTTTTGGGGCTGTGGATGTGGCTGTAGCTTCGGGTTGTGTAGCAGTTTCTTTGGCTTTTTTCGGGGTCGAGTCTGGGGGATTGCCTAAAGTGGCAAATTCTCATGGACTCGCTACCGTTGCTTTCCCAAGAAGTCGTCTTCACATCATCAGCGCAAATTGCTTTACGCACCGCACACGGAGATAGAAATCTGTGCTTTGGGGAAAACTGGTTGACCGCCGCCGGCCACAAGATGACATCGGTTAATGAACCGCCGCCAAGCCGTCCATGTGTGTGGCTCCGGATCGGTCACATCCCTCGATCATCACGTAGAGCACTCTTCCAATATAGCCGCCTAACTGGGTCACCGGGCTATCCCAAGTACAGATCTAATGCGTTTTAATTACACTCAAACCTGCCAAATGTCCCCACTAAGTTCCTTCCGCGCGGAGCTTGAAAATCCCAACTAAAAGTCGTTAGAAAGTTTCCACTTCTCTGAGGAGGTGGAGTCACAAAAAGGGGAGGTCTTGAATTGATACGCTTCGCTACGAGTATTTAAAAGGTTTTTTAGTTTTTTATTGGGTTAAAGTGCTCCTATGACACTTTGCTTACTCTCAAATATTCAAACTGAAATTCCAGATTTTATTTAACAATTTGTTTAGCTTTGTTTGCGTGCCTTTGTTCAAGTCACTGCCAAAATCCACTCACCCCAACTGTGAGGGGAAAGTCCCTGCGAAAATTCCGGAAAAACTTTAACCCAACTTGGCCAACAGACAGCGCGAACAAAGTAATCGCAATCTCAGGTGTAAAGCAGCCGCTCCACCACTGACACGGCGTCTAAACAAGCGGAAACAAGGCGAAAAAACTTGGTCCTGCAGTGGTCCTGCAGTGTCAGTTGCAGTGGCACTCGCAGGACATTCCCCCGCCGCATCCTGCACCTGCACAATCGTAGGCGCATTGGCCGGCAGACTCTTGGCAATTTTTTCGCCAACTTTCGCCGCCATCCGCGCGCTGGCATCCTCATTGTTTCCAATGCCCGCGGGAGGGAGCAACGGTGGCCAACTGGGCTCTGGCCCAGAAGTTATGACACGCCCAAGTTGCTGGCCGTTGGCACCTTCCCGCTGCCAGATGATTTATGTGCCTTCGGTGGTCCTGGCCGCCCAAGTTTTCGGACCCATTCCACGGGGGGATACTGCGGGAGCAGCAGCCAGCAGCCAGCAGCAAACTTTCCGCGAAAGACGTTTTCATTTCATTTTACGATGCAAAAATAAAAACCAGCGGAATGTTCGTGTATCGCCCACACGCACCATCCGGCTTCCTGTTTTTCCTTCCTTCCTTTTTTTTTGGTGGCTCCCATGTGCATAGTTCTGCGTTGCTCCTCGTCCTTATGCGACTCCAAGGCGCAATTCCGCGTCCCAAAGTCCCGGGGGAACCCTTTCAGCTCTGACTTCCTTGCCGCAGTTTCCCAGTCTCTTCGCCCCTTTTCCCATCACAAAGCACACACACTCCGCACTCGCTTTTCCACGCTTTTTTTGGGGGTAATTTAAATGAAATACGCGTCGAAATGTTTCACATGCGGAGTGCTGGTTATTTGATCTTAAAGGATTTAATTTAGACATATTGTTATGGCCCTGGCAAGCAGAGCAGGTAGCAGGCTTATAAATCTTTCAGCAAGTCTAATTTGAATGTGACTTTTGGAGGGATATACGAGTGGGCCTAATGATGTCCTTTGGGACCCAGGGTGATGAAGGAGCTTAGAGATGGCTTGGAAAATGGAAAGTCAAATAAATTTGATAGCCACTTGGATCCCTAGTTTTATGTGGGTCAAACCATAGCCCGAACCCCTGAGACATTCGATTCATAATTCATTTGATGCTGACCTCCAGCTGTCCTCACCCCCAGCCACTTATTAGTTAAATGCCCGGCTAGTGTGATGCAAAAACTACCTGGGCAATAAAATTATTTTATGATTATTATCGCCATCAGTGGGCCACAACAACAACACAACAACACAACGGTGGTAGGCAGCCGGAGAAAAAAGCAAAAAGCGTCGTAAACCCAATTCCAAAGCGAACCCCTCGAGCTCGCGGTTATCGTGACACTTGGATCGCCATCAAGTTCTAGTTTCCGCCTTCCGAGTGGACTTGCAGATATATCGGGCAACCGGAATCGGACGGGACAGTACAAAAGACCTCGGATGTGGCAATCGGACATGTTAATCTGGTTCTCGGCTCGCCACTTCACTTCCACATCCACATCCACATCCCCATCAACGTCTGCAATGCATTTCAATTTTCTGGACGCTGACTTCAAGTTTATGGCGGTTTTTGTGGCACGCGCACGCTCGCTGGTCAAAGACCGTTCAGGCCGCTCGGGGGGCATTGTTCTGGCTCCCACTGGCCCGGCCACAAAACCCCGCAGCACGTGCCATCCCATCCACCGCACTCTGCCCCATTACTATCCCCATTCCCCCCCGTGCCGAAAGTTTCTGCGGTTGAATGGGTCTTGGCTCCGGCTCGACCGAAAACAGGTGCGAAAGTCAATTAGGGTTGAGCGCTGGAGAAGAAATCGATTTGGAAAACCCTTTTCGAAAAAAAAGGTGAAGGGATTTGGCCACCGCAGGACGCCTGCGACTTCGACGCCAGGCTCATTATGACCCTTGACAGGCGATCAAGATCCCCGGGCCCAGACTGACTTCCAGACGTCCCCTACCTGCTAACAGGCTGATTGATTTGTGTCAGCGCCTCGATCGCAATTGAGACAAATCCATCCCACGGCACTCCTCCATTGAGAAGCCCCATTTTTCACATTTTTCATTCACGGGATCACTAGATCGGGATCTCTGTCTGGTGATGCAATGGGAAAGGATCATCATTATGGTCCATTGAGCGGGGATGACTTGACAGTTTCTCGGGCATCGAAATCAGATTGCGGGGATAATTATTTGTTTGGTAAATATGTCTAAAAGTTGTCCCTAATGCGGTGGGGCAAACGCAACGGGGTACCCAAAAAGGTTACCACCACACTCGTATAACTTGAATCCCAACTAAATTTCATAAGATTTGGCAATGTCAGTCATCCAAAAATAATACCATTGGTCGCCCGATGTCAACGTTCATTAAAAAGATTATCCTTTGACACGAGTAAACCTTTTTTTTTGGCCCGGTCTTGACCACCAAATGATTGCGGCTCTAATTAAAAGTGTCCTCGAGCGTCTGATTAATTGTGCAGTTAGCGCCGGAATGAGATCATGGCCGGGAAAACGATGGAATGGTGGAAATCTGTGGAGACACACAGAGCTGATTCAATTTTTTCGGGGAGAGGGCTCGGACGGAGCTTGGGTCCAGCTGTCAGGACATCAAAGTGACAATTTGAGTGACTTTTTACCGAGAATGGCCAATTTAAAATGCGCTGAAACAAAAGGACACTTAGGCTGCCGCTGGCAGGACAATGGATGATATGCTGACAGGTCCCGCCCTGCCCAAAAACTCCCCATGTTGGTATATATTTTTATAATTTATCTATTATGCATGAGGGCGCTGGCGAACCCTTCCGCTGTCACCACAACCTCACACGCCTCGCCGACTGACACATGAGTGGCGAGTGGCGAGTAGAGGTCCTTTTGGTCCTTTTGCTGACCAGCAGCCACTGCAAATCTCGGTGAAAAGTTTGTTGGCCCGACTTTTGCATTAGCCGCGCATTAAAAATGCAGAGGAAAAGGCTCGGGACCCAAGCAGAAAACAATTTACCTGTGCGGCAACACCCTTTCACCCACCGAAAACCACCCGACCACCCAGGCAACCCCCTTTTTTCGGCCGGCACTTGTCGTGGCCTGTCACAAAAGTGTCACTCAAACGTAATTAACACCGGAGACGGAGGACTAAAGTGGCTCAAACGGGGATGGGAACATTTACAAAACTTGATTTTTCACCGGCAAAGGTTTGGTCACAAAAAAAAGAAAACATCTAAGGGCAATTAGAGCGGCAAATTGAAAATTCGGATTCCTTGTTACAATTACGAAAATTGTTACAGCACGAAAAACTTTCCGGCGAGGCTCTGTCATTAAAAATGTAAGAAGCTGGAAATGACTTTAATTGCTATTAGATTTTCGCTTTGTGGGTTTTTTCCTCGTCCCATGACTGCTGGCTGATAGGGGTCAAAGGTTAAAGCTATTCGGTTTTTGGGTTAATTGGATGGATTTATAATTGAACTTATCCGAAATGGGGCAGGATGGCAGAACAGTTGGGGGAGGCGGAAAATTAGGTCTCAATTTATCTTTTTCCAAAACAGATAATTGTGGGATTTGAAGTTTTAAACGGACTATAGTCCTACATCTTCTGGATTGTAGAAGAACATCTAAAATTGTAGAATTTAAGCCTGTTTAAATGCAACTTTATTGTGAATACTCCTAGTTATTGTACAAATAGTCCTATATCTTCAGGATTGTAGAAGGACATCTAAAATTGTAGAATTTAAGCCTGTTTAAATGCAACTTTATTGTGAATACTCCTAGTTATTGTACAAATAGATACAAACCGACCTATCGGTTTATAACTCCCAAATTTCTTGGTTGATAACCCAAAGGGCATTAGGTTTCCAACATTTTTAGCTATAAAAATTCTGTTATTTGTGAAAATTGTACACATAAAGACACCAGACACCAGCGCTCTGAGCAAGTCACGAAATGTTGCCTAACCTCAAACCAAAGACTCAAGCAACAAACTCGGCCACCAACAGCAACAACAAGAGCCAGACGAGTCAATTAGCAAATCGAGAGGTAACGGTTAAAGCCGAAAGACCCGAATCGACAGCTCCATCGATAGCCATCTCTTTCTGCCCATGTATGCCCCCCATTTACTGGCATTTCTCTCGTTCTTTTTTCCCAAATTCACGCAGCGACGCATGCGCCGGCAGCGAAGCGTTTTCATTGGCCACACAAATCCACGACCAATGGGAGAGCGGCAAAATGTAAACCGAGAAAAAAGAAAAACTAACACAAAACAAAAAAACAAGGAGAGCAACAAGGGCTGGGGGTCTGGGGTAAAATAGTGAAAAGTGATTTTTTAATTGCCTTAATAGTTTTATGGCCACTGGCGGGGGAGTTGGTTGCGGGAAAAGTTTGGGTAAAAGCAGGTGAAAAGTGCGGGCTAAACTGTGGAAAATCACTTGGGAAATTATCTCAAATTTAATTCAAAATAGAGACCCACATTTTATAGAACCCCTACAATCCATTTTTCCTTCATTTATTTCCCCAGACATACTAATTACAAATAGATTTATCTAAAACAAAGAATGATATTCTCTAGGATACCTACAAGCCATTTTTCCCTCATTTATTTCCCCTACTAGTTTAAAATACAGACTGCAATTTCCCTAAAGCAATATCCACCTTTTCCTAGGATCTAAGCACACACTTTCTCCCAGTGCTTTTGTGTCGTTGACAGCTTTTCGCAGAAAAACGAGCTTTTATTTGCTGCACTTTGCCGCTTTTGCAACTCTGCCACCGCTGTCACTGCTGCCGTTGTATGCATAATTAATTTGGCTTTTAGCAACGCGCCTGCTGCACATCCTGCAGCCCACATCTCCTGGCCAACCGATGTCCTTTTGCTATGCCCAGTTGTCAGGGATATGCCAGCGTACGGGTACACTTTTCGCAACAATTTGCTTGCCACATTGACGGGCCCGCGCTAATGGCTTAAACGTGTTTTCCCCTTTTGGCTTTCTTTTTTCTGGGGCCATTTTGTGTCAATTTAACTTTTTACACTTATTTCGCTTGTCTTGGGCCGTGATTGTTGCGGTCATGTTCCTGCGAGAAGCCAAAAACAATTGACATGCCGTGGGAAGTGGTTCTAAATAAACATTTTCGCTTTATTAGATTGGCTCTGCCATGGCAAATGTGTCCGCTATTTGTTGCATTTAATTTTTCGGTAAAGTTATGGAAGCTGACTTTTTGTCAGGGGCTTGTTTAAATTAAAGAACATTATATCCAAAGATTGACGGAACTTACAGTCTCTTGTATTTGATTTAGTTTAAGAAAAAACTAATGGGAGACACAATGCAGGCACAATCTATGCTTTTGTTTAAAAAATGCATGGAAAATGTAAACTTTATGTTTCAATGCAGACAAATATGCCTAAGAAGAGACCCACCATTAAATAGTCATCCCTTTTTAAAATATGAAAAATATAATTACCAGATAACAATGCATTAGTTATTTATATACTCGTATTTACAAATTTAAATCTAGTATGCATAAAAGGCTGTTTTTGAGAGGTATAAAACTTGAAGTTGGCATAATAATACTTGACTAAATTTTGGCTTAATGAGTACTAGCATTACAAAAGCCTAATTTTCTCTAAATTGTAAGCAAGCACTTATACTTTTATAATCAATCATGTTTACAAGAAGAAACAACAATTTTAAAAGAAGTTTGCAAGCTTAAGACAAATCAAAAGTTTATAGCTTTCTTTTTTGAGGGTGCAAAAGCTTAAATTAGCTTATTGAGCTTCTAGGACCTTCTCTTAAGAAAAGCCCAATGGTAATCATTATTTGAATACTCCCAAACCCTACCGTAAGGGTGATATTGATTAATAATGTTACACTAAGTTTACCAGCTTAAGAAGTCACAATTATATAGCTTTTTTTTGGCTAATGTTTTGTGATAACTTAAATGTTTTTAGTTTTATTTCCCCATTTACATAAATTTGTTTGCTATTCACAGAGTTGAAAAAACTTTTCCAAACAATCCACTGACTTTGATTAACCCAAAAAAATACAACTTTTTCTGTCCCCAACTTTTTCTGTAAGCCCAGAAAAAGCAGTCGAGATATATCGCATCATCACCTGACACTTTGACTAAATTACGTTTTTTGGGCAGCACAAAGTGAATAAATAAAAGATATATCATATATGTATAGTATGCGAACGCCTCATCGGCCGGAGCGGGGGATCGTAGGGGGGTTAACCCATCAGGGGCCCGCACTCCTCGCCTTAACCCATTTGGAGCCCATGCCCCGCCCGCTTTGCGCTTATGTACAACGTGCGAGTGTTGCCCTCTCCCTCGGCACACTGCAGTGCACTGGTGCGCGCACTCTTTCCCGCCGCCAGTTCGGGGCGGCAGCTCGGGCCTTGCCTCGCCTCGCCTCGCCTCGGGCTCTCCGGCGCTGTTTGTGGTGCTTATATAACGAAGACATCGCACTCACTCGCTCGCACAGCCTGGACGGGTGGGGTGGGGGCGCCATTTAAGATTCGTGCCTGTGTTGTGCGCTGTGTTCGCCTCTCATTTGTCGCCGAGAATCCCAAAAGGCAGGGGAAACCGGTTCGCCTAGTTGTCCGTACCCCTGTCCGCCCCTGTCCGTCCCTGTCCGTAGCGTCCGCCTGCGTTTTATAGGCGTTCGTTCTGCCGGCGACGTCGCCCGCTGCTCTTTGGCTCTTTGGCTCTTTGGGTCTTTGGCTCTCGGCCTTTGGCTCTGATTTTCAGTCACATTTTGGTGCCCGCGGCAATTGGACGTCCTTCGTCTCGGTCGCGCCTTTCGGGCTCTGCAAAAACAACCCAAAACAAAGTTCAAACACTCGTACCCAGAAAGCATAAAAAACATATGATCATATGATCCTTTGGTGCCGCAAGGGTTAAGTGCGTGTGTGTGTGGTTAGCAGTGCCTGTTGGCCAAGAAAAGTGAAAATTTTAGGCCAAATTCGTTAGCTATCTTGTGCAGACTTTCTGACTCAAACCAAGCCATGATATGATGGCCCTAAAGATGTTATATCGCGGTCCCAGTTCGCGTTTGGAGAATTTAATTGAAAAGATCCAGGCCACCAAGGAGATAACCAATACGGGTAAATGTTGCTTACAAAAATACTCAAACAAATTCAAAAAACAAAAAGGATTCCTAGAATCAAACTAAAGTTCAACTAGAGTTTTGAATTGGTGCAATTAAAATCCCTTAATCCCTTATAGGATCAAAAGTGTCTTGAACTCCCAATGGGGTTTAAAGTTTCCTATATTTGCATGCCATATGCCGACGGCCTTTTCTAAACTTAAATAACAAAATATATAGACACAATTTAATGATTTTACAAATAAATTTGTTACGATCTAGATTCTAGAACAGCGGTGGGCACTCCATAGCACTGTGCCCACCGCTGTTCTAGAATGTAAGACAACCGTTTGCTTTCAAAAACATATATACAATGTCTATCCCCAGGGTGTACTATCAAGTATCTTATTAACCAATAATAAAACTATTAATTGAATAATTAAAGTAAAAGGTTAAATGCTTACATATGGGTAATTATGTATTAATTTAATTTTGAAATTTTACCACAAGTTTTGAATACCATTCATTATACTAAAATACTATATTGCTACACCTTATAATCACCTGATTGAGTGTTTTTTAACGACATCAATATATAGGAAAAAAAGTAGATAAAAGGTTAGCAAATTAACTGATTATAGGCATTTTTAATATCTCTTACTTTACCAACTGTAGAGAATCTAAAAATTTCATGAAATAAATCATAGATCAACAATATTGTGATGGCATCTATCACATATTCCAATCTCAAGCAACCGCCTTGACTTTCCAGCACTTCAATCAAATCTGAAGAAGGGGTTCAAATCTCTTGCAACTTTCTTTAACCCCAAAGATCATGAGGAGCTGAGATCTCGACTGGATGGTGCTTCCAATTAGATAGCCTAGACCGGGTCACAGTTCAAGTAATGAGGGGGAAAACAAACCGTGACAGATCCGCGGCCTGCGACCCCAAGAGACACAGATGATCACCAGCAATTGGGCTCAATTAAAAGTTGTCGAAAACGGAAAGTGAGCATCGGCATCGGCATCGGCACTTGGCGCGTGGTGTCAAGTACTCGTAATCGTAGCAACGAGGAGGGGATTATCATGACCCCCATGGATGGTGGATAGTGGATTCCGGACTTCTGGGGATGCTGATGCCGATGCTGATGCTGAGGCTGTAATTAAAAGCGCAGCAAGAACAAAGCGCAATTAGTTTGCATGAGACGCTCGCTTACAGCTCCGTAGATGGGGTGTCTGGTGTGTCCGTTCAACACCAAATGTTGCCCCGGCTAATTGAATTAATTCCGTGTCCAGCATTTGATAGCCGACGTTGATTTCCTGTCCGCGGCTCTGGCGCTCCCCAAAGCCTCAAAAGCCGCTAATCAGGATGCAGCCGCCCACTCGATCAGACGCTTGAGAAAAGAAATTAAATGTTATTTACACGCCGGGGCTGGGCCTGAAATTGGTGCTCAGGGGATCTTAGAACAACTAGATTATAGTGCTCATCAAAGGGGGTATAACTAGCTTAGTTTTTAAGAATTTAACAGATAATTATCTATAACCAAAGTCCACTGGGAACCACTAGATCATCGAAGGGCACCAATTTTCAACTTCCCTTGTTTCGAGGCATTCACATTGTTTTGTTTTTGGAAGCACAGGAGCCCAAAGAGCCAAGGGCTGCCCATGACTGCACTAGATTATAGTGCTCATTAAACTGCTTTCGTATTGTTAAATTTTAAGAATATAATAGCTAACTTTCTATAGCAAACCCCATTAAACTACACAAGTAATTCATTAACACATCATTTATGAATCTTCCCTATTTCCAGACATGTACAGCACCCACACATCCTCCAGCTACTCGCCCAGCATCTCGGACGGCACCATGACCCCCAACTCCCATCACTTGCCGGGTGCCCCTGGAGCCCTTGTTGCTGGCCAGGATCAAGAGCACCCGGCTGGCGAGGGCAAGGCAAACGGTGGCCACGAAGTTGGCGAGGATTTGGTGAAGCCCAAGCGGATGCACCACTTTCACCCGCACCACCACCATCACTACCATCACCAGCAGGCGCTGAAAATCGCCAACAAGTTGCGGAAAATCAACAAGGAAGCCAAACTGGGAGCCGGAGGCGGCGGAGGAGCTGGCTCCAAGTTTGATAAGTTGACGGGCGAGGGGATTAAAAGTCGCGGCGACGGCTCCTATCAGTGCCAGTTCTGCGAGAAGTCATTTCCCCGTCTCGGGTACTTGAAGCATCATGTGCAGGTAAGGAGGCGAAACCATTTTATGCACACCAAATATTCAGGGAACCCCAAAACCGAAAGGGTGGCTTTGGCACCAAAATTTGGGGGGTGGTGGTGTTCCTAATTACCTTCCTGACGAGCAGTCTAAGGCGCTTACTTTTGACATCTCCGGCACTCTGGTGACTTCCAGGACACCTTTAGGCACTCTGGGTGACAGGGCTGGAACTTTGATTGACAATTTGCGGTGGCTCCATTGATTTTCCTAGCGAAACTGTTTGGGTATTCCATTTGCTAATTGAAATTGAAAGTGGTTAGAGGAAAGGGTGGGTTTTAAAGGTTGCACTTGGTTCCAACCATTGCTGATTTTAGGGAAAAGATTTAACTGTATCGAGCTTGTTGTCTGGATATCATAGGATCCATACTTCCTCAGGATACTCCTTCAAATTAAAGCTCGTTTAAGCCCATTAATTCATCTTAAGAAGGAGCCCCCAAATTCGTGTTTAAAGAGCTCCTTTTTTAGCTCTAGTTGGGCTTAAACACTTTGTTTGACAAACCGCGAAACCGCCCATGACATCAGCAAGTTGTTAGCCCAATTGCAACTGCTGTTTAGGACTGCCCAACGATCGCTATCGCCGAAACTGGGTCTCCGACATGAAAGCCGGAGAGCGACTTTGATCCTAGCGCCTGCACGGATCGGAATTTGGTCTTTGAGCGGGCTTGGGTTCGGGATCGGGATCGGACTCGGACTCGGACTCGGTTTCGGGATGAGATGTGCTGATAGGCGGACAGTTTAAAAAACCATAACCGACGCGACTAGCGCGGCTAACTCATCATATATACTGTATGATATTGTGCAATTTTAAGGCAATCCAAATCAGGGGGCTGCATACAAATGGGCTAATCTTTTTTTGCTTGCTGCTTTGTCGCTTCTTGTCGCTCTCAAAGTTCAAAGCCGGCAGCCGCCAAAAGAACCCAAAATCGCAAACCGGTTGCGGGTGTAAGCTCCAGTCCCAGCCCCAGCTCCAGTCCCAGCCCCACTCCCAGTCCCAGCTCCAGCTCCGGCACCTGCCCCTTGAACCAGCAAACCGAAAGCCCAGGCGGCGTTGCGCATTTAGATGAATTTTGTCCACAAGCCACGGAGCAGTGGTGGCAAGTGAAACAACACCTACTCATCGAGTCAGTCGGTATGCAGATTCGGCTTCAGATTGACGCATCTATAAATTCAAGCCAGGAGTCGCGTCGTCATCGTTGTCACTGAACACTGAACACTGAATTTTCAACTCGGTTAGACAGCTATAATCGTACGAGTACGACGAGTGGTATACTGGATGTGTCTGCCCGTCTGGCTGGGAGCTCTTCTAAGAATTTCAAATAGTCTGCCCCAGCTGGCTAATTGCTCAGATTATCTTTATGCTAATGGGATTTTCCGAATTTGCGGTTTTTCGTATTTCCAGAGCCACGCCGAACACCTGCCTTTCAAGTGCGAGTACTGCTCCAAGCTCTTCAAGCACAAGCGCTCCCGGGATCGCCACAAGAAGCTGCACACTAACGAGCGCAACTACAAGTGTCCCCATTGCGAGGCGGCCTTTTCCAGGAGGTATGTTTGCAGATCTCCCAGCACTACCATCAAGAACCTTGAGTAATGGTGTACCTATTTCCCTCTGCTCTCGCCCCAGTGACCACCTGAAGATCCACATGAAAACCCATGACATCCAGAAGCCCTTCCAGTGCAGCATGTGCAACCGGGGCTACAACACGGCGGCCGCCCTGACCTCGCACATGCAGAAGCACAAGAAGAACGCGGCCATCCTGGCCGCCGGTGGCAATCCCAATGCCCTGAACTACAGTCCCCGGTCCACCGGATCGGCCTCGGCCTCGGTGTCCAGCAACGGGAGCCTGCACAAGCGACGCTACGCCCTGGCCCTGGCCACCGACAGCAGTCCCAGTCGCCTGGACTACCCGAAGCGCTCGAGGAGCAATCACGCCACGGCCACGGCGAATGCCACGCCCACGCCCCTGCTGCGCTGCAGCTACTGCCCCAAAGTGACCGAGTTCAGCAGCCTGGAGCAGCTGAATGTCCACCTCCAGAGCGTCCACGAGCAGCAGCAGCAAGCGGGTCCGGACAGGAAGACCACCCCGGGGGCCTCGGAGGGCGAGGGCTTCCAGCTGAGCTGCGAGTACTGCACCATGAAGTTCGGCAACATTGCCGGGCTCTTCCAGCACATGCGGAGCACCCACCTGGACCGGCTGAGCAGCCCGAACTCCTACTACGAGCACTTCAACCGCCTGGCCACCGCCGGCACGTTCAGCCCCCGCCTGGCCCCCCTGGACATGCCGAAGATCAAGCCGGACCTGGGCAGTCCCGAGCAGCGGCTGCCGGAGGAGGACCTGCCCACGGACCTGAGCAGCAACAAGAGGCGCCTGATGACCCCGCCAGCGGCAGCGCCCGCCACCACCACCGCGGCCGGCCCGCCGGGCGTGTTCTTCTGCAACCAGTGCAACGCCGGGCTGCCCGACTTCGAGAGCTTCCGGAACCACCTGAAGAGCCACATCGCCGAGGGCATGCAGCAGGTGTGCCCCCACTGCGGGCTGAGCCTGCCGGAGCAGTCGGACTTCGAGCGGCACGTGGTGGGGCACTTCCTCATCACCGGGTCCGAGTTCAACTGCAGCGGCAGCTGCGGCAAGAGCTTCGCCAAGGCGGAGGACCTGCAGCAGCACCTGCTGGCCGAGCACGTGCTGACCCTGCTGAAGTGCTCCCTCTGCGCGGAGGTCTGCGAGAGCCGGATGGCCATGCAGCTGCATCTGGCCTGCGCCCACAGCCAGGAGACGAAGCTGCTGCGCTGCAGCGCCTGCCTGGAGCTCTTCCGCTCCGACGCCGAGTTCCATGTGCACGTGAAGACACGCCACCAGCTGGGCGGGCATCCCGCTCTGGGCGGTGTCCCCGCCAGTGCCCCCTCCAACCCCCTGCAGTGCATGTTCTGCCGGGCCGTCTGCTCCTCGGAGCTGGAGATGCACTTCCATTTGGCCGCCCATGCGCGGCAGTTCCGCTGCCCCTCCTGCCCGGAGACCTTCCACGTGGAGTTCCTGCTCGACAGGCACATGCAGAGCCAGCACGGCGGCGGTCCCCTCAAGGAGGCCAAGGAGGCCAGCTCCCCCAACATGGGCAGCCTCTACGTGAACGCCCTGCTGCCTCCGTTGGCCGCAGCAGCCGCGGCAGCAGCGGCCACCAACAACAACAGCAGCATCATCGACTACAACGTGGCCTTCAAGGGCTTGTTCGGGGCATCAGCGGGCGGGGCCCAAGGCGGGGCAGGAGCTCCTCCGGGGTCCAAGTTCTACAGCCCCCTGCAGGTGGACACCAACGCCCTGAAGCCGCAGACCTCGCCGCACCCGGCCCTGATGTACGGCCTGAGTCAGAGGTATTTGATGGAAATGTACGCCGCCAAGTCGGCCTCGCCACCGGGCAACGAGGGAACCGGCAATCCTGCAGCCCAGGCAGCTCCAACGGCTCCGGCTCCGGCGCCACCGCCTCCGCCCCCGGCCCCGCCCTCCAGTGGACCTCCAACGACCTACAGCTGCGGGATGTGCGAGCGGCAGGACCTGCGCAGCGAGGCGGAGCTGCACTCGCACCGCAAGCTGGCCCACAACCTCAAGACCGGGGTGAGCCTGCGCTGCGCCTACTGCGCCGGCAACTTCAAGTCGCGGGCCGAGCTGGAGCAGCACATGAAGAGCTGCCACAACTCGACGGGCAAGCACAAGTGCCTGATCTGCGACGAGGTCTTCCCCTCGCCGGCCATCCTCGCCGAGCACAAGCTGCAGCACTCGAAGGTGGGCCAGTCGGGCAAGTGCTCCCACTGCGGCCACCCCCTCGAGGACGTGGCCGCCTTCCGGGCCCATCTCTCGGAGCACGGCAGCGACGGAGGCAGCCTCCCGCTGGCCTGCATTTGCTGCCGCCAAACGCTGCACTCGGAGTTCGAGCTGAGCCTGCACGCCAAGTTCCACACCAAGTCCGCCTCCAGCGGGGGCAGCCTGCAGGAGCCGGTGTGTGCCCTGTGCCTGGAGCCGCTGCCGGACGCCTCCGAGGGCCCGGCCAAGCTCTGCGAGAAGTGCTGCCGCAAGCACAACTTGAACGGCAAGCGGGGCAAGCCCGCCAGCGAGCCCTCTCCCCTGCAAGCCCCCGCCGCGGCGGCTCCTGCCAGCAGCTTCGTGGAGAACCGCTGCAACCTCTGCAAGATGATCCTGCCGCACGCCCAGAAGCTGCAGGAGCACCTGGTGGAGCACACCTTCGCCGGCACCGAGCAGCGCGGCTACAACTGCTACATCTGCTCGGCGGTGTTCACCGCCCCCGGGGGCCTGCTCAACCACATGGGCGAGCACGGGGCCCACACCCGGCCCTACGACTGCAGCCTGTGCCCGGAGAAGTTCTACTTCCGCGCGGAGTTGGAGCACCACCAAAGGGGCCACGAGCTGCGACCCCTGGCCAGGCCTCAGGCACCTCCTGCAGTGCCTTCCAAGGCGGATCGAAACAGCTCGCCGCGCGTGAGTCCCGTCCAGGCGCGCAGCCCGCCCAGTCAGACGGTGGTCAAGCAGGAGCTCTACGAGACGGAGACTGTGGCCTCCGGCGGCGAGGAGGAGCAGCGCGAGAACGCAGGGCCGGAGGAGGAGGAGTACATCGAGGTGGAGCAGATGCCGCACGAGACACGTCCCAGTGAGCTGGGCGCCCCGATGGAGAGGTCCACCAGCAGCGCCTAGGCAGCCGGAGGAGCAGCCGGAGGAGCAGCCCCAAAGTAGTATTTTAAAAAAAGACTGTTTCCGCAACACACAGCAACTTTAGTTAGTTTTACAAGACGGAATCTTGCCACTACCCCCTGGAAACTGGAAAGCGAATTGGAACAGCTTAGTATTAACCTTGGATACAACATAACTAATCGAAGCATAATCAATATTACACATACGCCTAGTGTACTCGTAGAAATTCTCGGCAAAAACAAAAAGATAAAGCATTTGTGTGTGATAGTTTTTCAAAGATTCGACTCGGACTCTAAAGCGATTTATAACATAGTATGATGTATGATTTGTTATAGGGCCTTGCCTTTGATTCAGTATTTATAACCAACAATTAATCATTGCATATTGTACGAGTTCATCTCAAGTAAGCACCAAACATTTTTAATGTGTAGCCTATACAGTAAAACAGAATGGAAATATTTAGTGAATAAAACCACCAACCACAAGTTGAACAAATATATTTTATGCCTTTACTTAGAAGCTACCCAAAGGTGGAAATCTGGGATCTGATAAGTGAAACCGAGTTTTATTCTTCGGTTTTTATGGAAGCTGACACAACATGCGCCGCCGCCTGTCCTCACCTCGAACCCCGAGGGCTGAGACTCCAAATTTTATGGCGAATATTTCGTTTCTGGTTTTATTTCGGCAAGCGCGACACGTAACGGCCATAAAAAAGGTGCGCGCTGCCGCGTCAGTGCCCCTGAGGACAACAAATTGGCATCTCGGTTGGGTGATCCCTATCTCCAAGACCGGTGGCAATTACCACTCATCCATCCACTCATCCAGTCGGCCAACCAGTTTCCCGGAATCTCCGCCGGCTCTAATCTCGCTGCCCAGCAGCACCTCCTGCTTCCCAGAAGCAATTGCAAATAAATCGCATTTAATAAATTGCATCGGGCAAAGGCACCGACCGACCGACACCGACCCGCCTCTGATCCGTTCTGCACCTGTCGGCAATCATCAGAAAATCAATAAAAATGTTTACCATCACAAACAATTGGTCCACCGAGCTAGTCGTCCGTCCGCTCGCTCTTTAAGTGACTAAAAAACACACCGGCAGTTGTTAATTAGCGCCATGCCGCACATGCCGAGGCGTCCAACTACAACCCGGCCAGCGGAATTGTCCGGTCCACAATCGAAAGCCTCGGCGAGGAGACTTCATTGATCGTTTTGGCCCACACCGATCAGGAGAACGATCGGGAGCAGCACTCCAGACCGCCAGGCGCGTCATCCGCTTGGACAGCCCCGTGCGGCAGGTTTTGCCTTTTTTCTGCGAAATGTGTGTGCCTGCCTTGGTTTGGGGCCGCTTAGCGTCACCAATATGTCCCCTTTGTGGCCGATGGCTGGCCCCGCAAATCAAAACCTCCAACGATCCAGCGATCGCATCGAATCGAATCGAATCGCATCGCTTTATTTTTGGTATTCCAGGCATTTGACGGGTTTTTACACGCCGTCTTCACTCGGAGGGAGGGAACAGTGGCACGGGATTCGGGGTTTTCTGGTGACTTAAAAAAAATAGTTTGGCAATAAAAGGAGTGTTTAAAAACCACTAATTTTGGATACTTTTTAACCAACTTTTTCAGTTTGAAACACTCGTAAGACTGCCCAAAATGTTTTTGAATACAAAATGAAATTATGTTTTGAAAATGTATAGCAAATTGTTCGATTGGGTCTTAAAACTACCTCTAATAATACCAGAGTTATACGTTTTTGCAGACTTTTTTATTTGAATTTTTCTCTGTTTTCAAAAACATTTCTTACATCCGTAACTTTGGAGATAGAGACCTAATCAATGTTTATTTTCACATAACCAAACAAACAACAGCTTGTTATTAAATGCTAATAGATTTTAATTATATTATACTTATTCGGAACCTAAATTTTAGTGCCAATGATTCACATTCAAAAATTGCACATCACTTTATACGTAATTTTCAACCTAAACGATTTAATAGAGACATAAAAGCCTTTTATCTTTTGATCCCATAAATATGAAATTTTAATACAATTTTAAGGCTTTAGTCTTACACCTCTTAGGCCCTTTAAATGCTAAAACATTAGCAACTTTAAATCAGTAAAAACCAACAAACAAGTTGTTTAATTTTAGGCCACAAATGACTAGAGGCCAAGACAATGTGCGGCTATTGTAGGTCTGGCAAGCCACTGCCAGGCCGACTGACAAACTGACTGACTGACTGACTGGGATGTTGGACAAGCGGCAGCTTGAAGCCACTGGACCCCAGCCCACCGATCCACCAAGCGACCCACCAACCCATCAGAGAGCCATCCGAAGTGTTGGCCAAGCCGAGTCGGGGCTGGCTGGCATGCGAGAAAAGCATTTTTGGAGTCGTCACAATGACAAATGAAGCAGCTCCCATCAGTCAGTCAGAGAGGTCCAAGTTTGGTCTGTCCGGGTTGCCTGGTTGCCTGGTTGCCTGCAGCTCCTTGATGAAGATGCCGCTGGTGAAACACCCAAAAAGCTGGCGGCAAATGGAGACAAATGATGATCGGGGAAAATGAGCAGAAAGCGCAGCCAAAGGAGCGTGAAGGGTAAGTGCTATTGCTGTGCTGTGGTGAGTGGTGAAATATTTTCGCATGCCCTATTAAACAAAAACAAAAGTGAAAAATTGTTATGCCCCTTGTTGGCGAAACAGCAGCCCCTGTACCCCGTGTACCCCTGTACCCCTGTACGACGGTGGAAATGTTTCCTCTTCCGGCACGGCCGAGGGGTGGGATGCGAGCAATTTTGCGAAAGCTTAAGGACACGAAGGATGTGTGCCAAACATGCAAGAGGGCTACACTTACATTATATTCATTACCGGCTTATTAGCGTGATTTACCGATTGCCGCTCTCGTTGGGGGAGTGACGTGTTTCCCGGCGCAGGCATAACATAATGACAATGGATAAGCACCAGGATGGGGCTGAGGACTGAGGATGTGCCTGTGTAATGCCTGGGAAAATGACTTTGAAAGCGCCATATCCCATATCCCATATCCGTTTGTCAATAATACCGTGCGAATTTCGTGCTGATGGATGTCCTACAGGATATCCCGATTTACGAGAGCTTCTGTAAGCATAATGCTTACCCCCCACCCCCCGGCTTGTCATATGCAAATTATAGATTTGAGTTGGGTTTCGTCTTCGTCTTCATTTGGAACTTGTCAATTAGCTGTCAACTTCCTGTCGCTTTCTGGGGAAAATGAGGGGGCCTCTAATTAGCTGACCAGATCGCGGAGATACGGATCAGATGCACCGAGCTGGTGTCGCCGCATCCTCTTTAATTCAATTAATAATCCCTCGCGCGATGCCGCCAATTTACACAAATTAAGACTAAACATCGGCCCTCCCGTCCGACGCACTTAATTATGCAATTACTAGATAATTTCATCGCTTTGTTCTTTGCCTTTCCATATTTTCACGGCTTTTCACGGTGGCACGAGCTGGAACCCAGAAACTAAAACCGAATCCGGAACCGAATCCCAATCCGAATCCGAAACCGAAACCGAAACGAGACAATTGCAGATACAGATACATAACCTTTCGGGTACACACATATGCCTGCGGCTCCCATTGGCTGGCCCGGCGCATTGGAGGTGTTTATGTACATACTATACTCGTTGTAGAAGATTCCCATCCAGGCGGATATATGTACATACTCGTGCCTCGTAGGGCGTCGGCTTTGGGGCGTGGCAAGGGTGGCATCTGTGGGATACATGCGTGCAGCGAATGTATCTGGGCGAAGCTTTGGGCGGACAGGGAAATGAACGATTGCCGCGGGTTTGGCAGGAGATTTACGCTTTAAACAAACAAACTTGGCCTAATCGTGTTTACTTTATATTAAAGGGTACCGAAAAGTATCTAAAAAACTAAATTATCTTACTATATGAGTACAAATGTGAATTGTATTTAGAAATTATCACCCTTGAATTTACAAACACAATTTCTTAACTTTTCAGGCCAAACCACTAAGACTTGAAATACGAAAAGCTACTTATAGGTAATTAAATCAATGCAAATACAAATTAAAGATAAACTCGAAGAGTTAAGACTAAAACCAGAATAACTAACTGAAGTGGACAATATAATGAAGGTAATTGCCTTGAAAACCAAACAAAACTCCCTTAAAATATCTTGTACATTTCCAAACCCTATTTTAGACTCCAGAGTATAGTAATTGCCAAGTTTGTATCCCTAAAACCGCAATAGCCACTTCCTTATTTCCAACTTTCGTGGGTTTTTCTCAGCTCCATTTCCTTTCGCCGGCAAAGATGCCGAAACCCACGAGTTTTTCCCTCATTTGATCCTGATTCAGGATTCCTGAACGTGCCGAACTGCGAGTTATGTAAATGGAAAGCGATACGCGGGGATCGCTAGACACAATTGATTGATTGATGGATTGATTGCCATTCAGGAGCAGGCAGCACCAAATATAAACAGCAATTGCCAAGGACAAAGGAGGATCTGATCTGCTTCCCCCGAGTTTTGGCATTTGCGGGCGGTTTGTTTTCTATGCGCAATTTAAAAAGTTGCTGACACAATAATGGGAGCCATGAGCCAGGAGCCAGGAGCCAGGACGTGCGGCAGGATCGCCGCATGGCACCTCCGCCTTAAATTCTCGCGAATTAATTTAAGAAAGGAGCTGAAGCTGGAACGGGAGCTGCGACTGGGACTGGGACGGGAACCGCAAAAGTATTGTATTACCCGATCCAGGATTGGGATTCGAATCAGGAGCAACTCGCTGGCTGCGTCTTGATAAGACATAAAAGGTCCTCGAAGACAAAGGACCTCGGCAATTGCCCCGAGCATTTCCTCGAGCGTGTTTGTGCTTTGCGCCTTCTTATCCCTCGATTTCTTATCACGGCAAAAAGATCGAATTTCGAGAGGGAGCAGCAGAGAACAGGACGCTGCAGAGAAAAGGAGCCGCTGGGAAAGGATGTGCCCTGCCCAAAAGGATGCATCCACATGCGAGGGGGCCCTCTCCCAGTCTCAAAATAAGTCACTAGGAGAAGGTTATAGGGATAAACTTGGGGAACTTTTAAATTAAGTCTTGGAGTGTCGATTGAGGGTGAATTTTGGCAAATCATTATTAATCTTGAAATCATTATTAATTGTAAAAATAAATGGCTTTAAAATCCTTGAGAAATTGTAAATAGAATCCCCCTCCAGATTCTTAAAGATGATTCACTTCTCCCAAAATATCCGTCACCTTTTTTGGTGACCAAAAACGAAACAGAGTCAACGTTCTCCATATAGATCGGTGGTTATTGTGCTGGTTTTTTGTACTTTTCCTTGTATTACACAATCAGATGCTGCTGCCCCTTTGAGTAAAATCGTTTACCCAGAAACAGATACAAGAATGAGACCTTAATTAAATTTTTGTTGCCTGTTTCCAGTGCTCGGTGTGTTAACTTGTTCTAAGTACGCTCTGCCCTGTGCGCTGCTTTTATGACCCAAACAGTACACTGGGCTCCAAGATGGCAATAATATAGCCCCTGATGATGATGATGATGATGATGATGATGATGAGGTTGATGGTTGCTGGTTGCTTGGTGGACACAACGGACAAGTTTCACAATTTTGCCGCCAGAAGGCTTTATCATGTCCAGAGTGCTGCGTTTTGACCTCTTCGCGAGTACGTGCCTGGCCTCAGAGTGTGACAAACTGGTTCACAGCGAAAAAAATCAAGTAGCCGAGGGTGTGGGCATGTGTGGCGACCATAGATACCCGGTAGTTTAGACAGGGGTGTAAACTAAGGCTACACCGCCCTATAAATAGCCGGTAATCAAGTTAATTGAGGCACTGAGTCTCTGAAAAACTTTCCCAAAATGTATCATAGATTAAATATTTGTGTAATCTTGTGTAATCGAGCTATAGAATTTTTTGTATGCAACAATGCATACTATATTACGTACAACTGTTGGGGATATTTCAAGATCCCAAAACTTTCTTATAGATGATGCCATACTTGTAAATTTTGGTTTTTAGATTGGTATTACAAACTTGCAAGGGTCTAAATAATAATAATAAATAAATCTATTATTATACTCAAGAAACTGCCTAGATTTTGAAACATAGATTAAATATTTGTTAATCTATAAATAAAGGGTATCAAAAACAAGCATGAAGAGCTAAATAATATTTACAAGCCCTTTTTTGTATGCAACAATGCATGTGAAGTATATCTAATACTCTTGGGGATATTTCAAGATCCCATAACTTTCTTATAGATGATGCCATACTTGTACATTTTGGTTTTTAGATTGGCATTACAAACTTTTATTGTTTTGCATACAAATGTCTATCATAGCTGATACTTCAAGGGTCTAAAATTTAGAATTTAAATAAAGGGTATAAAAAACAAGCATGAAGAGCTAAATAATATTTACAAGCCCTTTTTTGTATGCAACAATGCATGTGAAGTATATCTAATACTCTTGGGGATATTTCAAGATCCCATAACTTTCTTATAGATGATGTCATACTTGAAAATTTTGGTTTTTTGATTGGCATTACAAACTTTTATTGTTTTGCATACAAATGTCTATCATAGCTGATACTTCAAGGGTCTAAATTGTTCTTATTTTTTATAAATCTATTATTATCCTCTAGATATACAGACCTATTAAACTGCCTAGATCTTGAAACGTATGTCCTAGGGGACAGGCAAAGCCTCCTTCTGGGGAGTGACAACCTTCTTCTGGTCCCAATCCACCCTGTAACTCCCGGGAGTACCGGGTATGCAAACAGTAGTAATAGTACCCGTGGCCGTAGTGCCCCGTAGTTGTTGCTTTTATGACTTAATGCCGCGTACGCCGCGCAATTTCAATTACACGACGAACCCAAAAACCGAACGGCTTACATGTTTACATGTTTACATGGCCCACGGCAAAGTAAAACACTTTCGTTGCGCGACGAGGGGGCGGGTGCGGTGGGAGCCGTTGTAAGACCTTCGACCGCAGACCAGGTGCCAAATTTGACAGGCAAACGCGCATAATTTATGCCCAAGAAATGCTCGCTTTTCGGGGGGTTTTCGGGGGGATCCCCTTGCTGGGAGTGTAGCACGTGGCCAGCCTGAAGAGTTCTCGCCTTTGGATCTCCTCCGCTTTGCCCAGCTGTTGCATGCATATTTAAATGCTAAATTTAATCAAGTGCAGGTTGCCCGAGGAAATCTCTGCCCCGGAAATTGGTTGCCCAGCATCTGGGGATTCACTTTGCACTCCAGGATGCTTTTCTTGTTTTTGCGCAAATTAAGAAAATCTTGCAAACAGTGTTAAAGTTTTCAACAAAAATCTATGAAAATCTATGAAATTTATACAAATTAAATTGAATTTATTAGGATTTTCTTAATGCTTTTTCAATTATTATTGAAGAAAACATGGAATACAAAATATATTTTGTATATTTTTTGTTTAAATTTCGCCTTCCAAAAGTTAAATTCTATCCAAAAATACATTTATTAAACTATATTTTTATTTATATTGTTCGCTTTAATAATAACATTAAACATTAAAACAAATAAAATTCAATAAATAACAAAACCCAAATTCAAGCTAAAAGCACAACCATTTAAATTGCGCGCCAAAGCCAATAATTCTACCCCCGTTGTTGTATCGGCTAAGCTGGTAGCATATGTTAAACCCAATCTGGCAACACTGTGTCCCGCTCTCTCGCCCCGTGTGACCAGCGCTAGATTAGCCCGAAACCCGCTTGGTGGATGTTGTGGCTCCCTCCGGTTCTAGCCGCGGCGAAAAAAAAAACAAACGGGAAACATTCGCTGAGGTTGACGGCTGTGCGCTCGGTGGTCTCGTCCGAAAATCCGAAAGTCCGCAAATCAAAGAAACCCTACAGACAACATTTCCTGACTAACCGAAACAGTTTTACTTTCAACCGTACGCCCTCCCGATTACCGTTAGCCTGCGCGTTTTGTAAGAGCCGAACGAAGGAGTAGAACAGCGAAAAAGTGAATGCGTGCGAGTGAGTGAAGAAGTGTGCAAGTGTCGTCAGCAGGCAGTTACCGTTATCAGTGCCCGGCAATAGCACAAAAAAAAAAAAAGCAAAAGCAAAACAAACGACGAGGAGAGAGGAAAAAGCAACAATAGAATAGCAACCATGATGTCTATCTCGTGCAAGTGCTCGAACTTCATTGCATCGAATTCAAAGCTGCAGCGCAGCAGCAGCATCAGCCATGCTCCTTCCCCCGCCACCGCCACCGCCAGCGCCTTCTCGGTCGCCACGGATGCCGGCGAGGTGTCCCTTCCCGTACTGCTCTCGCAGGTGTTCCAGCTGAACTTCCCCCGCGACTTTGTTTTCCACACCCAGTTCATGGACTTCTTCAAGCACGTAAGTCTTCGCTCGCCAGTCGTTCTTGTGGTCGTGGTCCTAGCGGCTTTGCCGCGATTATTCTCCTCTGTTTATCGTTTGCGCCGCACTCGTCTACATCTACATCTACATCTACATATGCATATGCCGTTTGCCGTACATATGCCGTATGCCGTATGCCGGGTGCCGGGTGCGAGCGAGAGCGAGACCGAGAGGGCCTCCGAGTTCCAGTATTGATTGGGGGGTAGGCAGAAAGGCAGGCCGAAAGGCAGGGCAGAGCATAAGAGCAGAGAAGCATAAGAAGCGGCAACAAAAGCAACAGCACAAAAGAGGCCTATGCTGGGCCGCTCTTGCCTGCTCTTTCTGGTCCGAGGGAATACAGTGAAAATACAGTAAGGACGAATTTAGGGTGTCCATATTGCGGAAATATCCAAATTTAGGTTCAGGCATCGGCAATTTAATTGCCGTTCAACTAAACGCTATTTTACAAACCAAATATAGTTTGTTTCCCCCAAATAACACTCTAAAACATTTAAGAAATAAATTAAGGAAAAAATAAATTAAAGGATGGCTCACAAAAAATGTTTTTCCTTGGAAATTGCAGATTGAAGAGGAATATCTACCCTACAGGAAAGAAAACTCTATTTAATAGAAGTATTTCCCCATTTCTTTTAATGTAGTTTTAGATTGAATTGCAATATACTAAGATGTTGTTGAGAAATACTTAATTTTTATAAGTGTTTCCCAGCAAACAATATTTTATCATTTTGTATGCACCCTGGAAACATTACCTGATTTCAATTATTTCAAGATTTGACTACATAATTGACGAAAAAGTAATCCATAGAAATAGATATTCATAATATATCATAATTCTAGATTTAACTAGAATATCCCAAGATTGAAAATATCCTACAAACCTAAAGAAATGAGATAGTTTCCCACAGCAGGATAATTACAGGGCAATATCCACTGTAGTACATTGAATTGTGTTTTGTGTGTTGTGTGCGTACTACGGCATTCCCTTTGCTTTTTGCCGTTTCCCACTCTGCCGCCTCACTGTTCCCTCGCACGCGAACAAAAACAAACACGCATAGTAGGGTAGGCCTAGGCCCTGGAATCGGGAATCCGGGTATCCGGGAATGGGCTGGAAAGGGATGGATGGTGGCGGCGGCATACAGGGTAAGGGTAAGGGTGACGGTGACGGGGCCGGAAAATAGGGTCATCCGCTCATGGGAACATGGCAACACAATCCCTTTTGCGTCTCGCTTTTTGGTTTATTTTCGGCCGGTCCAAGTGCATCTCGGCCGCTGCTGCATCTCTCCCTATTGCTATTCCTATTCCTACTCCTCGACCGCTTCTCTTTTGTTCTTGCCCCGCCGCCCGCACCTGTTTGCCTTCCTGCTGTCTTCGGGCCCAAGGAACACCCTGTTTGCCTGTGTTCCCTGTTTCGCCTGCTTCCCTGTTCTCGGCGTTCTCTTTGCCAACCTGATCGCCGGTATTTTTAGTTCCCTGCGTCAGGCATTACTTTATTTCGGCCTGTTTTTGCCTTTACATTTCCTTCTTCTCTTCTCTTCTCTTCTCTCTTTTTTTATGATTTATGCGCTTTTGCTTTTCATTTGTCACGCCCTCGGTTGTGAATAATTTGCATAATTTCCAACTAAAAATTTGAGTTGTTTTGCGGCCCGGGAAAACCCGAAAAGAGTCGCTCGGGGTTAATTACAGTCACCCAACAACTCCCAAAGTTCTCGTCACATCTGGGAAACTCCAAAGGCTTATACTAGTGTGTTCCGGAATTCAGGGCAGCTTTTGTTTACAAAATAAATAGTTGTATTCCCCCGCCACATGTGTTTACCTTTTGCGGAAGATATTTGCCCGACTTGTTTGCCCAAATTCATGAAGAGATAGATAATTAATTGACGCGCCCAATCATTTTAATGAGATACAAACATCATATCTAGGTGGTCCTATAACAACAATCTTGTTTTATTTTTTTTGCCCTACGAAAGGTAAAAAGACTGTTTACTTGGGAAGACAGCCAATTGAAAGTAATTTGGGTTAAATAGGGCTTGTTTTTTTTAATATATTTTGGAGACTGAGGTGATCCCTTGACCATTAATTGCTCGGTACTTTTCCATAGCTCTTCCGTAATTGTTCCACCTCATCCGAAGACGGAACAGAGACAGAAACAGCAACAGAATCTCTGCGTCATCGCCGTCCACACTCGTTTCAAGGTTAAATCTCTCTATCCCCCCTTTGCTGGCTCTTTCGCTGCTTATCCCCATTCCCCCCCATCCCATCCCCTCCTTCTTGCCTCTTCGGCACTTGTCACAATTTGACAGTCACTGGGCGGCAGTTTGGGGGGGGAGTGCCGGGTGGGTGGCGGGTTGTCTGCTTTTATTTTGAAACAATCGGTTATCGGAGCCACCGCAGCTTGTTTGTAACCTGAGTGGCACTTCGATTGTAATGCAAAAATTGAAATGTTCCATAGGGCGAGCGTCTGTCTGATTGTTGTTTGCTGCTGCGGTTTCTAGATCGCCTGATATTCAACCATTGTTGTTGCTGCTGTTGCTGTTGCTGTTGCCGTTGCTTTGTGTTGCACCCACTTCAAAAGCGCTGAGCCATACAACAACAAAAGCAACAGTAGGGGCGGCAGCAGGCCTTATAGACAAATAGACCAAAAGTGTTATTTTGAATAATTCAAAGCTCAAAACAAAACAAAAGGCAAAGAGGAAAATAAGAAAATAAGAAATCGAAAGCACAAGTCAGCCCCGAATTGCGGATTCCCTACTTAAACTTAAAGTTGCCCTTGTTTACGGCTTCTAATTTAAAGTTTCACCTACAAGTTTCACGCTGAAAAGCTCGTAACTCCTTGTGGAGGAAGGGTATAAACTTATTCAAATACCCATCATATGTAGCTATGGCAATAGCAAAAGCTATAGCATATATCCCACATGTATAAATATGTATAATGCGGCGGCCCGTGTGTATATATTCCTCTATATAGAGCCAAAACGGAACGCTTTTAGAATAAATTACGAAACCAGCGACAAAACACAAGCAAGAAGTAAAAAGCACAAAGAGCACTGCCGGAGCAAAAGCAGAAACAGAGGCAGCAGCAGCAGCAACCAGAGGAAGAACAACAACAGCCGAGCCGAAATACAAAACAAAAAACTTGTTTATAATTTTTTCCCCCCATCTCGGTGCCTTCTGTGTGTGTGTGTGTGTGTGTGTGCTGGGTTGGATAAACAAGTTTTCGAGATTTCCAAATGCGGCCGGCCGGGTACTGGACCGACCCGCCGTAAATTCGACGGAGTCCGGGACCCCAAAGAAACAGAGGGGGAGTTGGCCCCGTGGTACGCACAACAAGAAATTATCCAACAAAATAGTATTTCAAATATTACATAAAACCCTATAGCTATAACTTATTTACGTTGAATCTAGTCCAATTTGCAAAAAGTCTTGTCTAATATTATACAAAACTCTATAGATATCCCTGATTGATGTTGAAAACCATGGAAACCATTAGAAAGTATTACAAAAATATTCAAAATATTACCTAATACCCTATAGGTATCCCTGACTGACCAAATGTTGGTAAAATTTTGGCAAAATCTAACTAAATCTAATATTATATGAAACTCTATAGATATCCCTGGTTCATTAATCCAAAACCATCAACACTGATGAGAAAGTATTACAAAAATATTCAAAATATTACCTAAAACCCTATAGGTATCCCTGACTAATTAAATTTTGGCTAAATCTTATATAACACCCTATAAATATCCCTAATTAATGTTGCCTATTCATCAAAACCATCAACACTGATTAGAAAATATTACAAAAGTATTCCAAATATATAAATCTCTATAGCCATCCCTGATTGATGTTGACTCTAGTCCAATTTGGATAAAATCTAATCCGTAACCATCAACACTGATTGAATATTTTGTTTTTATCTCTAATTTCCATAGCCATTAATCCAAATTGATGGGCCATCATTTTGTTGATATTTTTCTCCGTGCAGAAATACAATAGACCCATGAACACAATGTATTCAAAAACCGGGTAGGGGGTCACTAAGGCAACCAGAGGAGGCAGTTCGCCTATATGTATGGGATGTATGTGTATTTTTTTTGGGCCCACTTGATGGGCCAGTTGACAGGCCGAGCAGCCGAAGCGACTATCAGCCCCCGAGCCCCACTTCGTCACTTCCATGGCCTCTGGGATGCGTAGGCCCCAAAATGCTTAAATTATGAATTTATGCGTAAAATTTGTTGAAACTCTGGGCGACATATGGCCAAAGATGCGATGAACTATTACAAGGCTGTAGTCCAAAAAACGTTGTTAATTTGCACTTCCCTATGTTGTCTGTCAAATTGAGTGACAATATTGCGGATCAAATGGATGATATCAAGCGAGAGCGTGTTTTGAATGTTCAGTTTTTGACGTGAACTTATTATTCACCATTTACGTTTTGTTCGGGTCTTAAAATTATAACGTTTTAGGGAGTTATTAGCGAGAGATTTTTAATAGATCAATTGAAAGTTTTGGGTAAAATTTAAGAGCTTACAAAGGTTTTTATAGAGTTTTATATTTATTTACTTGTAAACAGCTGGCTTGTTATCTAAAACTATAACTAAAGTTATGATTGGTTACATTTAGGGATCTTATCAATATGCGAGTTGATTTCATATTTTAAATTGCTTAAATTGTAGGATCTTTAGTAGCTTTATTTGCAATTTCTGATCTGTAACACCTCGGATCCCTTACAGTTTGGGGCCGACTGGGCTGCTCAAACTGCTGGCGAGTTTTGTTTGCACGCACAGCCCCTCCGCTTATCAATTTTCGTGTGTCCAGCGCACACACCTTCCCCTCCCCTTCCCCACACACCTAGCATTCTTTTCTAGGTTATCAAACGGTGGAATTATATATATATATACACTATATATACGTTTATACCCGACCGGCAGTGTGACGACAGCAGACTGTCTGCCTCGATTGTTGCTTTTGGAAATGTTGTGAGTTGCAAATGCTCGAGATTTACGATTAGAGACACTCAAATCAGTGCCAGGGGCCCTTTCGATTGCATTCCCCGTCCCTGCCCCCTGCCCCCTGCCTGAGATCACCTGTGAAAATCGGCCAATTAAAAAACAAAAATCAGAGGCAAAAAATGTGTGGAAGCAAACTGGTTTGCTGGCTAAAAACAATAACAAGCGACAGCTGCATTCATATGCTAATGCTCTTGGTTATTTTTAGCCCGGTTAATCGCGTTATGAAACCGAAAACCCTTTTCCGAGCCAACGATTCCAGCGGCGGCCAGAAGCACGAGTTATCAATCAGAGTATATAGTAAGGCGCGGCTGGGGCTACGGCTGGGGCTGGGTCTGGGGCTGCAGTGTGTGCCAACGTTTGCCGCCTCTAAAAATAGCCATTATCAAATGTAAAGTCTGTGGGATCGTTCCTGAGTGCGTCTATCAGTGGCCCGCCGGGTGTAACAATAATACGAGTACTCGTAGTCACTGAATTGATAAGTTTCCCCGCGCCCGAGTCGGGTCGGGAATGAGAAATCATTATTTTATCGCCCATCAGGCGAGGGGAGGGCTTAATTGTGCGGTCTACCTTAGAGTAAAACCAGGCTACCATTCGGTTCTAATCAAATCAGAGCGAAAACTAGATACTTCCCTACTGAATTACATTTGAAAATAACGTTTGCCCCCCTGCAATCCTCTATTAATATTCTTCAATCCAACTCCGGTAAAAAAAAACCGATTGGGGTTATATCTTTTTCCTCCTCAAATTCAATTCTTTCTACATTTCTTATCCAACTCTGGTAAAAATATCCATTCGACTCTGATAATCAAAGCGACCAAAAACTAGATACTCCCCAAGTTTTTTCTCCAATCCCCCAACTCATTTACATCTGAAAATCACCTTTTCCCTTATCCCATCCTTTCTTATTACTCTTCCTTCTTTTCCAACACCTGGCAACTTATAGAGTGTCCTAAAGATCCTAATATTATCGATCATATACCAGGCAATTTAACCGCATTATCTGTATTTTACAATCAACTCCCATAATTTATTTATACCAAGTAATAATATAAAGTCTATAAAGATTACTAAAGAAAAGTTTGCTTGTATAGTAGTTTAAGATAACATGTAAGCTGAGAACACAAAAATAAATACATACTATACTTCCTCATTCCTGTAGAGTTCGATTTCATAATTCATTTGAATCCAGAGTTACTACATCTGGTTTTTAGTAACACTAATCACAAGTTTGCTTATGGTTTTCGATAACATGTAAAATGAATACTTACTTCCCAATTCCTTTAAAGATCAAATCAATACTTCTTTGGGATTTAGTGTTACAAAAACTTGGTCTTCAAACATTTACCTATATTGCCTGTAAAACTCGAAAGAATTTATTATATTTCTTTTGATTTACTAACCTTTAATTTGGTTTTTGAAACATTCTCTTGCCTGAAACCCTCAATATTCAATCATTAAATTGTAATGCCTGAATGGAGGCTTTATCGGGCCTTGGTCCCCCCTCTGGAGTTGCAAGTAATCAGCTGCCAAGGTCACAGCATCCCACTGCAGGGACGGGACACTACACTGGTCAATAGGAAAGCTACCCCCAAGCACACACTCTCCCCCCTCCCCCGCGGAGAGGGCCTGCGCGTGTCGGTTAATTGAAAACCAATGTTAATCTTTAACAAATATAACCTTGAGCGGGGCAGCAGCAGTCACGGTCACACTGTGCGTACGTACGCCTACTGCCACGACCGGATCACCGAATTGAAGGGGTTCGATTAAACTCTTAACCTTTTGGCCGCCTTGGGGGCCTTGCAGGGGCACTTCTTGCCACCCTGACCACCCTGAACACCCTGAACACCCTGAACACCCTGACCACCCGGCTCCCTCGGCTCTCTCGGCACTCTGGGCACTCTGGTGGGGCTGGTGTAAACAAAACTATAAATTCTTGAATTGAGAAACGGTCTAAAAATAATCCAACTACTCGCAAATGTTGCCGCTTGGCAGGCAGGCAGGCTAGCGGGCAGTTTTCAGAATATATCTCAGCGATGGCGAATTAATTTATTTTTTTGCGTATGCAATGGAAAGGGGTGAGTTCTCAGCGCTCACGTTTTGGTTGCGTGATTTTTGGCCGGGTGAGGGGTTAATTTTTCCCGCTACCACTACCCCCTCTCCCTGCCCCTCCCTCACCCCTCCAATTATTCTGATGGCTTGGCATAAATATTTGCCACACACTACAGAGAGAGAAAAACAATAAAGAAAAGGCGGCGGGCGGCGGGCGGCGGCGGGGCGAGAAATGAATAAATAACGAAAAACTGTGTCAAATGTGCGGTCAGAGATTTGTTTGCATTGGGCAAACACGAAACAAGAGGACGGAAAACGTCTAAATTTGATAGGCAAATAACATGGCACACTGCAAGGAAAAAGGTAAACCCGTGAGGAAAATCTATAATTAGCCCGCCCAATCACTTCTTATCAATGCGCCTCTTCGGCTCTTTGGGGAGGGCCGCCGAAAATATATTAATGGTTGCGCCCGCCCGGTGTCGTGGTTGCTCCTCGGATGATCTCATTATTCCATTCCAGCCGGAGTGGCGTGTGTGTATGGGCATATTCGAGTATACTCGTATTTATATTATTATTTATACGCTCGC
The DNA here is from genome assembly GCA_021223825.1 of Drosophila ironensis. NCBI lineage: Eukaryota > Metazoa > Arthropoda > Insecta > Diptera > Drosophilidae > Drosophila > Drosophila ironensis. The sequence continues at coordinate 132,846 of JAJJHQ010001124.1, forward strand.
TGTAGGCAAGTAAACTAACAATTAACAGCAGACCGCCATCTTTGCTGCTGCTGGGCCTGTTTGTTTATTAAATTTGACTTGTAGCCAGCCGGCTGTGCTGTGCGGTGTGTGCTGTGTGTGCGGTGTGTGCTGTGCTGTGCAAACCAAATACACGGCAACGAAAATTTGTTTGTCAAAGTTTTTAGATAGCACCGGCCCGGCACACCCCGCCAGCCCAGGCGGCCAACACCACCACCACCACCACCACCCCTTTCGCCCCGGCCCGAAGTCTCTTTAGCACTGTCGGCGGGGCAAACATTGTTGCGCTTAATTTACTGTTATACACTGCAAAAAATCAGCAAAGCCAGGCAATTTTCCCCAGATTAATAGAACAGAAATTGAAGCAAATCTCTGAGGCTATTAACAAAACACATTAATAATTAGTACCACAATTATTTTATATGCTATACCCTGGTACAGATTAAAAGGAGAAGAATTGAAGCAAATATGTGAGGCACTTAATAGAAATAAAACAAACTGCATTTTGTATATTAAGTATAAGATAACTATGAGTATTGTGCTATAAAACATATCACTGCCCTTTAAATGTGAGGCACTTAATAGAAATAAAACAAACTGCATTTTGTATATTAAGTATAAGATAACTATGAGTATTGTGCTATAAAACATATCACTGCCCTTTAAAATAACTAACCATGAATAATATGAGATTACTCGTACATATTGACTTCAGGAGAATACTTTTCCACCCTTTCAATAATTAAAAAACACTTTATAGAGAAAAAATAAACAAAAACCATATGGTATTATGGTATTGTAAGAGAATACCTTCCCTTTGATCAACAGGTCCATCGTAATGGCAACGACGGGAATTTGCATTGAAGTATTCCGAATTTCCTCGCTTTTTTCGGTGTATCCCTGGGCCTATGGCTCACTTCTCTCGCACATACCTTATGTAGATTGTGTGTATTAAATAAATGCTTAATCTAAAATCGGCGGGAGCACACGTGTGCACGTTTCCCAGCGCTAGCTCCCCAAATTGCCTGGGCCATTGCCTGGTTTTCTATTTCCCTCGGATTGGGGGCTCTGAAACTGGGAGGCAGTACGTTTTGTGGGGGGGTTTAGGAGACTCTGCCTTGTTGGGGTCTGGGACCTTATCAGATTTTGTTTTCAAACGACATTGAATGATACGCTCTTTTTTATTATTTTCCCCCCCGTTTTTGTTTTTCGTAGATAAGGCAACATTTTATTGGGGAAGTGCAAAAGTGTGGCCGGGGGAGGTTTTCTGTTTGAAAACAGAAAAACACCAACGAAAAAAAAAAAAGCTCATTTGGTTTACAAAGTTAACATGGCAGCAATTAATTTTGTAACACCGAGCAGAAGGTATATGAGATAATCAATTATAAATACTAAGCCATTCGTTATTCCGCTGATTATTGTTCTAGGGCCGAGTGGGTTCTTTTAATGGTTTTACACTAAACCTTGGCAGCTAACAGGGAAATAATTAATTTTGCTTACATGATGAATGAGAACCAGGGAAAAGCTCTAATGACGATGATTAAATTCTCCCTAGTAGGGCCTGAGATACATTTTTACAGTTACTTAACTCATGATATTTTGAGAAAATGTGAAAGCAATTAAGTAAATAGACATTTTGGGTATAAAATTATATATTCTTTAAATAAATTCCATAACTTGTAAGATACTTATAACGAATTTAGTGCCCAATCTTCATGTTTGGCTAAAAATGTTGGGTTTTTTGGATTTATTTCCCAACATTATTGTAGCCAGCGATAATTCCTGTTTTCCTAAATAATATTAATTGTTATTTAGCTTATAGTTTAGTTCAGTGAAAGGCCCAGATTTTTGACTTGACTTCCTTTTTTCGAGACATTCGCATGTTTTTGTTCTTGGGAGCCGAAAGAGCCAAGGGCTTCCCATGGCTGGTTTATTCATGCCATTGCTGGTCAAGCAAGCAACGGTTTTTGAGCTTTGCAAGAACTGTTCTTGAGCTTCCTAAAGCGCAAAGCGCAAACCCTAAGCCAGGCTCAGACAGTGTGTGAGTCACGGGAGATGAGGAAACCGGAGCAAAACAAAACAATAAGCTTTGGCCAAGACAGAAACTATCCATCCGCAGAGCCAGTGGAAATTTTTGACCGAAACAGAGCCGAAACCAAAACAGAGTGGAGCGGCAATACAAATTGGCAATTCGTAATCCGAAGAGCGAAAACGCCCCGCGCGTGTGTCCCCAGCTGTCTAAAGTTGTTTATGATAATGGCCAACGCCAACGACGACGGCGACGGCGACGGCGACGGCGACGTATCTGAGCGAAATGTGTTTGCTTTTTTCGACAAAAAAAGCAAAAATAATAAAAAATAAAAGAGCGGACAGCTGAACAGAAATCTGAAAAAGAACCCGCCGAAGAGGGGGCGGCAAGGCGGGGCGGGGCGGGGCTTGGCGGGGCGGGTATTATTCGTATTATTCGTGAGCAGCGAGGCGAACCCGGTCGCACCCCAAAGCGAACCCCTGAGTCCCCCCCAAAAAGCAAAAGCTCGGGGGGGCCGGACCGGACCGGCAGCAAATCTATAAAAGATTATTTTCGTAGTTTCTTTTGCCAGTTGATTTGTTTACAACTTATTTTCTTTTTGGCTGAGTTTCGGTTTTGCTGATGAAATGAAACGAAATGAAACAAAACAAGGCAAGTTATCTCAAAGCTATAAAACACAAAAAGCACAAAAAAAAAAAGAAAATAGTAACATCCAATAAAAATAGAAATGGAAAACAAAACAAAGGAAAATGCGTCAATCGGGCGGATGATTATTTGTTTCTCGCTCTGCTTCGATTTTTGACGAATTTTCGAATTTTATTTGGGAAAAGGTGCGCCCGCCTCGGATGATTGATGGCCTGATTGATTGGTAATTATCGGAGGTGCCAACACAACTTGCAACAGGTTAATGCCCCGCATCCTCCCTCCCAGACACTGTCATAAATTCAAATAAATTAGACGCGACTCGTAGGATTACCTTGTTATCAATTAAACAATCCGAAACAATGGGGTCAACAGATACTTCCAACCCAACCGGTAACCTTTTCACTTTCCATACCTTTAGATACTAGGAAACACAGCTTTGGAACAGCCGAATCTTTGCAGGATTACTCGTACGACTACTTTGCTATATATTCTACCATCTCCAATCCGTGGGTCAACAAATATTTCCAACCCAAGTGGTAACCTTCTAACTTTTCACCCTAAGATACTATGTTACAGAGCATTGGAGCACCTACAGTCTCTTCTTCTTTTTAATTCGCAGTGATTTAGGATTACTTTGTACTACAAAGTTTGTAGGATTACTCGTAGAATTTCTCTTGGGATTACTTGGTATCAATATTTTTAACCTAACTGGTAACCTTTTCACTTTCCACCCGATGATATTGACACTATGACACAGTATTTCGTAGCACCTACAGATATTTTGTTTTTCAATTGGCAGAGAATCTCAGGATTTCTCGTAGGATCTCTTTGTTGTATCGCTTTCCACCCGATGATATTGACACTATGACACAGTACGTCGTAGCACCTACAGATATTTTGTTTTTCAATTGGCAGAGAATCCCAGGGATCCCAGCTTTACATTTAGGATTTATCTGTAGGATTACTCGTAGGATCTCTTTGTTGTATCGCTTTCCACCCGATGATATTGACACTATGACACAGTACGTCGTAGCACCTACAGACACTTTGTTTTGCAACTCGCAGGCGAGGCGAATGGAAATGCTTTGCATTTCACAAGCTTCTAGGGGAAAGAAGGGCTGGGTGGGCGACAGAGCGGACCCTAAGCAGACCCATTAGACACATCAAGTGTCGAGCCACCAGCTTAATTAATGCCGGGCAATCAATTACGCTACACAACGCCATAGCGACCGACCGATCGACCGACAGACAGACAGACAGACATTCAGACCAGCATACACGAAAACAAATTAATTATGCAGCAATGTGCAAACTGCGAAAAAATTATTACACACATTCAGTTCTAAAGTTGTTTGTTTAATGGGATCCGTTCTGGTTGCATAAGCCTTGCCAGGAGGGATCTGCATCGCCAGACACTCTGATATGAATTTCAATGGCTTTCAGTCACTCACTCACCCAGTCGGGCCAGACAGAAACAAATCAAATTAAAAGCAAGCAGCCGGGCCAGCGTCAGCTGAAGTGCGCAACAGTTTGATGATAGCAAAAAGCTTTAACAGCCGTCATTATTAGCTCTACAGCATAACTAGGCAACCAAGAGCCGGGGGGGGGCACTTGTGCAGGAGGCCCTCTCTAAAATGCACTCGTACTTCCTGTCTGCGGTTGCAAGAACATAACTCTCGAATAATGGCCCACTTTATGGCATTATTATGCGATGCCATTTCATTAAATGTCTTTCGGGGAAGCGAAAGCCAAGCGATTACAATTGCACTTGGACAAGTACTTGGGAAAGCAAAGATCTAGTCAGGATTCTATTTAAATATTGCTTAGAAAAGTTATATTAAAACTAATTTAGGGTGTTTGTTTTCTTTTGTATTTACTTCTAACTAGGATCTAACCAGATTTCTATTTAAATATTGCTCAGGAAGGTAATATTTAAACTAATTTAATCCATTTTCTATAACCCCTTTTTGTTCCTTGAAAAATCTAGTTAAATTACTATGATAACCCTATACCAAAATTTGGTCATTTCTATATAAATGTCTAATATAAGAAATCTATCATAGAACCCTAAAATGTATTCCAAATTTTATTATTTCCCTCATTGCTTTCGATACTTGTACCAAGTGTAAAAGTAGTAAACACCTTTCGGACCTTTCTGTTCCAATAAATTCCTTTTTTCCCCTGAAATCGAGTGCCAAAGAACCGATTTTACGACCCAAACTTCTTCAACGATAGACACTTCGCGGTTATTTGCCGACAGTTTGACAACTAGTCCGACAGCTGGGGCAATTGCATTGATTCCCCCGTAGATTGCATACATTATTTAAATGCCGGGGCTCAATTAAACCGATTTATATTGATTTCCGATACGCGAGCGAGCTGCTGTGTTACGTGCTCCTCGGCGCGTTTCTTCCGGCGATTCTGTGTGTTCCTTCCAATTCGGTGGCTCATCCAACCAGAACACGCCATGTTTTATTTATTATTATTTTCGTTTTCGGTTTGTTTGTTTGTTTTTTTCGCTGCTGCCGGCCGCAAGACGCGATTACAATTAATCAAATGCCGGTCCGGGCCATAAAACAAACGCGGAGCATACGTCAAAACGGTTATTTAATTGGCCAACTGCCACTGGCCAGAAGGTGGCGCCAGAGCATAATTAGCAGGACGGCAGCAGCACCAGAGACATTTAATTTCAATTAAGCAGCAACTGATAATTCGAACAGCCCGTCCGCCAGGCAGTTGGGTTAATTAAGCAACGCGACAACAGACAGACAGACAGACGGACGGACAGACGGACGGATGGCTATTGCCTTCAATTGCTGCAACGAGTCATTGACATTTGGCGAGCGAGGCTAGCCAGCGAGATGCGCGCAACTTCTTGCAACATCCAGCAAGGATGGACGGATGGATGGACGGATGGATGGACGGGATGCACTCGCCCAGGCCGCCGGCCCACTTGAGAGTTTTACAGCTCTCGCCATGGCCGGGGCGACTGATAATGTCAGACGGTCAACAAAACAAAACACCCACTTCAAGCTCAGCCAGCCGGGCCATAAAAGCCGTAAATAAGGCAACAAACTCGAAGAATCAGCCGAGCTTCGGCATTGATCGATTCGGAGATGCCCTCGAGGGCGGGAGTCGGGAGTCTAGGAAAGCGCAAGTTTCCCTTCAAGCACTATCGCAAATGGCGATTTTATTTCCTTTATTTTAATCGCAACGGAAAAGTATTGTTATCTTAATTGCCCCAAACGAACCAGGGCAGATAAAATCGTAAATCAAAAGGGAAATCGAATGTATTTCCCGGCGCAATCTAATCACATCTCAACAGGGCTCTTCCTTCTATAAAGGTTTACAGCAGCGTTGGGCAGCCCATAGCTCCTTAGCTCCCAGTGCTAAAAACAAACTGTGAATGTCTCGAACAAAAGGGAATCGAATCGGAACCGAAGGTCCAAGCTAAAAATCTGTAGCCGCCGCAGGTTTACAGGGTAGCAGCGAAACGAATTAGCCGCTCGAAAACAGCCATAAAAATTAAGACTGCAATACTAAACCGAACAAATAAGCCAGGGGGCCCATAAATATATTTATGCCAAAACACTTGACAACAATGCATTTGCATTGTCAGATGTTATTTGTTGCTATTGACTTTTGTTACATTCGAACGAGTGCCAGGGCGAGTGCAAGTATAATTATTGCCGCCAAACGGCGGGGCCTGATTAGATATTACCGCACCGGCGAACGTAAACAAGTTTGTGGAATCTGCATTGAAAACAATATTTGTTGCCTGCTGCCTGCTGCCCGCTGGTAGCTGGTAGTGGGTGTGACAGCGGCAAAAACATGTTGTTATTGGCCGAAATGGAAACGAAATGAATTTAGCACCAAAACAAAATTTAAATGCAATTTTCCCGAATGCCGGAAATTGACTTGTCGTCTGCATCGCTCTGAACAATAACCATAAAAGCTAACATACAGTAATGGCCAGCCAGGAATGTGCCTAGCCATACCAGGCCACAAGTCATAGATATTCACGAAAACCCTGAGCGGGGGAGGGACGTCTTTGCTGCATCGATGACGATGACGATGCCGATGCCATGCAATCCAGGAGCCGACACACCATGAAGCGCTTAGCTGACGACGGTCAACCAACATTGTCATTTGATTTCAGTTGACGTTTGCATTTCGTACGTTAATTCAATTTAATTCTGTTTATCTACGTGTGTTTGCCTCTGCACTTGTGTCCCGTCTGGCCCCCGCGCCGCCCCCGGCCCCGGGGCCAGAGGTTTATTGTTCGGGTTATATGAATATTGCTCGATTGTGTGCTGGACACGAGTGTCAAATTTAGCCGAGCACGTCTATATAAAATGTTTTTCGCTCCTGTGTCAGCCGTCAAACACGTGCTACGCTCCAAAACATGCCGGAATTATTGTGCATAAATTGTTTAGTTGTGGCGGGGCGAGGGAATTATGTATAAACCAAAGCGAGGTTAGTTATATGGTAATGTTTTTGTGATAACATCAAACACACTCACTCGCTGGCTTTTATCTTGTTTATACCCAAAAAATTGATATTGCTCCCGCCGTGGCAAACAGATTCACATCGCTTAAAATGTCACCGTGACTTGTTGAATAATTCAAGTAGTCCGTTGTCTGTGTCACCAACAGCGTTTTGCCATTGCACTAATTGTTTATTGTTTTTTGTTTGTGAATATCATCGTTTGTGTGGACCTCTGTTCTGCGATAAGTTCGGGTGCTGCACTCGAGCCGAACATAATTGACAAATTCGCACTTGAACTACTGTATGCGCCGGGGTTGTTGACTGCCAACAAATATCGAAGAAAGGGGTTCGATATTGCTCACAATAATCGGTGAAATTGGTAAACTCCATTATCAGGCATTGACCAGGGGCTTATCAAGCCGTGGGTCGTCGATAATCCAAGGAGTACACTGGGGGCAATGCTACGGAGATGTTTAAACAGGGGTTTGCTTTGGGCAACTTCTGGCATTGACATTGTCCACAAGTTTGTCCACTACTTGTCCGTTCAGCAAGCAATAACAGATTAGTATTTCCCAATGCAATTCAATTTATTCACCTAATGCTATGAAAATGTTTAAATATTCGCTTAACAGCCTCATGCTTTGGTGAACTTCTTGCAAAGACTTTGTCTAGTTTGTCCACTACTTGTCCGTTCAACTTGTAACTAGTAGTGATGATCGTTTAAAATCTAAACCGTCAACTTCGGATGACGTGCACATGTCGATTCCCTTTTGTTCGAGACCTTCTGTGTCGAGTTCCCTTTTCACCGTCAACTTTGGACATCCACAGCTTTTTGTTTTTGGGAGCCCTGGGTGCCGAAAGTGCTATGGGCTGCCCACTGCTGGTTTAGATCGTATTTAAAGAAAGATACATAATTCCTAATTGTTTTCTTTTGCATTTTCAGGCCCTTGGACCCATTCCAGACCTCACGGTGGTCGCCATCAGTCAGCGGGAACTGCTGTACGGCCTCACCTTGGACGCCGCCGGGCAGAGCTGGCAGCTGAGCATGTGCCTCAACTGCCGGGAGGTGCTGTGCGCCAAGCGACTGACCGCCGGGGCGGGTGTCACGCCCACGCTCTACCTCATCAACGGCTCGCTGTTGACCAGCAGCGAGGAGATGGCCCAGCGCAAGGCAAACAAAGCCTACTCGGAGACCTTCGAGGTGGTGATCATGGATCACGCCGATAGCGATGGCCCCGGCCCTGCCAGCGCAGCCAGCACTGGAATAGCCCCCTCCGCCTCGAGCCTGAGCATCGGATCGCTGTTGGCCAATGGCATGGATGCCAAGAGCCAGAGGATTCGGCTGCTCCAGGCGCACCTGCAGGCGCGAATCCAGGAGGAGATTGCGGAGACGAACGAGCGTATCGAGCGGTTCACACGCACCCAGTTCCAGTTGCTCAACAGCTTCCGTGAGAAGTCCGACCAGGATTGCGCGATCCTTGTGCGCCAGATCCGCCAGCTGCCCGAGCAGGCCTCGGAGCTCTTGGACCGTGCCATGCCGCCCGCCTTGGAGGTGGCCGGCAATCAACCACAGAGTGCCACTGCCCGGCGCAGGAACACGATCAGCAGCCGGCGGGAGTTGCCTACCACGCCCACTACGACCCTCAATCATCCCCCCAACTTCCTGACACTCAACCAGCAGCCGATGCAACAGCAGCAGCAGCAGCAACAGCAACTGCAGCAACCGTTGCCCAGTGCCGCATCGGTGGCCAGGAAGATGTCGCACTTTGACACACCGCCCGCCACTCCCGAAGCCACGCCCATGAGCGTGGGCAACAGCCCCACCTTCCGGCAGCAGCAGCAACAGCAGCAGTCGACGGCGGGCAGCCAGATGCTGACCACCAATGGCTTGGGCTCGGCAGCTGGGCTGGAGTCGTCGAACGCCGACGAGGCCGACGACTGTCAGTTCGATCTGGAGGACGTGGAGGATGAGCCGGCGCCGGCAAATGCGTCTGTGCGTGTGCCCAACGACCCGCGTGTGCTGATGTTCGGGATGGCTCAGCCGTTTCAGCGACTTAACCAGGAGAACAGCATGGGCAATGATCTGGACGACGATGTCGAGGCAGCCGATGAGGCAGAAGGTGCGTACCAACAACAGGAAACTGTTTGCCTGCAACAGAGAGCTTATATTATTTTCGACTTGCAGATGCTCTGGACATGAACAGCTCCATCATGATTCCCGGGAGACCACGTCAAACGCAGCCCTCGAATCTGATGAACTTTGCCAGGAGTCTGCCCATCGAGATAGCCAACAACACCTCGCTGGCCGAACGGGCTGCTGTGGCCAATAACAATAACAATAACTTTGGACAGGGATGCGAGGAGGTGAGTCGGCAATAAACTATCAATTTGAGGGTATAATTAACCATTTGTTTGCTTCAAGCAGGGCATGGACAACATTGATATAGCGGCCAGCATTCAGGCGCTGACCAAGAGCGTCCATGGAGAGGCTGTGTTTGGGGACCTGCCCCGTCCCCGGCTACGATCTCAGATCGAGGGTTAGCCCAGAAATTTGGGATACGGAGTCACCTTCTACGTACACATATAAAATTATCAGCTATATATCAGCTCGTAATCTGCATACTTTGTTAGATCCGCCTTGATGAGTGTTTTCGCTACATAAACTAAATTAGTTGCTCAACGAAACCCAGGACACAAGAAGCGCCTTCTTCCACACAAAGCACCCACCCGACCATACCAATTACACCAATCACACACCAACCATGCCATGCATACCCCTCTCTCCCACACACGCACACACACCATGAATCACATGCGCACCACCTACCAAGTACCAATTAAGCAGACAGTTTGCAATTTCTTTAATATGTACGATCGCGTTTAAGATTTCTTTCAATTATTTTCGGATGATCTTCGATTGGAAATGTGTATTTTCTTCGTACGACGAGTGTACGGCTGTCGTTGGCTGTTGCACATTGAGTTAACTAACTGATACTGATACTGATGATGTTGTTAGTTTATACAATGAATAATCTAGAATACAATATACTACATAATATATATATTATATGAACCATAAAGAATTGCCATCAGCTGCAGCTGTGACGCAAGTAGGACGCACCACAAAGCGTCCCCATCTAAGCTCGTTTCTTTTGATTTCAATGGATTACAGCAGCGGTGGGCATAGATTTTCAACTTGGGAGCCGGCCAATGAGGAAAAAAAAAGGTCCTCCGTCCGATTTTTTGGTTCTACACATTTTGTTTGTGTAATTTCACACACTCCCTTTTAACCGTCAACTTCGGTTGACGTGCACATGTCGATTCCCTTTTGTTCGAGACGTTCACAGCTTTTTGGGTGCTAAAAGAGGGAGCTATTTAGTGCCCACCGCTGGATTACAGGTTTGTATTCCCCAAAATTACAAAGACTTGTGGATTTCTTAACAAAATACTTTGTTGGGGCTTCGCTTCATTTACAAAACTAGGAATTACAACTGAGGAAATCATAACATTAATTACAATTATGCGTAGCAGTACGAAACTAGAACTTTACATCTTAGACATCTAGAAAACGCTGGCCAACCGCTCGATCTCCAGCAGATCGGACAGTATCTCCTCCGTCCGCGTGCCAATCTTCTTGGCAACCTCGTTGCGCTCCGAGTTGGCCAGCAGGCGATAGGACCAAATCAGATCGCCGTCAATGATGCAGCGCGAGGGATTGATGCCCTGCTTTTTGAACGCCTTCAGCGTGCGGTACTCCTTGGGATTCAGGCCGCAGAGGTGCTCCTGGTAGGACAACAGCACGTTCTGCAACATAAGGAATCGCCGGTACACCTTTTCCGGCAGCGGCAGGCAATAGCCGAGAGCCCCGTCCAGAGTTCCGTAGACGACAAAGTGCTTGTTCTCGTAGAGGAAGGGTTGGCGCTGGTGCAGGCCCTTCTGATGGCACTGCACCCGGAACATGGTGTTCACCACCTGTCCCAGGTGGTAGTCCGCCTTGCGGAGCAGCTTCTGCCCGCCCAACGACTCCCTGGCCTCCGGCTGGTACATGTAAACAATCAGATTGCGCTCCGCATCCGTGACCAGGAAGCCCAGGTTCGAGTTGTCCACCATGAACTCGATGCCGTACACCTCCAAGGGGTTAAAGTCGCGCGAGGCCAGCGAGAGGGTGCGATACTCCTCTTGGAAGCGCAGCAGGGATATGGACTTGTAGACGTCCGCGATGAAAATCAACGACTTCACCGTGATGATCTGATGGACGTAGATGTTCGTGTCGATGAAGGCCACACCGATGAGATCGCCGTCGCGGAGCTGCCAAATGTAGATCTTCTGGCCCAGGCCGGTGACCAGGAAGCCCAGGACATCCGAAATGGCCGAAACCGGACCCTTCTGCTCCTTCTTGAACACCTCCTTCAGCTTGAACTTGGTCATCGGCTTGCCGGGCTCGGGCACGACTTCGATGATGTCGTAAATGTGGATGTTGCCGCGGCTGGTGATGTCCTCGCTGTAGTTGAAGTTGGTGCCGATGCACAGGTACTCCTTGAGGCCGGACCGGGTGCCCTCGTAGGACAGTTTCACGATCTTGAACGCAGTCACGTGCTCCCAGGGCTCGAAGCGAATGGAGGCGTCCGGGACGATCTCCCAGGTCTCCGGGGAAATCAAAACCATTTCGAACTGCGAGCCAATCGGATAGATGAAGCGCTCGCCGCGGCTCTCCTCGGACAGCTCCTTGTCCTCGCCGTTGAAGCGGTAGTACTTGGTCATGGGCTCCTCCATCTGGGTGATCAAACAGTAGACCCGATTCTCGCGGTGATAAACCAGCTGCCGCGGCGTGCAGCGCAGCGGAACCTTTCGCACCGGCCAGATGGAGTCGTAGCTGAGGTAGCTGGGCAGCACGGAGATCTTCAGTTCGTAGGTGGTGTCAAAGTAGAGGAATCCATTGGGGATGTTCACGTTGTTGAAGGCGGCAAAACTCCTCACGTCGCCGTTGCCCAAGAGTCGATGGATTCTCAGCTCTCCGCGCGATGTGAGGAACACAAAGCAGGGATTCACGCCGCAGACCATGATGCCGGACAGGCCGCCGACGTTGGAAAACGGCCGCAGCTTTTGCACGTAGTTCGGCTGCATTTGATAGGATTCCAGAAGCTCCTGTTCGTCATTCTCGTCCAGCTCGATGTGCGAGGGCTGGTGGTCCAGCAGATTGAGCTGCTCCAGCTTGCGGAAGCGTATTTTGAGATGGCCCTTCGGGTAGCGGAACACCTGGTAGACGAGCAACTCGACGCGGGTGCGCACCATCAGCAGCGGTCGCTCTCCGCTCAGGCCCAAGCCAACGACAGTCAGTTCCAGGGGCAGCGGCGAGTTGGAATGCTGTGGCATGCAGGCCTGCAGGATGCCGGCCTTGGAGTTCTCCTGCTGGGTCAGGGAGATGGGCACAAACTCCATGGCATCGGTGAGGACGATGGCTCCGTTGCCCACATCGTTCACCAGATACACCAGCTTCATGTCCGGCATGGAGTAGATCTCCAGGGTGCCACTCTGACGGGCCACGATCAGCCAATAGCTGGGCTTCGCCTGCACCAACAGCCGGCGCCACCAGTCGGAGTTCTTCTGCTTGGACTGCTTGGCCAGGTCGGCCATGCTGTTCATCTTGAAGGCATTGCCCGCATCGCCGTACAACAGGTCCTCCTCGTCCTCCACCTTCATATTCGGCTCGGCCTTCATGTAGCCCCCGAAGCTGGCGCCAAAGCCGCTGCTCGAGCTGCCCGTCAGATTGATGTCGTCCGCTTTCACCGTAAACAGTCCAGAGAGATCCTTGTAGGCGGAGATGGCCACGACGGCGGGCGAGCTGCTGATCGTGTGCTTGTTGATGGCCAGGCGGGGCGTTCCGCGGGTTTCTCGCAGGGCCAGCGTTATCACCTGACCGTTGAGAATCCGCAGGCACACGTAGGGATCCGCTATGGAAACCTGCACCACCGGCGACCCCACATCGATGGGCACGTTCTGGATGAGGCGCGTGCCCTGCAGCAGGCGCACATGACGGGTGGTAACCTGCCAAGATAGAGTGTGATTTATAATCCATTAAAACAGAGTAACTTGTGCGAAACCCACCTGGACAATGAACCTCTGCTGACCGAGATTGCCAACATAGATCGTCGGCTGATTGACCGTAAAGCCAGTGTTTTCGATCTCGTTGATCTCCTGGCCCGTTTGCAGGACCAGCGTGGAGTTCCTCTGCGAAAGCAGCATGAAATCGTGCTGATCGTTGCGCGAATTCTTCTTGGTGGCATCGTCGAAGACCGTCCACACATCCAGGCAGCCGTCCAGCTCGAAACTGGTGATGATCTGCGGATTGATGCAGTTCACAAAGACCGACAGGGCGCCGTTTTTGCTGTGCCCCGTGGCGGCCACCAGTTCGATCTTCAGGTCGTTGAGGGTCTCCGCATGCGGACGCAGCGTCGAGCCATCCTCCTCGAACTCCACCCGCTCGCCGGCGCACATGTAATTGATGGGGGCCACGTTCAGGAGGCTGTCGCACACCTCGAACACGAATTTGCGCAGCTGCAGGATCGAGGTCTTCACACCGGAGCCATATACCTACAATTATTCATATTTATAGTAACCAAATCTTTGGGAATAGCTCGCGAAAGTACCTCTAGTTCCTCGTCCTCGATGCGCCTGGACTTGGCCTGCGTGGGAGCCAGTTCCAGTTGATCCACATCCAAGATCTCGTCCAGGACCTGCTCTTCGTTGTGCTGCTGCTCGGCCTGCTGCTCCACATCGTCCAGCGTGATCACCGTGCTCTGGTCCTCCTCGGTGAAGTGCAAGAGCAGCGAGTTGCCCAGCCTGGAGCCGAGGAATATGTACTCCGAGTGCAGGACGCATATGCAGCTGGTCAGCACACTGGACGCCGCCTTGTGGAAGTGAAAGTTTCGCACCGTGCGCATCGAGTCCACGCAAAGTGTGAGCACATAGAGATCGCCCGTGCGCAGGGACACCACCAGCTTGTCGACGTCAATGAAGGCAAAGTTTGCGTTGTCCAAGCTGATGCGCACCCCGTCCTGTGGCTTCAGCGGGAAGCTGGTGCTGTTGTCCGCCGAGCTGTTCAGGCTGACACCGTACGGCGGCACGCTCTGGTTGAGGTAGATCACGGCATTCACGGTCATCACCAGGCAGCCGCCAATCGGCTTTTGGATGGGAAAGACCTGCGAAATCAGGGTTAGAGCAGTGTCAAGTTTTCGGGGTTTTTGGGCGCACCTGCTGGCAGTCGAAGGGCAGGCTGTTGACCGTCCAAATGATGGGATGCACGCGCTGCTGGATGTTCAGGGAGATGGCCACCAGCACGCAGGTGTCCGAGCGCACCTTGATCCTGCCCGGGCACGTGCGCACCGGCTCGTAGAGGATCAGCAGCGTGGGCTCGTAGTAGCCGTGCAGGAACTGAATGTCCAGCACGTTGTCGATCTTCTCGTCGAGGTCCCGCAGGGCGATCAGGTAGGAGGCCATTATGGGCGTCCGGCTGACCATGGCAGTGGGTGCCTTTTTGATGGGCTTCACGTCCGCCAGCTCGATCTCGTCCAGCGTGTTGTCCTTGCGAAAGGGCAGCACCACCAGCCGCTTGCCGTAGACCAGCATGACGGCACACCTGGCATCCGGGTCGACGCGCACCACCGGCACATAGTAGCGGCCCGTCCAGCCGCCCCGGATGTCCTCCTCCTCGAAATAGTGCAGCGACAGCGTCTTGAGGGCATACGTGTCCGGATCGTGCTGCAGCACGGACAGCTTGGCGTCCTTGAAGCTGATCAGCAGGGCGTCCCGCATGGCCCCCGCCAGGGAGACGCACTGCAGCGACATTACGTTCCCGTACAGCGTGTACGTGGCGAGGCACTCCAGCCGCATCTTGGGGGCCACCCGCATCTCGTTGGGATTCAGTTTCTGCCTCTGGGCGGGGTCCACGTTGGGCGCCACGCGAAAGACCTTCAGCACATTGGCGCCCGCCACCACAAGGTTCTCCTCCAGGTTGTTGAAGAAGCGGCACGCGATCGAGAACTCCACCGCGGTGGCGGGGTGCGTCTGCTTGCACATCGAAAACATCGCGCTCGTGTCTGCTCCTCGCTTCGTGTCCTTGCTGATGCTTTCCCGGGTTTTTTCTTCTATGCTTATATAGCTGTGCGCTGGGAGGGAAGCAAGTTAAAACATCCTCCGGAGCTAAACAATTGGCGATGACCGATTGCTCGCCGGTTAGTATGACCCTCGGCGATAGCCCGCCAAATATACTGGAAAATACTGCTGCGGTTGGTGGTTTGAATGCGGTATTTGGAGCCCCAAAACAGCGAAGGCACCTGTTTTGAAATCTATTTATCTCTGCACTTCATTCATCAATAAATATTTATGGATATACACTTTATTGCTTATTTTAAGATTTTTTACTGGTAAACCCAAACACAAAGATAAACCACAATGTTAGAGTTAAATAAATGTTAAATGGCATCATTAAACCAACGTATTTGTAGCTAGAAAGCGATTATAAGACAAGCAAAATCTGTTAATATTTATGTAATATAATCAAACTGAATTAATTTCTTTGAAATACACAAATTTTCAGGAAAAATGTGCTGTGAGAACATTGTACATTTGTGATGGTTATCCGGAAACTATCGTGTTTGAATGTATTAACTAACTTAATGGTAAGCAAAAGCAATTCCAATTATCTTATTAGTAATCATTTGTAACTTATAAAAATAAAATCTAAATTATTCCACAAAAATAAACAAATTAATTTTGAGTGCTTAGCTAGAATGTAATGTTGTTAAGCTATACATTAGCTTAAAGGCAATTAAATTCAAATTCTGATACACCGCCAGTTATCTTTCATAAATTTAAAACTGACAAAAATTTAGGAAAGGATATCCAACAAAAAAAGTGCTGTGAGAACATTGTGAATTTCTAGTGGTCATAGGGAAACTATCGCAGGCGGTAAAGAAAACCAACATTAACAAGCAATAAGCGTTTCTTATGCAAATGTGAGAACGCAATATTTATTTAGAACACATTTAAGACCCTTTGTGAGCCCCAAAACCCGCTATATCTTCAAATTTCTTCCAGGTTTGTATATTCCCCTTCTAGCTTTTTTCCCCCAATAACCGAGAGGTGGCAACCCTGGCGGAGAGGCGCGTTCGATATATCGGTGCGACATCAACAACCCCATCGGACTTGCAGAGCCAACAATTCGAGCGTTTCGCGTTTAGAACGGGCCACGGAAAAATCAACGAGACTTTGGAGTGCGGGCAGCAAGGTGTGTGGCCCTAATCGGCGATTAGTGATTAGAGCTGAACGTGCGCGCTAGCAAGTGCAATTTCATTCAATTAAACGCTGCTGGCCCGCTAACGGAAACACAAACGTTTTTTCTCTTAGTGATTGCCAGAGCGGGACGGGACGTTGGCCAGCATTGCAAATCGCATGCGCCAGAACGGGACCGGCATAGGCAGCTAGAAAAGAATCTTTGTTTGTGTGTTTGGCATTCACATTTCCCATTCAATATTTAATTTAGTGAGCCATTAACGGAGCGCAAATCTGGATTATGCAAAAGCCAGCGGCATCTGTTTGATGAAAATCTTCCCCCCGAATCGCCCAAAGACCCGCGAAAATCCATTTTTCCCCAAGCAAAAGGCATAAAAATCATTTTTCTACGTGCCCGTGGGTGTGAGTGCGTGTGTGTGTTTGTGTGCGTGTACGTGCGTGAGAAAAAAATATAAAAGCAAAGCAAAAGCAAAAGAAAGAAA
The DNA here is from genome assembly GCA_021223825.1 of Drosophila ironensis. Classification (NCBI taxonomy): domain Eukaryota; kingdom Metazoa; phylum Arthropoda; class Insecta; order Diptera; family Drosophilidae; genus Drosophila; species Drosophila ironensis. The sequence goes on from JAJJHQ010001124.1 coordinate 149,799, forward strand.
GAAAAAAAAAACTCCGCAGTTGTTGTTGCTGTTCTTATTTTCGTTTTGTTGTTTTTGTAGGCGAGTGCAGAGAACTCAGAGAGTCGGAAAAATAACCGAAAAAGCATAACTAAGCCTAGCAAGCGGAAAATTCATGCATATGTATTACATATAACGAGAAAAACGACAAAACGACAAACGAATAACGAAAAGGAGGAAAACCAACACACACTACTCACACACCCGCACAGGCATCCGTATATACGTCGTACATACATACATACATACACATGCACGCAGATGGCCGCACACACACCCGCACGTACATACAAAGGGCGCACCGTTCGAATTATACAGACTGATTGCGGGTCCGGGTCGCCCTGAAATGGACAACATCGCCGGCCAGGTTGGTGCCCAGGAATAGCTCCTAAATATACCCTATATACCGTTAATTAGCTCACAAGAGTTTCCCCTTTCAATGGGTTAGGTTTTCGGAGGAGTTCCCAAAGGATATTCGCTTCCAGAGGTCCTTAAAACTAGAAAATATTGATAAAAACCCGTGTAAAACAATTAGATAGGGTGCCCTGAAATGGACAACATCGCCGGCCAGGTTGGTGCCCAGGAATAGCTCCTAAATATACCCTATATATCGTTAATTACCTCACAAGAGTTTCCCCTTTCAATGGGTTAGGTTTTCGGAGGAGTTCCCAAAGGATATTCGCTTCCAGAGGTCCTTAAAACTAGAAAATATTGATAAAAACTCGTGTAGAACAAATAGATAGGGTGCCCTAAAAAGGGACAACATCGCCGGCCAGGTTGGTGCCCAGGAATAGCTCCTAAATATACTCTATATAACGTTAATTAGCTCACAATATGTCCACCTTTCAATGTGTTAGGTTTTTGTATTAATACCCCAAGGATATTCGCTCCTAGAGCACCTAAAATCTAGACAACATTGCTAGGCAGCTCAGTGACATAAAGTTCACAAAGTTACATAGTTTATTGTATTATTCTTTGATAATAATTCATATAAAACTTCAAATAAAACTCTTCCAGCCAGGTTGGTGCCCAGAATTGTCCCTAAATATAGATATATATATAAATATTTGGTAAATTAGCTTACATTATTCCCCCCCTTCAATGGGTTAAGTGTTCCCAAAAGATATATGATCCTAGAGGGCCTGAAAACTAGAAAATAAGGCTGGGCAGTGACAGAAATATAAAGTCCATAAAGTTACCGACTTTATTGGAGTATTAATTAATAAAAACTCATAATAGATACGGTTTCCCAAAATGGATAACATTACCGGACATATTGATGTCCAAAAATGGTCTTAAATATACCTTTTTATGGGTTACGTGTCTAGATATTCGTTCATAAAGGGGTGAATTTTAAGTGAATTCCCGAAGCTTATTCGTTCACAAAGATCCTCAAAACTAGACAATATTGATGGGCAGGTCAGTCACAAGAATGCATGAACATTTCATAAAGTTTCCTAGTTTATTGGATTATTCTTTGGTAAGAATTCATATACAACCTACAGAAAATGTTCCCTGAAATGGAAAACCAGTCAAGGTATAAGTGTTTTTTTTGCATACCCAAACAATATTCGTTAATAGGGTGATTTACAAATTTAGTAGAATTTCGCTACCCTTACAAAACCTATAGTCTATCAGCGTGTCACAAAATAATACAATATTGTTGGTGAAATAAACTATAAAGTTTCATATTGAATAGGATTATTGATTGATAAGAACTCCTTAAAATACTAGTGATGGCTTTTCTCAATATGCCGCCCCTGGTTTCGGAAAGATGTACTAAATAGCTTAGAAATACTTTCCGATTGGTTCAATTTTTGACAAGAATTTCCAAGGCTTGTATATAAATATCGTAACTAGCCTTAAAGTGGAAATTACAATGCCTATATTCCACTATTCAAATGATACATATAATTTCTTATGCAGCTTTAGCGGAAAGGATAACAAAAAATAGGTTTTCCATGTTTTCCTAAGAGTAGTAAAACTCTTAAGCATTCTTTACCTTCTTTACCTATATTACCTATCTTACAACTAACTAACTATTAATTTAAATTGCTAGCTATATAGAAAGTTTGTCATCAATTTTACTACCCATTTTACTGTCAAGAATCTACCCAAAACTGAAGCGAATATAGTGCTAAAAACTGTTAATTGAACCCCTAGCCAGCAGTTTAAGCTTAGTTTCCTTTCAGCAGGCAAATACTGAAGCAATTGTTGATAATCTTTACGCTTCTATTCGCAGTATGTGCGGAAGAAACTCGCCTGACATGGATGCATCGTGGGACTAAACGTGCGCTGTAAATAGTTAGGGAAGCAGAGAACGAGATCGAAAATGAAAACCATAACGCCGGACACGACGACGGCGTCCACGTCGCAGCACCAACAACTTCTCATTCCACAAGCGGATCACCTGCAGCAGCAGCAGCACCATCAGCACCAGCAATCGCTGCAGCAGCACCACCATCATCATCATCATCAGCAGCAGCAGCAGCAGCACCAAGCCATGATGGCCTCTGCAGCGCCGGCTCCGATGATAATGGAGCATGTGAACCTGGTGGACGACGACGAGAGGGATCCCCTGGCCCTGGAGCAGACGGATGTGTCGCCCACAACGAAGCACACGCACAGTCTGAGGTGGGTCCACCTCTGCATAATCCAGGAATATTAGTTAACCGATTGTTTATCCTTGCAGACGCCACCTGCCACGCATTATCGTTAAGGCAATACCACCTGAAAAGAAGCCCCAGGCGCCCAGTGAAACGCTGCCCGGCGGTCAGCCATCTCACCCCTCAGTATCCCTCAATGCGGCGCCAGCGGCAGCAGCTCCTCCCGCGCGTTTAATCAGCAGTCGCCGCATTCAGCAGCAGCAACAGGCGAAGGCGGCTGCCGCGGCCGAGGCAGCTGCAGCGGCGGAGGCGGCTGCTGCGGCGGCAGCCCAGGCGAGGGCCGCTGCAGCAGCGGCTGGGGGGAGTGCGGCGCACTCACCCGGAAACAAGGGCGGAGCCGGCTCCGCGCAAGCGTCGACCATGCGCGAGGTCTTGGCCTCGATACCGGGCTTCAGTGTGAAGCCGCGGCGGCGGAACAACAAGAAGCTAACCACGGCGGCGCAAATCGAGCAGACAAAGGACGGAAAGATCGACCTGGAGACCCCCGACTCGATACTGGCCTCCACCAATCTGCGGGCGCTGCTGAACAAGCAGACATTCTCGCTGCTGCCGCCGATCTATCAATACAATCTCATTCAGCTGCTGCCGAGCGTGGACCGCGAGGCGAGCGAGTCGGAGATCCCGAGCTGCAGCAGCTCCGCGGAGTCCATACGGCTGAGCGCCTCCTGCCTGACCAACGAGTTCTTCTCCCGCGCCACCGTCGAGTGGCGGGGGCGGCTCAGCGAGGGCGAGTTCACGCCGGAGAATCAGCTAAAGCTGAAGACGGAGGCCGAGCGAGAGAAGAACAAGCTGGACCCGTGGAAGCTCAAGCATTTCGAGCCGTTCTGGGGCGAGAAGAACGCCCGGAGCAAGGTGAAGACGGAGGAGCAGCCGAAGCTATTGACTGCAACCATCAAGAGTGAGCCCAAACCACCAGCAGCGACACAGCCTGCGCGACGACAGCAGCAGCAGCAGCAGCAGCAACAGCAACAAGCAACATGTGATAATGAGACTGAATTAAAATTTGATTTGGTAGGTTTACTTTACCCCTAAAAAGAGTTAAAATTCTGATGAATATTTCCCGTTCCAGCAGAGCACAAAGTGCGAAAAGACAGCAGCAATAGCGACCACGAGAACCACCACGCCTCCTGCCATCAGCAACGCCCACAACAGCAGCGGTCCGCAGCCGCAGAACAACAATGTGCTGACCGAGCAGCAGCGCCGCATTCTCAAGCGCCCGTCGAGCAGTCCCTCGCAACGGAGGCAGGTCGCCACCAGCAGTAGCAATACGATAACCACCATTGATTTGGACGACGATCCGGACACGGACGAGCTGCCCAGCACATCGAAGGATAGCAAGCAGCCGAAAATCGAAGTCGCATTTGTTCCTAGCGCTGTCGCTGTCGCCGAAGCGGATGTTGTGGATCATGCCGCCGAAGGGGAAACCGATGAGGTCAAGGAGGAGATCGAGAAGGAGATCGAATATCAAGAGCAGCCACTTATCAACAGTACCTGTGATAAAATCGAGCCAGAAGATGAATTTATTGCCATCGTTGCCATGGAACAGGACGAGGACGTGGTGGAGGTGATGGAGGCGGTAGTGCCGGCGATTGCTGCGGTGACACCAGCAACGGCACCAGCGCCAACAGCAGCAGAAGCGGCCGCAGAGCCGCTGCCCTCCAATCCCGAGGTGGTCAACCAGTTTGTGAGCTACCTGCAGAGCGTGGAACTGGCAGCTGGTAAGCTCGACATTGTGGCAATCAAATATTTCAACAAACTCTTAAATTGTCAATCTTTCGATGCAGAAACCAAAGCGCCTTTGGACAACTCGGATGAGGCAAACCACACGACAGCCGCCAACAGCCACGAATTCGTGTTTGCAGATGCCATCGATCACGGTTTGTAATTTTAACTCAACTGAATCAATCAGTTTCTAATGAACTTTTACCACAATCAGCCTACTTCCCCGACCATCAATCAGCCATCAATCACAGCTACTTCACATCATCCTCATCGTCATCGTCCAACAGTAATTGCGCACACAAATTATCTCAAATGCTAGGTAGTATATTCTTGATTTTCTGTTTTGCAGCTGCGTCAAATGCAATCATTAAACTGGAGGAGCAGAGCGATAAACTAGAGGACTCACCCATGCCCATTGCCAGCTCTATTTCTGGATCAACGCCGGCCAGTTCGATTACCTCCACCAGCTGCACTTCGTCCTCATCATCGATGTCGTCGTCGTGCTCGAGCAGCAATTCCAGCTCCACAACGACAGCGCCCACGACATCGTCGCTGTCTGCTGCTGCCCCCCTCATGCAGCAGCAGCAGCAGCCGGCGGAGATGCCCGTGGAGATGCCGGTGGAGCTGAACTCCAGCGAGATGTACCAGCACGTGCAGCACGATTGGAACTTTGGCGACATCAAGCTGAGCAGCTCGCAGTCGACGGGCGCCCCAGCGGATCCGAACATGGGCCACGAGTCGATCAACCTGATGGACGTGGTGCACGATGCGGTGGTCATTGAGGATATGCTGGAGAACGATGTGTGCCAGGATGTGGGCAAAGACGAGATGGAGGACGAGGAGGAGGAAGAGGAGGAGGACGAGGAGGAGGAGGAAGACGATGATGTGGTGGAGTGCATAGCCGAGGAGCATTCGGAGGCGCAGCTGATCGACTCGGACAGCGATGCGGTGAGCCAGATTGTGGAGAAGTTGCAGCAACACCAGCAGCAGCAGCAGCAACATCAGCAGCAGCAACACCAGCAATTGCATATCCAGGATGTGGTGCACTTGGCCCAGCATGCGTTCATGCCGCAGTCCCACAACGACTACTCGAATGAGGTGAGTTTTGGGGCGTTCAATCTTTGCAACAATTTGCTAACCATCCTTAAAGATCACCCAGGAGATGATTTGCGATACGGTGCCCATGTCGGCGGCGGAAATGGAGGTCTCCAGCACAGTGATAACCAACAGCAGCAACAGCAACGACAGCAGCAACAACCTGAGCCTGTGCAGCAGCAGTAGCAGCCTCACTATCAATCCGTTGCCTCAGCAATCGGCGCAGCAACAGCAGCAGCCGGCGCAGCAGAACGCTCAGTCAAGTGGCCCGCAACAACGCCAGATTCTGGTTGATTCCAATGGCCAGATTATAGGGAACTTTCTGCTGCAACAGCAACGCCAGCAGCAGATTCTGCAGCAGTTTACCTTGCAGGCAGCTGCCGCGCAGCAACAGCAGCAGCAGCAGCAACAACAGGCCACAAGCAGCAATGCCCTGGCCAAGACACTGCCGGTGGCTCTACGCAATGGCACGCAACAGTTCTTGACGCCGAATATGCTGCAACAACAGCAGCAGCAGCAGCAACAGCAGCAACAACTGGAGCAGCAGCAACAACAGCAGGTGGTTGTGCAGCAAAAGCAGCAGCAACTGCAGCAATTTGCCCTGCAGCAAGCGCAGCTGCAACGACAACTATTGGCGCAGGCAGCCAACAACAATCTGATGCAACACCAGCAGCAACAGCAGCAGCAACAGCAACAAAACGTTGTTCCACCCCCAACACAATCGAAATTCATAAGCAAACCACTGAACATTATTTCCATGACGCGACCTGCCAATGCATCGCCTACCACAGCAGCAACCACAGGTAACACCACAACAATTCCGTCCGCCTATGCCAGTGTTGTTGCTGTGGCAGCCGCGCAACAACAGCAATCGTCGCCCGTACCTGCCCCACAGCAACAGCCACAGCAATCGCAGCAGCAGCCGCCACAGCAACAGCAGCAGCAACAGCAACAGCTGTCCAATCACAACAGCAACGTGCAACATCTGCCAACAATTCCCAATGCCCTGACGATGAAGGCGCTGCCACCGTCGGGTGTGCCCACAACCATTGCCCAGCAGCGAATGCAGTCGAAGGTGCAGCCCACGGGCAAGGGGCGCAAGGCCACCAGCAACAGGTTGCCGCCGGGAGCGGTGAATCTGGAGCGCAGCTATCAGATCTGCCAGGCGGTGATACAGAACAGTCCGAATCGGGAGAACCTGAAAGCGCAGCTGCGACCGCCGGCGGCCATTCTCAATCAGCACCAGCAACAGCCGCCGGCTGCCACAACGGCGGCGACACCTGTGCCCCTCAATGTGTCCACTGTGGCCGCCGCACCCATGTCCAACATGACCACGGGCAGCGGGAACGTGCCGGCCGCCGTGGCCGCTGCCCCGCCACAAAACATAATCAAACAAGAGGAGCTCTTGGTTGGCGGGGCAACCGGGGCAGGACAAATACCCGCGGGGCTGCCTCCGAATGTGATGGGCGTGGGACGTCCGGGAGTGTACAAGGTGGGTTTGCACACGAATTTAAATATTGCATTTGCCAACAATTAATTTAAAAATGACTCCAGGTTATTGGCCATCGAATGAGCGGCTTTCCGCGCAAGAAGTACGTGCCCAGGAAGCCCTCGCCCACTCTGATACGGCACGTTTTCACCCCGGGACCTGGGGCACCGAATGCCACGCCCCAGCAGCTGCAGTTGCTGCAACAACAACAGCAGCAGCAACAGCAACAGGCCCACCATCAGGCGGCCACGTCGCCAGTGCCACAGAATCCGCAGCAGGCGACGGCCGAGCAGCAGCTCATACATCAGAATGGAAGCGGGCAGTATGTGCTCGTGCATCGAGCGAATGTGGGAGCAGCGGACAATCAGGCGCCGAGGGCCTCCAGTGCCCCGCCATTGCACCAGAATCAGGTGGGTTTCCACTCATCAGATTGTCAAGTATAGTTCTTTAATTTGATTTTATTTTGCAGCAGTTTGTGACCGTTCAGAACCCGCTGCACAGCCTGAACGGCATTCCTATGGGCGGACGCGGGCGTCCAGCATCGGTGGACACAACCGCTGGCAGTGATGCCCTGCACCATCACAATCAGCATGAGCTGCAGCAAGCGCAGCAGCAGACGCAGCAACAGACGCCACAACCGCTGGCCAATGTGAGCGCCGCCACGAATATTGTGCGGCGCAATATCGCTGCAGGTAAATTGGTGTATTATTAGTGCTTAGCGAGGTACGTCTTTCCAATCACCATTCCTCCATTCATCCATCAATATGTTGATCCTAGAAACCTTAATTGGCACGCATAGATACTTAGATAGATCAATTGCATGGCAGCGACAGAGGAATTACTCTAGGAATAGCATCATTTATCATTTCTTAGCTAAAGTTCCATACTAAACTCTTTCCATTAATAGACCACATATACATTTCATAGATTTCTTTATTTATTAGTAAGTATTTAATACTAGACCCTAGACTTTGGCTTATTGCTCACTTTGTGCGCTGTTTATTTAACAATTTGCCTTTTTAATAGGCACCAACATCGCCTACATCGACGGAAGCAACAGCAACTCCACGGCCGTCGCTCTCATGGATGCCGGCAACAACTTTTTGGTGACGAATGCCACCACTGTGACGCCCGCCGCATCGCCTGTTATTAACCAGCAGCAGCCTCAGGCGCCGCAGCAGGCGCATCCGCTGCTGCAGCTGCATCAGAGCGGCGAGAACACGCCGCCGGGCAACGAGGCCAACGCAACGCCCAACAACTGCGCCTGCTCGCTGAATGCGATGGTGATTTGCCAGCAGTGCGGCGCCTTCTGCCACGACGACTGCATCGGTGCGTCCAAGCTGTGCGTGGCCTGCGTGATCAGATGAGGTGGATAACGTATTCTAGTTACTTAGCGATCCAACTAAACCGAACTAAACCGCCCGGCGGTTTAACCTACAATCGTACAACAGACGGAAACACACAACGCAAGTGCAGAGGCTTACGCACAGACAACACATCAGCAGCAGCAGCAGTAGCAGCAAGAGCAATGGCAACCCCATCCCAGGCAAATGTTGTATAATAATTAAAATCATGTAACTTAAGCTAACTGGACGTGCGGGAGAGACTTTTTGTATAAAGACATTGAGAGCAGGATGCAAGCTAGTGTTGTGTATTTTGTGCTTGTTGCATATCCCTTAAGATACTCGTTGATTATTTGTGATTGTTTAAAGGATATCTCACTGGCAAGCACACCGAAAACAAAAACTCTTACTGTAAGTACCACAAAAAAACTGAACACGAAGCCGAGACTCTGATGTAAATATTTATGTTTAAAGTGTAATTTATATGGAAATACCATAGAATGCATACCATGTTAGGCTAGCCTATCGATAAAAGTATATTTGAGCGCCCTCACCGTCTGATGACAGATAGTATATATATATTTTTATAATTTATTCGCAACGTGTGCGTGATTCAGTTGGTTCGTTTTACGAGTGTAAGCCAATCGATGGTTCGATCGATTATTGGACATAAATATAGTTTAGTTTACTGTGTAATTTATGAAATATTAGCAATGTAATTTGTCGTCGCTTGGGCCACAGCCGAGCGGCCGGCCAGGCTTTAATTTTAAATTGTCTTACCTAAGTTTAGTATTCTCGACCCGCAACTACACAGACCTAAGCATTCTAAGACTCTCCACGCCCACATTTATTTAGCATGTAGCGCATAGACGTACGTAATTCTAATGATACACGTAAATGATTTCAAAACGAAACCCCCTAAACATTAAGCAACAACTGTTGATAAATACGATGAAAATACAATGCAAATTATAAAAGAGAACACGATTGAATTATAGGCAAATGCAATACGAGGAACCCCATATGACATATAGCCAGTAAATCGAAATCGATATCGAAATCAACAGCAAAATCAGCATTGAACGATGGCGCAAAGGTAAAACCAAATTCAAGATCAAGAACCTAAACGAACGAAGATCGAAACCCCGAACATTTTGCTCCTAGATGCACTCAACGCAAAATTAACCAATAAACATTAAACATTATTACAAATAAATTTGGAGAAACGAAAAAATTAACAAAAGGTGCTGCCAGCTATTTAAGGGAAAGTTTAGTTTTTAATTTATTTTCCTTTTTTTATTGTTTATTGTTTGGGGTGAAAATATCGATTTTTAGTTGAAGTGTTGTTCGAATGTTGGTAAGTTACAAAGTATTCAGTCCATTTCTAAATGTTAGAAATCCCCCCAGCGCCAGTCCACAATTAGGCGTGGATATCCTTGTAGTGCTTGTCCTCGTCGTCCTTGTCCAGCTTGATGGAGTACTTGCCAATGAGGGAGCCCTCAACATCGGCCTGGCCCTCGGGGTTGAACTGCGGGCCATCGCCAACATCCTTCATCTCGTCCTTGAGCACGCGGTAGCCCTGGTCGTCGGCAATGTACTCCACGGTGCGCTGGACGAAGCCATCGAAGTAGCTGTACGATCCGCGGACCACTCCGCCCTCGCGCTCCTCCGTCCGGGTGATCTGTCCGTCGTTGATCTTGTCGTCCACCTTGGAGTTGAACGCGTACTGGGCGTTCTTGTTCTGATAGGCCTCCAGCTCCTCCCGCTCTAGCCTCTCCGCCTCGGTTTCATCGCGCTAAAAGTGACAAGAACATATCAAATATTACTATAAAGACCCTAAAAATAGTCTCGGGAATACTTGGGTAAAAATTGCATTTAAATTCACGGCCAAAAACACAGACACACCCCTTTTTGACTTGAACAATTCATGTTTATTCAAATATTTCATGGGAACCCGTTTTTAAGGTAACAACGATCGGCCCAATGGACTTTTGCATTCGCCCCTCCTATGATATGATATAACAATTTCATTGAACTGCGATATTCAGATTTAATTACTCAGGGCAATGCGAGAACAGAGTTCAAGTTATCATTAATTACTGTCTTATTGCTTATTTTGTCGGTATTACTCAACCATTTAGTCGAAGAAGAGCAAGTGACACATTCATTACGACAGTTTGACACTTTTTTTACTTCCCCCAAGCGAAGCCAATTTGTCTTTGCTTCAATGCATGAACGGAAATAGTAATTGAAAGGTGTCGAGATATGTGCCTGATTGGGGTATTTGAGGTTGCGGAATTACCTTCGGTAGATTACCACCCCACTTTCCATAGGTTACCCTAGAACTATAGATCGTTTCTGTCCCTAAACTCAAGGTATTCGTAAAATTTAGATCTATTATCGATTGTAGGGCCTTCGCGTATCGGCTAAACCGAATCCTGTGTGTATGTAAATTCAAAGTCAAAATGATAAGTGCCTGGCTGTTGTTGTTTTGCACGTAAAGTTTCTCATTCCTTTGTTTTTTAGTGGCTCGCCTCAAGGCAAGGCGGCGGGGAGGTAAAATATGAGAGAAATACGAATTGAAAACCAGAAAACTTGTTCGACTCGAAGCCGCCGATCGGGGCATATAAAGCCCGATATGAGCGCCAGTCAACGTTGACTATACTCGCGAAGCGGACGTTCAACTGGCCAAATAAACACCATCCACAACTATAATTATGGGTACGTCTAAATAAAACTGAATAAAAATGCGGAACCGGTGAGAATTTGCTTTGAACCTCCTCTGTGGTTGCAGTTAAACTCGGCTTTCTGGCTCTCCTCGTGGCCGCCTGTGTGGTGGCTGCCTTGGCTGCCGGCGGTAAGTTGGGAAATTTAGCAGGCTAAGAGCTTTTTGGTGAGGCTAAGAGCTTTTTCGTTGTCCCTCTCCCAGACTGTCCTTCGTCCACCAAGGTGCTGAACTGTACCCCGAAGTGCCTGCACGACAGCGAGTGCAGCACCAGCGGCGGCAAGTGCTGCCCCAATCTGTGCAACGGCCGCAGCTGCGTGCAACCCAATTTGCTGACCAACTCCGGAGCCGACAAGTCGCCCTTTGGCAGCAAGAATTGTAGGTCTTCGCACACCGATTGATGGGATATATCATTTGGTTATTTTAATATGAAAATTTCCCTTTTTTCAGCCGGCTCGAGTGGCAGCTACTGCGGCAATGTCAAGTGCGGCAGCTTCGAGAAATGCGAAATGGACCGCAGCACCAAGCGACCCAAGTGCGTGCGATCTTGAAGACCTTGAAGTTGACAAGTTTCCGCGATAGCACTGACAAAAATTCCACGGCTTCTAAGCATATTCTCAAGTAAATATATCTAACATTTGAATAAATAAAGTTGTTTCTTGTTTGGACTAAAATTGTTGTAAATAAAGCGGCAAAAGGGCTGCAGTGGTTTGAATACAATGCCTAGATACAGTCTATTCCAAGAAGAGAGATTTTCAAATATCAAAACTAATATTTCAAATATTTTTAGATATGATTACCAATCATTTAACAAATCTGGATAAATGAGGTTTTTTTTTAATCGACTTAAATCTTTCTAAATAAAGCGGCATAAGGACCAAAGTTTGAATATTTAGATACAGTTTATTCCAAGAAGAGTGAGTTTGAATATTTAGAATTTTTATTAAAAATAATTTCAATATTGTGAGATATTCCAAACAAAATCTATCGATTAGTAAGAGTGCTCATTAATAGAAACTGAACAAAAGACACCTATAAACTTTGGGAAATTCTAAACAACTTCTGAAACTTTTCTAGATATATTTGAAAAACAAGGATCCCAGACAAGTTTATAAAGATCTTGATGTTATCTCCTTTGGGACAGCCACACAGTGTATCATTTCATTTCACTACGATTTTGATTTTGAAACTTTCTTGGTCCACTCTATATAGTTTTTTGTATAAATTTGTACATCTTCTGTAACACTCACGGGAGCAGCGAAGGCGATTGCGACCAGCAGGCTGGCGATCAACACGAATTTGAACATTTTGCTTTGTTTCTGGATAACTCTCTGCACTCGAGGGGCTATGTCTTGGCGCTGCAAGCGACTTTGAACTGTGGATCGTTGAGCGGCTGCTGGCCGGGCTTTTATATCGCACTTGAGACGGCCTGGCCAAAAGCCAAAAGCCTCGGCAGCGTCAGCGACGGCGACGGCAGCGGCGCAGGCGTCGCTTGCTGGCTTGGTTTTTTCTCGCATTATTTTTTGTGGCAGCCCCCTCCCGACTTTTTCGGTGTTTACATTTTTGACAAGCCAAAAGATCTTCCACGGAGATGCTGCTTGGGGGCGGTGGCCGGGTCGGGCAGGGGCAGGGGCGGGAGCGGGAGCGGGAGCGGGAAAAACTCAACTTCAAATGTAATTTTGCAATCAAGTTTCGGGGAAGGGAAGGAGACAGACGGCTGCAATTTGTTGGCTTGGCTTTCGTGTAGATGTGGCCGCTAAAGGAAAAGAAGAAGATCGAACTGGAATCGGGGCATTGCGTAAGCGGCCTGGCCATCTGAAAAATGTCAGACGCGGCTCAGAGCCTCTCAAGGTCAGCTGGTCAACCAGTTTTGAGAGGGGTTGGGGTCGGGGTTGGGGTTGGGGGGGAGGAGCGAAGCAAATTAAACCCAAAAAGTCGCTCCACAAAACTCGAAAAAGATAGGTGCACTTACCGCACCTATTCTGCGGCTTCTTCGCAGCCCAGTCTCCTGCAAGCGACGGTCTCTTTTTGTGTTGGAAGTTAAGTTTTATGGTCAACTTATGTAATTTATGTGGAGTTTTGTGCAAATTGAAAGCTTCGATGGTCTGCAAGTGTGTGCAAGTGTGTGCGAGTGTGCGAGTGTGCTCGCTTTTTTCGCTTTTCGAGGAAGTAAGTGGAGCATTACGTGGGGCACCCTTTTGGTTTCAATTGGGAGCTGCAATTTTTTCGCTCCCGGCCTCACCTAGTGTATCTATGTATCTACAGATACAGTGGAAGGATTGGGCAATTCTTCGCCTGATTTAGATAGACAAGAGCTTAATTGAATTACCTTTTATTGGCTTTGCTCTGCGGGCTGAGCTGAAGATGCTAATAAATGGATTGGCAAACATTGCTCTTAAGAAACATGATTGTGTAGATATGAAAAAACATAAAATGTGGGCTGAAGTGGGAACGAGTTTTTTAAATTTATAATTCGTTCCGGTTTCTTCTACTTCTAAGCATAAGCATTTGGCTTTATGATGAAATTGCCACAAGAACAGGGAAGTAACTAGTCTAAGTTTGAATAACACAAAAACTTCCTCGTAAAACCCTAATTACAATGGTGACCTCAATAAATCTACTTTAATGAGGCTACAATTGCAGGTAATTATAATAAATATCCATATTTAAAGAGTCACTAAATGTCTGAAATGCCACCCGTTAAAACGGTTGACTGGCCAGAAGTTCTGACGCATATTTTGTTAGTTTCTTCACGTTTTGGCCCTCTGATCGATTTTGGTCATGTGGCCCACGGTGCGTATACTTTATTTGCCGAACATCCGTTCGTTCCACTTTCGGTGCGCTCCCCTTTCACTGTGGGCTTTCTATGAATCGCATTGAGCACTTTGCAGATGTAATAACAGTTTGGTAAACTATTTTTTTGTTATTTGTTGTTGCTCTTTTTAAAGCCATTGCAGTGGCACGAATTTCGTTTGATGATATCGAGAGATGGCAGACAAGTTTTTCGTCGATTGCACTGGAAAAAATGGCCTACACGTTGAATATAAGTTGAAATTTTTAAGAGTAGTTGGAGCCGTGCCAAAAATGTCGTTTTTTGAAACTTTGAGATCTCATAACTTGACCAAAAAGCATCGTAATTGTCCAAATTGACATCAAAAACTAGCAACCCCAAAATTGACCCGATTTTAAAAAATTTTCAGGAATTTTTTCGATTTTTGACAAAAAAAATTTTTTGCCATGAATCGGGAAGCTTGGTTTGACGATCGATTGGTATTTTCTCCACGAGTAATTTAGTAATGGTTTGGCTCTCCAAGATCGGACTTAATTTGTCCAAGAAATACGCTCCAAAAGTTGCAAAATTTGTATCTCTATGGTAGTACCTACATATGTATGTTTAAATTGTATCTCTCAGTGTCTCGGGCTGGAAATTGAAATCAATATAAAAAGCTCAAGGTGAGAGACCGCTCCAAGTCATCAGGTTGGTTTACCGATAATTTTATAATTATACATTGTCTGCCTTAATGACGTCCAATGAGACGGCCGAACACAAAAATGGGGGGATAGTTTTTTCGGTGAAAGAGTCGGGAAGGTCAGGAAGTAAGCGAAATGAGTTAACAAACATTTGGCATATTTGTTTTGTGGCTGTCTTTGCAAATTAGCAGGCCAGCTATCAACGCTTTTTTTCCACCAATTTCCAACGAAGACCGAAGGCAGGGGGGCTGTTATGTTATATGGGCGTTATTTTAACAAATTGCCGTGGCGCTCTCTTTTATCATCGCTGTCTTTATGCAAATTGTCTTTGATTTTTTTTTGTGTTTTGTTATCTCGAAATGTATGGGTTTTTGTGGCCACGGATTTAGCTCAGGGCTGTTGGAATTTGACATTTCCAATCAAAATTTGTTAATTATTTATGTGTGATTATGGGCAAGCCATACAAATGATGGGCGACTCCAGTTTCTTGCGCTTTTGTGGGTAATTCAATGACCTTTCGATTTGCATTTCATTGTCTGCTGCGTGGTTGTCTCTAACAAATAAGCCAAAATTATGTTAATAATACTGAATAATTGGTCGGATATTCATCATTTTATGATTGAGCAGAGTGTTGTGTGTGGGAACCCAAGCTAATTGGGGTTTTGGCTTTATATAGAGCAGTGAATTTTAATGGCAATTTAATGGTTTTTGCTTACCTTGTTGCTCCTTAAAGATGATACAAAGATCAAAGAATTGGCGTCGCAGCTTCAGGTGTTAATGCTTATAGTGGAACAATAAAATCCAGCAATTTCGATGGTGCGAGTGCTGCTATAAACCCGCTTCTGGAACATGCCCGGTTTTATCAATGAATCACTTTGGCCGGCAACGAGAAATAAATCCGATTTATAAGCAGACGCATAAATTGACCAACGCGATGTTGTCACTTTTAAAACTGTCCACACACTTGGCACTCGGATGCCACACAAACAGCCTGCCCTCAAGGACATCCAAAGTAAACGTCTTACATATTAAAATATGCAAAACTTAATTGACTTTTAGAGCAATGAAGAGGCCGCCAAAAGAAGTGGGCGGTGTTGCACAATTTCGATGAAAGAGAACCCAATTTACAGCAACCCAATAAATAGAAATAGTCGAAAATTTGTATGGTTTGTTTACGTCTCACACGGCTCGCTTGTTTATTTCCATCGCAATCGCTTGCAATCCGATTGATTGCCGCCGATCTTCGAATTGGTTGTGTATCTAATTGTAGTCATTACATGTATATGATTTTACTTGTATAAATCTATGTATTATGGATATAGACGTAGTTATGATCTATTTTTTTGGGGGGAAGGGACTGCAAAGCCCAAAGCCTAAATGTTCTTAATAGGTATTCTCCCGCGTATGCGAACTATTTTACAGCAGCTATCCGGTATTTACAGACATTTTAACGGGCTATCGTAGAAATATATATCTTTATATACTCGTATATGGTATTTTAGTATTACTATGTTGAATTACCAAATAGCTTAGCTAACGCTCTCCTCGGAGAGTCTCTTTGAGCCTGGGGTCTCACCCGAATTAACCCCCATAAGTTTTATACAGTTTACGTTACGTTACATACCCCTAAATTGTTTTTTTTTGTTTAAGTTTTCTTTTTTGCTGATGTTTTTTAATAATCTTATATA
This sequence comes from Drosophila ironensis, assembly GCA_021223825.1. Lineage (NCBI taxonomy): Eukaryota > Metazoa > Arthropoda > Insecta > Diptera > Drosophilidae > Drosophila > Drosophila ironensis. Next base: position 166,016 of record JAJJHQ010001124.1, read on the forward strand.
AGATATACGATATCTGCTGCTCGGCCGATCGCCGAGAGTGCAGCGACTAAATGTTTTATCAGTAATAAGCGTAATTCATTCTGTAGTGGGTGTTTTTTGTAGTTGATGTCGAAGTTACGTGTTCTGTTGATCAGATTATCATCCTTTATTCTCGTGGTATATCTAGGCCTTGAGGACTCCCGTATAGGAGGAGGCTCCCTCGGAGTACTTCGCCCGGCACTCGGCACAGAACCACTTGCCCTGCGGCGCCACCATAATGCCCACGCATTCAAAGTGGAACCATTCAATCAGGCAATTCTCGCCGTCGCAGGCGATCATTTCAGACACCTCATCGTAGGGGCAGCGGCAGTAGCAGTAGACGGATTCGCCTTCGCGGGCCAGTCGCGCCCCGGCAGGCGGTCGGATCGGGTAGCGGATATTGTTTGCCTTGAAGTACTGGAGTACTTGGAAGCTGGGGTTGGGCAGCAGGGCCGGGGGTATTGGTTGGTTAAACGCAGTGGCCGTGGGCACTGGCGGCACCACAGGCGGCGGCGGTGGCGGCAGCAGGACCGGCGGTGCTGGTGTAGCCACCTGAAGCGGCGAGTCGGCCACAGTGGTGACATTCACCTCCACATCCTCATCCTCGGATCCACTGTCGCTGCTGTCGGTGAGCGGCATCGTGCTTGGCAACAAGCTGGGACGAATCTTTAATGTAGGAATCGGCGGCAAGTGCTCCGTGCGGTCCGATTTGTGGCGCTTGGCAGAGCGGGAAGATCCTCCTGCCCCGAGCAACGATCTCTTGCTGCTGCTGCGCTTGCGCGACCCCGAACCGGAACCCACTAGCGAGCTCCCTCCGTTGCTCTGGCCGTGGTGATGGTGGTTGTTGTTATTGCGGTTGCGCTGCTTCGGCGGCGTCGGCAGATCCTCCTTGGCCCAGGTGAGCAGTGGCGGGGGCTGCGGCTTGATCAGCTGCATTCCCACCTGCAGCGGCGGCGCCAGAATGCTGCTCATGTTCTCGTCGTCACTGGTGTAGCCGTAGAACTTGTTCGGACGGCGCTGGCGCTTGGAGCGCTTCAGCTGGCCATCGGCATCGGAGCTGCTGCCCTCGCTCATCCGCGTCAGCGACGGCTGTAGGTGGCGGTGCGTGAGCGGGGTGATCGGGTACAACGGCGTCTCGGGCAGCGCTGCAGCAATTCCAGGGACTGGCGTGTCCAGCGGCAGGGCCAGGGGCAAGGGCAATGGCAAGGGCATGGGTGGCATGGCCACGGGCATGGGGGTGCCGGCCAGCACGGGCAGCGGCATCTTGCCCGACTTGCAGGTTGACTTTCGTTCTCGCTTCTTCTTCTTGTTGCGCCCGCGATCGCGTTCGCGCTTGTTGGCAAAGGCGGCCGCCTCCTCCGGCAGCGAGGGCGTCGACGGGCGGCTGTTCTCCACGATGTCGTAGTTGTTGCTCGGATTGGCGAGCGGGGCGTGCTCGGCGAGGAGGGCCTCGCGCTTCTGGGTCAGCAGCTCGTTGGCCAGCTTCTGGGGATGCGAGTCGTAGAACTCCTCGTCGGTGTCCGAGACATTGGTGTCGAAGTCCGATTCGTTGTACATGGGCCGCTTGGGGGAAGGCGGCGCCGCCGCAATCATCGCCGCATTCACAGCGGTGGCCTTCGCCTGCTCGGGCGTGATGTGATCCTCGTCCGCATCGTTGGGCTGCTCCTTGACCGGCGGCTCTGAGCCCTTCTTCATCTTGAGGGACTTCTTGCGCACCCGTTTCTGCGGCGTGCCGGCGGCATTGGAGCTGTCCGAGTCGTCGGAGTCGTCGCTGGAGCTGCTGCTGTTGCTGGAGCTGCAGCTGCAATTGGTGCCGCAGGTGCAGGACGAGGACTCCGAGCCCGAGGAGCTGGAGCTGCTCGAGCTGTCGCTGTCACTGGAGGCCCCATCGCGCGCCTTCTTGGCCGACTTGGGCGTGCTGGGCTTCTGCTTGACCGGCGAGGGCGCCGGCGTGCGGTGCAGCTTGCAGTAGTCGTGATCCGACCAGGCCACGTGCACCTTTGCCGGCGGTTGCAGCGCCAGCTTGGCGGCCTTCTCGTTCGCCTCCGCCTCCTCCTGCTTGAGGGCCTGCTCGTCGACGTTGTTCGCTTGGTTTTGCAGCAGATTTTGCCAAATGGAGACATCCACCTGCTCCACCGGCTCGGGCTCCTCCTTCGACTCGGCCAAGGCTTCCTCTACTTCCTTCTTTTCCGGCTCCAGGGACTCTGCTCGGGACTTGGCCTCCACCTTGGGCTTGCTGCCCGGCTCGTCGGCATCGCTCTCGGAGGACGGCGACAGCATCACCTTGGGCATGTCCAGGTCATCCACCGAGGGGCGCATGGGCAGCACCAGCGGCTCCTTGTGACTGCTGCGCGCCGCATCCGAGTCGCTGTCGTCGCTGCTGTCCGACTCGGAGAGATTGGGCGCAATGAGGTTGAGGTCCGCGAGGGACTCCTTGTTGCGCTTCGACTTCTTGCGCTTCTTGCGGCTATCGGACTTCCCTGTGTGATCCTTGCTCACCTTGACATCCTTGGTGTCTGCCGGTTCTTTCTTCTCCTTGTCCGAGCCTTCGTCCTTCTTCGCGAGCTTCTCCTCCTTGTCCACTTCCATTGGGGTTACGGCGGCGTCGTCCGACTCCTTCTTGATCTCCTGCTCCCTCTCGGAGGGATCCACTTTGGGCGCCTCGATGGCCTCCACCGGCAGCTCCTTGATCACGTGAGTGCTGGCGTGCTTTAGCAGCAACTTGCGCGACACGAACTTCTCCTCGCAGCCCTCTTCGGCGCAGGCGTAGCGGAAGTCTCCCGAGTGCATGCGCTGGTGCACCTCCAGGTAGATGGCCTTGCTGAAGTTGAAGCCGCACTCCTCGCAGGGGAACTGCACGGGCGGCACACAAAAGTGGTAGACATGACGCCAGCGCTTCTGCAGGCACCGCTTGCAACTGGCGCTCTCCGTGCCGTGCTTCCAAAACAGATGTTTCGATATGTCCTGCTTGTTGCGGTAGGCGATGCCGCAGCGATAGCACAGATGCAGCAGCTTGTGCTTCCACACATGCGCCGACAGCTTGGTCTGGTTCTGGCAGTCCTCCAGACAGATGTCGCAGGCCTGGTGCTGCTTGCGCAGGTGCACCATCAGACGGAAGGCCGACGGCAGCGGGGCCATCTCGCACAGGCAGCACCTGAACTTGAGGTCGTAGACGCTGGCTGCCTGGCGTCCGGGACAAATGTGGCACAGAATTTCACTGTAGCTGTAAAAATTAGTCTGACACATCACGCACATAATGTTCGACTTGATGTGCAGACGTCTATTGTGAGTATACAGCTCCTTGTGCGTGGAGGTAACGAAGCGGCAGGTGAAGCACTCGTAGATGCGCTCGTTAAACGTCTCCCTGTATTGTCCCTCGCCCACGGTGCAGTAGCTCGCCGAGTTCAAGTACTCCTCCTCCAGCAGCGGCAGGAAACTCTTCAGACGGGCCACAATCGTCTCGGCGTGCAGCTCCTCCGCCGTGATGCTGTCCACCGTGGCCGTGAACCGGTGCTGGCCGATCAGATGCAGGACGAGCTGTTTTGCGTTGACGGCTATGCGTCTGGCGTGGTTGCAGTACAGACAGTTGGAGTATACTGCCCTTAGGCACAGGCGCACAAGCTCCACCATCGGGAACCTGTCCAGCGGGCGATCCAGCTGCAGATCCACGGTGTAGGTCTCCGGCCCAGCCACCAGTATCCCATCGCTGGGCGGAGGCGGTTCGCTCGCTGCCTCGGGCACTCCTTGTCCTTGTTGCTGGAGCAACTGCGAGGGAGCCTGCTGCTCGAGTGGCCCGTTGGGCCCGTGCTGCTGGGAGTAGGCTTGCCCCGCCTCGGGCACGTTCAGGCTGTCGTCCATGTCCATGCAGTCACTGCCCAAACTGTTGCGACGCACAGCATCGGCTTGGGCCTGGGCCTGGGCCTGGAACTCGGTAATGATTGGCCGCATTGCGGGCGCCTGCTCGGGCAGGTTGTGCGGCGAGGCCGGCGGCGTGAGAGACCAGCGACGCTGCTCCTCCGGTCGCCGTGGTGGCTGGCCAGGGAGGGGTTCATCCTGCGGATCGTCTTCGTCGTCGGACGGATCCTCGAGGTTGGCCCGGGCCAGCTTCCGCTCGATGCTCGCCTTGGTGCGCAGAATGTCCAGCTTGGTGCGTTCTAACTCCTCCAGAACGCTCTTAAACTTGTGCCCAGGCGCTTCAATCGGCGGCAGGACCTGCTCTTCCGCCGGCGCGGCCTGAGACGCCACGGGTTGCGGCTCCTCTTCCGCCTCGGCCTCGGCCTCCGCCTCAGCCTCAGCTTCCGCCTCCGCCTCCGAAGCCACGGCCTGCGTCTCTGTCTCTGGCTCTGGCTCAGCCTCCGAAGCCAAGGCCTGCGTCTCTGGCTCAGCCTCCGAAGCCACGGCCTGCGTCTCCGGCTCCTCCTCCTCGGACTCCGTACTGCTTAGAGCAGCGTCCACCGACTTTTGGTACTGCTTCGGCACCCGCAGCATGATCTTGGGCACAATCAGCTTGGGTGTGGACGACGCAGGGGGCTCCTCGACGGGCTCGGGCGCGGGCTCGGGCCCTGGAACTGAGGGTAAGTTGCCAGTAATCGGGTTTGCAAATGAACCCGCACTTCCACACTCACTGTTCTCCGCCGGATCCAAGTTCTCGGGTGGTGGGAGCGGCACCGGCAGCGTCTCCATCTCCGCCTGCGTCTGGGGTTGGAGTTGAGGTGGTAGAGGCAGTGGGAGCGGGTCAGGAAGAGCTTGAAGTGGAAGTGGCGCTGGAAGTGGCGGGACTGGCAACTGCTCTGGGCTCAGCACGGATGGTGCAGCAGTCTGTTCTTGGAGTGGTTGTGCCGCTGCATCCGTCGCCGGCTGTTCTCCAAGTTTGCGCGCCTTGCGACGCCTCTTGCCGAGCTTCCGCTTGCCGTTCTTGCATCCGGCGGCATGATCGCCGCGCTGCTCGCACAGGGCACACTGCTGAACGTTTTCGGCGCAGACATGCTCGTCGTACGCGCCGCCCTGGCCAAAGGTGGCCTGGCAGGTGCAGCAGACCAAATACCTGACACGATCCTCCTTCTGCTGCTGCCCCAACCACTGCTCCTTGTTTGTAAAGTGCGACTGGTCGATGTCGTGCTTGTTCTCCAGATGCAGCGACAACTTCTCGACCGTGAGGTAGACGTGCGAGCAGTACAAACAGATGTAGCGCTGGTGCACGTCGCGCAAATGCAAAAAGAAGTTCCAGCTCTGGTGTACGGTGCTGCACTGGGCGCAGCGATAGTAACGCTCCAGCTTGGTGGCCGATGTGGAGGGTGTGTTGTCGTTGGATTCAGCTTTTCTGGCGCCACTGCACTGGGCCTGGTGCTCGTTCAGCAACTGGAAGCTCTCGAAGGGGAACTCTAGGCCGCATTTGGCGCAGTTCAGGGGCTGACTCGTGTCCATTGCCGTCTCTGCTGGCGGTGGCGCAGCTTGCAGACGCTGCAGCAGCAGCGAGGACGAGGACGTGGAGGCAGGAGGAGAGTCGCTGCCCTCCAGCTTGGCCCGCTTCTCGGACAGACTGGCAGAGGAAGTCTTGTTGCGCCTGCGCTTCTGGGCGGCCTTCCGTGCCCTCGACCGGGTATTGTGCTCGCTCTCCGAGTGATCGATCACCAGCTGCGGCTGCGAGGCGGAACTGACCGTGCTGCTCCCGCTGGTGCAGCGACTGCGAGTCATTCGCATGTTCAGGACCGGCGGCGGGTCCGGACGATTTACGGGCGCAGCCTCAGCATTTCGGTTTGTTATCACAGACAAAACTGGCTCTTGGCCTGGCTCCTCATGCTGGGCTGGCACCTCCTTGTGCTCCTCTTCTGGCTTTTTCGGCTTTTCTGGCTCTTCTGCCTTCGCTGGCTGATGAGCTCCGTTCAGCTTAATGGGCGCTGCAGCCTCCACAGAAGCCTTCAACTGCTTGACCGTCTCCTGCGGATCTTCCTTCTCCGAATCCTCCGCAGAGGCCTTTAACTGCTTGACAGTCTCTGGCGGGTCTGCCTTCTCCGAATCCTCCGCAGAGGCCTTTAACTGCTTGACAGTCTCTGGCGGATCTGCCTTCTCCGAATCCTCTACAGAGGCCTGCAACTGCTTGACAGTCTCCTGCGGCTCTTCCTTCTCCGAATCCGACGCAATTTTGCTCCCATCCTCGACGCTCGGAATGTCTATATCCATTGTGAGCGAAGGAGAGTCCTCTGTGTCCGCGGAAGATTCCTCACCGGAGAGAGACAGATTCTGGGTCTCTTTCTGGGCGTCTTTCTGGGGCTCTTCCTTGGCTATCTCCTCTTCCGTGGGCATCTTGGAGTGTTTGCTGTCCGCACTGTTTGAGGATTCTGTGTCGAGATTTATAGCATGCGTAGGAGTGTCTGCTGTGTGTTTCTCGCTTTTAGGCGAAGAGTTCCCCGAAAGGGATGGGATTTGACCCTGTTCAGAGACTGGCTCTTGCTCCTCCGGCTCAACTTTTGGCTCTAGCAGCTCACCATTATCACTTGGCGGCTCTTTTTCTTGCTCCTTCTCTACCTCCATCTCCACCTCCGCCTCTACTTTGATCTTCGGCAAAAGAGGGCTCTTCTCCGCCTCTGTCTCCTCTGTCTTCTCCTCCTCAATCTCTGTCTTCACCTGATGGATGGGCGAGGGCAAGGACACCTTTGCTGGCTCCCCTCGACTGGCCTGGCCATTGGGCAGGGTCAAGTTTATCACTTCATTGGGCGGCATCTTGTTCGGGCTCTCCTTCTTTGCCAGGGCCAGCGCATCCTCGACGTCGCCTCCTGCCGTGGCACCTGGCCCAGTCTCAGCTCCAGCTCCAGTTCCAGCTACAGCTCCTGCCTCCGTTCCTGCTCCGCTTCCAGCTTCACTCTCACTTCCGTTCGCGCTTGCTTCCTCCACTTCGTCAGACGATGGCTTCGTGTTGTGCTGCTCCACTACCTCCATCATCTTTTGACGTATCTAAATACTTAGAGAACTAGCTCTTAATTGAAAATAAACAGCGGGCTTGGAAGATTACTTACAGGAGCATGCCGACTCCGATGATCCAGTACGCCGACACACCACTCTCCTCTCGTTGGATCCCTGGCCACGATCCCTGGTCGCTCGCCGCCGAACAGCTGAAAGCACACAAGCGATACGACGTACGAGTGTTATTACGTGAAACGTTAGGCCAAAAGGAACCGCTTGCGTCAATAAAGAGAGCAACCGTTCCACCGCGAACCGAACGAACTACAGCTAATACAATATTTGTGCAACTTTCCACGCCGACTAACGAAGTGAATGTGAGAACAAAGTGTCAAAGTGACACTGACAGTAACTGAAAAGAACGTGAAGTATCGATAGTCCTAGCTCAGGATATCGTAGTCGAAAAATCGCCTTAAGGAAGTACAAACTTTGTAATAGGAAAACCGATTGTATAACTCTTAATAGCACCGAATTCACGAGAAAACTCAGATTTAAAATTTATAGACACAACAAAGTGACAAAAATTGAAAAGATATGGAAAAACATATGGTGAAAATAAAAAAAAATGCTAAACTCACACTGATATGACGATTAAAAATATTTGCAATAAAAATATCGATAAAACTGAGCACAGATATGAAATTTATTGACACAACAAAGTGACAGAGAAAATATATGTTTATAAAAATTATGATATGGGAAAAACAGGGAAAATAAAAAGGGTTAAACTCACACTGATATGCCGATTTAAAATATTTGTAATAAAAACACCGATTATCTTGCTTGTGCAAGTCTACAAATTGTTAAGAAAACTAAGCACAGATTTCAACTTTATAGACCGAAGTGCACGAGTACAAGTTCACGAGAAAACTGAGCACAGCTCTGAAATTTTTTGACACAACAAAGTGACAGTGATAGAAAAGGTATAGTGTTGGTATTAAGGAATGAATTTTGGAATTTTGCAAGGCTAGGTTGATCACGAAAATTAACTCTTGAAATTGTGGAAAAGAACCCATTATAAATCTTTTGAAATGGGTACAAATTCTGAAGGAATTTAGGCGAAAATTTGAAATTTATCAACACAAATTTGCAATTTGAATAAATATATAATTTATCAATACTTCTGGAGAGTAATTGATAAGATTTAAGGATGATAAGCTTGGATGTTCTCGAAAATTAACTCTAGAGATATAGAAATTGTGGGGAAATCGTCAAGAATATTGAGCACAAATTTAACATTTATAAACAAAATTTAAATTCAAATAAAATGATTAAAATTCATAATTTTTTCTAATATTCTTTGGGTTTTCGCTTTTATTTGGGGCCCACTGTATATACAGTTGTTTATCATTGCTCAACCGTGATGATGATATTTGCATTTCGGCAAAAACGGAATTGCAAATAAACGAGACAAAAGGAGGAAAAAATAAACACCGGTCCCCCGTCTCTGTGTGTGTGTGTGTGTGTGCGTGCGGGTGTGTGTGAGTGTTTGTGTGGAAAATAATTGAAAATTAAGCCAACTAGAGGGCTTCTAAAAATAAATAACCAAAAAATTTACTCGAATATATTCTTGGAATGATTTTACAATCGCAAATAAAGTTGGATCTATGTATCTATTTTGTATTGTTCACGTTTATTTACCTGCTAGCCCTTGCTGCTTGTTGTTGTTATTGCTGCTGCTGCTGTACTTTGGCAGAATGTTCGCGCAAAAGAGAACGGCGATGAGCGATGAGCGGGTGCGAGGGAGAGAGAGAGCCAGACAGAGAGCGAGACGAACGATTTTGGGCGCGCAAAACGCGATAAAAGAAAAGAAACGCGGCGAGGAAACAAACCAAGAACCAACGTCACGGAGGTTCCCTGCACAACTGACGGCCGAAAGAGCGAAGCAAAGCAAAGCAGCCAAACCGAACCGAGCGGATTTCTGCGTCTTCCTTTTGTTCTCCGTTCTCCGTGTGCGGAACGGCAAAGAACGGGGCGGCGGGTGGTGGGTGGAAGGTGAGGGCGAGGGCGAAGGCGAAGGGGGAGAGCACACCCGTCCCGCTGCCGCAGATGCGGCCGCCTCTGTGCTTATACAATTAATCCGCAGACACCTCTTGTCGATTGATTTTCGGATCTGCCGCAGGACTCGCGAACGTTCAATTATGCAATTTCACAATCGCGGCCAATAATTGCGCTCCCGATTCGATTCTTTTGCGCGTCTCGCTTGCCTTGCCGTTGCTTTTTGCTTGTGCTCGTCGGGAGGAGGGTACTGGTATCAGTATCAGATTTTTCTTCGCTTCGTTTGCTGGCTGGCGAGTCAATGCTTCGCATTTTTCACTCGGCCTGCTCTGATCGCACACTCTGTTCGCATGTGCTTAGCGGCAGTGCCTGGCCCAGGCTTGGGGTGATTTGTTTTGCGGGGGATATGCGTTCGGGTAACGTGGGAAAGGCCGTTTTTTAGCATTTATTTCTGCCTCGACAGCCATCGAAAAACACGCGAAGCTAGTGAGCTAGGGATGAGCGGTGATTCGATGACCAGCGCAGCGTGCTAGTGTGACTGACAAAAATGCAACCCTGCTAGTGGCATCATGCCTATCGATAGTTCCCGGGGCAGTGCTCGCAAATCGATGCTGGCAATTAGGGGGTAGGACCGCCAAGAAGGCAGGCGCAAATAATAGCCCACCGTAACATTTCCATATGCTGCTTAATAAAAAATTTACCTTGTTTGGATATTGATCAAATACAATGGTCTGGCGCCATTATATTTCCTATCTGCCGCGTAATATTTAAAGCTTTGGTATAGGAATTTACCTTAAAAATAAATTTGTCTAGAACGCACATACATTTTAAATTTTTTGGAAACAAGTATAAAAATATGTATTACACACATATTAATTGAGCGTGCTATTTACATAATGCAAAGTGATATTTAAAAAGCAAGAGTTATATCTACCGCTGACTTAACCGATTTCTCAAGAAGAATTTTTCTGTTTNCAAAAATATCAGAGCCCAAAAAAATTGTGTTTTATTTGAATTTCCAAGTGTATGCCTACAATCTTGGGTGTTGCTTATGCTATCTAGTTAGGCGTAAGCAAACAAAAAAGTCATACACAAAATAAAATGGTTTAATCGTAAAGTTTAGTTTTTTTAAATCGCTTGTCGAGAAAAAAAAAATCCCATAGTTTTATGTTAACTGTTTACAAAACAGGTCATTAAAATGTAGAAATTCTGAAACTTCTGGCTAGATTTTCGATTTTGGCTTGTAAGCATGGGCTATCGATAGCTTGCGCCAGCCCTGGACCGACAGCACGGTGACATTTCGATTGGACAGGCTCTTTCCGTTTCCTTTTCGCGTGAACGTCCAACATGAAAGCCAAGGGATTGGTTAGTATTCCCAAAAAAACCACGAAAACCGACTAATTTTGCGGTCGAAATGAGTGAAAACGCAAGGCGAACACGCGGGGCATGCTGTGCAATTGTTGGAGTTCCCGCCAAGGGGCAATTTCTGCGTGAAAAACACGAAACAAGTTGGGCGAACGGCTGGCCCCGCAAATGTGGCAACGTTTTCCCAGGGAAAATGTCTACCGCCCGGGCCCAATGAAGAGCACAAGGGTATTGTGAGGCACTCCCGACACCCTGCCAGCAGTTGACTTGAGTTTTCTTGAGTAATTTAACAACAAAACGCGCCCTGGCATACATAACCTCCAATTGCCAACTGCATGCCCGCGCTTCCGCCTTGTTTTGTTTATAAATTGAATTCGGTGAATTAAACCCGCTCCCCTTGCAGTTGAAGGAGTACGAGGTGGTGGGCCGCAAGCTGCCCAGCGAGAAGGAGCCCCAGACGCCGCTCTACAAGATGCGCATCTTCGCCCCGGACAACATTGTGGCCAAGTCGCGCTTCTGGTACTTCCTGCGCCAGCTGAAGAAGTTCAAGAAGACCACCGGCGAGATTGTCTCCATCAAGCAGGTGTACGAGACCTCCCCCATCAAGATCAAGAACTTTGGCATCTGGCTGCGCTACGATTCCCGCTCCGGCACCCACAACATGTACCGCGAGTACCGTGACCTTACCGTCGGCGGCGCTGTCACGCAGTGCTACCGCGACATGGGCGCCCGCCACCGTGCCCGCGCTCACTCCATCCAGATCATCAAGGTGGAGGCCATCGCCGCCGCCAAGACGCGCCGCGTCCACGTCAAGCAGTTCCACGACTCCAAGATCAAGTTCCCTCTGGTCCAGCGGGTCCACCACAAGGGCAACAGGAAGCTGTTCTCGTTCAGGAAGCCCACCACCTACTTCCAGTAAGATGGATTGGCTGTGGGATCGATTTCCTGGCCTCCCGCCTCCGATTGACTATAACATAGTGGTTTTTTCAATAAACGAGAACGTTGAAACGTACCTGCTGCGGGTTTTGTGGGTTTTCTATGCTTTCTAACTTCAGTAAGGCGCAGGAGTAGGTGAATATATCGTCTGGGAGGAGCCGCAACGCTCCAGATTATCAAAAGGAAGGCCAAAATGAAGTTAGGGTCTACTACCAGTAAAGTCGCTAAGCTTTGGGATTGATTTCCTGGGCTGTTTACTTGATTTAGGCGCAGGAGTAGGTGAGGATCTTCCGGGAGGAGCTCCAGATCACCAAAAGGAAGGCAACAGGAATCCGTTCTCGTTCAGGAAGCCCAGGACCTACTTCCAGTAGAGTGGATAGTCTTTGCGATCGATTTCCTGGCCTGTTTACTTGATTTAGCATCAGGAGAAGATAAGGATATTCTGGGAGGAGCTCAAGATCATCAAAAGGAAGGGCAAAATGAAGCTATTCCCGTCCAGGAAGCCTAGGACCTACTTCCGATAAATTCGATAAGCTTTGCGATCGATTTCCTGGGCTGTTTACTTAAGATCGCAGGAGAAAATGAAGATCTTCTGGGAGGAGCTCCAGATCATCAAAAGGAAGGCAACAGGAAGCTGTTTGTGCTCAGAAAACCCAGAAGCTACTTCCAGTAATGTTACAATATGGATATATAACCTTATCCCCCTATAACTTAGTGGTTTTCCAATAAACAAGAACATTGCAGGGTATTGCTAGAGTTTAGAGGGTTGTATATTTGTTCACTTCAGCTCGCCGCAGGAGTAGATGACGATCTTCTGGGTGGGTGTGCCTGCCTTGGAGCCGCAGCGCTCCATCTTCCTCACCACGTCCGCCCCGCTGATGACATGACCGAAGACCACATGCTTGTTGTCCAGCCAGTCGGTTCTGTGGGAGACAAAAAAAAGGGATAATTGAAGAAGATTCAGGGAAGAAAATGCAGAATTTTATAGGTCACATTAGGGAATACTTCTGCAGAATATATATCAGAATATGCGGGAACTAACACATTTTAGCAACCACTATTAGGCGCATGTGCAACATGTTTTTCTTTTGAATGTTGGGACATGAAACTATAAGTGTTCAAGTTGGTTAATTAGCTTATATCCATTAATATTTATATGCGGGAATGAGAGTAGGGGTAATTGGGTAAATGGTTAAAATTATTACTATTTTAGAGCACAACAACCAACGAAAACTGTAGCAACTTTTCTTTGAACTTTATGAAGAAATCAAGGTTCAATCTCTTTTTCTATTAATTGTAAGAATCGCCTTTATCGATCCCCGATAAACCTATTTAGTTTACGAATCGCTTTAGTGTTTGTAATTTAAAAAAAGGCAATCCCAAATCGATATATCTATGTATATAGGTTTATACGTGGGTTAAATCTCTAGCCAGATATCTTTTTATCTTTGCTACTAAGCAGGTAGCCTTGTCACAACCTCTTTTTAAGCCATTAACCAAAGAAACGACCAAGAGTCTATGCAATTAATTACTGCCCTCCTATCCATAACCCTTCCACCTACTTAGCCTCCGAACTATTACTCACTTGGTGGTGCAGATGAAGAACTGCGAGCCGTTTGTATTCGTTCCGGAGTTGGCCATCGAGAGGGTTCCAAAACTGTTGTGTTTCAGGTTGAAGTTCTCATCGTTGAACTTTTTGCCGTAAATGGACTTGCCGCCGGTGCCGTTGTTGTTGGTAAAGTCGCCGCCTTGGCACATCTTTCAAAGGGATTAGAGTTAGAAGACAGAACAAGTACAGACGATTTGTTGGCACTCACAAACTCGGGGATGACGCGATGGAAGGAGCTGCCCTTGTAGCCGTAACCCTGCTCGTGCGTGCACAGCTGGCGGAAGTTTTCCGCCGTCTTGGGCACCACATCCGCCCGCAGCAGCATCACAATGCGCCCGGCATCGTTTCCCCCGATCCGGACGTCGAAGAAGACCTGCGGATTGCGCTTCTCCGATTTCTCGATCACTGCCGGACCTGTGGAGGGTGTGGCCTCCGGCTTCTCCGCTTCCGGGCCGGCCTCCTCGCCCTCCGGCTGCAGTGTGGCACCCGCGTGCTTCTGCAGCCAATCGTCGTCCGCCCAGATGGGCTTGAAGCTGTCCTCCTTGACCCGCACGGGCTTGGCCAAATTCACACGAATCGTGCGCCCGCAGAGCTCGGCATCGTTCTGTTTGGAAAGGATAAAGCTTACTAGGGGATCTGGCAAGGTGCCTGTACTTGCTACTTACCATATTATCTATCGCGGCGGCCGCATCCTCCACTTGTTCGTACTCCACGAAGGCGAATCCCCGGTGCCTTTGCGATTCGTAGTCCACGGGCATTTGTATGTCGGCTATGTCGCCGAAGGGTATGAAGGCGTTGTTCAGCAGCCTTTCAGTCACCTCTTCGGTGAGACCGCCCACGTAGACAGTGCGCTTATCATTGGACATGGCAGAGATTTCGCGAACTAAGCAAAATTAACCAAAAACCAAAACAAACCAGCGTTTCCAATAGCGATGGCCCGGCGTCGATAGGTTTTGGATATCGATTTGTGGCGGGAGCTGCCTGCTGCGACACTATTACCGGGAACTTTAAAAATGAAAAATTGTTTATTGCCAGAGATTTCGGAAAAAAATATATATACAAATATATCTATAAATATGCACATAATATAACTAAGCTAAAACGAACTAGTTTTATTAATGGCGATGTCCCATCACCGCTGAGTACTATTTATTCACTTGTGGCGGGAACTGCCTGCTATAGCACCTATTCAAAAACGTCACGACCGTTACGTTGGTTTCTTTTAAAATTATTGTTTATTGATAAGATTATTGTTTATATTATTGTCTAAGATTATGTCAGACCCGCCGCTCCGCTTTCGTTGCCGCCGAGGCCCGTGCTAATTAGACTGGGCTCGCTCAAGGGCCAGAGCAGGTGGAAAACGCTCAAGCAGTAGCCGGGAATGTAGGCGATGGTGGCGTACAGGATCAAGGACACGCAGCTGCCGAGAAGGACATCTGGAAATAAGGGATTTTAGCGGGTTTTAAAGGGTTTAAATATGGTGATTAATGGGTGATTTGTTTGTATAGATTTTTTGACACATGTTCAGTTAATTTGCTTTCAAATCAACATCAATGGTAATGTACAATTTCATGACATTAAGATGTTCAAATAACCAGTAATTCCCATTCTTTAATATCAATAAATTAGTTACTTCTTAGTGTATAAGATAAGCGTTGGATAATAAAACAATATTTTGCAATTCATGCACTACTTTCGCAACTACTACATGAATTTGCGATATAGTTAAAATAGTATATTTTGCCATGAATATCATTTATGTTTTAAACATTTTAGTTACCCCTAAAATACTATAACCCAATGCAAATATTCTAAAAAAAATTGTTAAATTTGATGAAATTATCTTATAAAAATACGTTCACAACTATTTTCTCTTGAATCCCTGAACTTCAAGTCTTCAAAGCTAAGAATTCATTATTAAAACTTCCGAAGAAGTTCCTGATGAATCAGGCGAAGGCACTAAAAATCACAACCCAATATCTTTATTTATACCTATATGTTGCCCAGTGAATCATGGGGCACTTGTTCTTGTATGGCTTTAAAAGAGCAATCCATTAGCGGAGCTCAAACCATGACTAACCGAAACTCCAAAGCCAACTGACCGGCATAGATAAGATACAGATATTCTTTTATCGCTATAGATACAAATCAAAGAGACAACATAGCGCGGAACCATGCGAATACTCACTGCAAAAGACCTTCTCCCAGGGCTCGCAGATCGCGATTTGGGTATTGAGTTCGTAGAGGAAGTAGAGCCATTTCACATATCTGTGAAACTTTGCATACTTCTCGCTGAGCTTCGCGAACATGCTGAACTTTTGCGATATTCGGCGGCGATCAGGCGATGTGATATTGACGAGGCGGTATCGACGGTTTCAGGGTGCGCGGCGAACTGAACCGAAACGCACGCCTCCAGGCAAGGTGGAGACACCTGCACCCCCGTCATACCTTATCTCAAAACTCTCGCGCACATTTCCCTGCTTTTTTTTCGGCATTTTGCTTTCTAAACACCTATGTAGGTACGTAAATATAACTCATTTTCGGGGCTGTAAACTAAATTAAATAGATTCCGGAGGCGGTTTCTTGGTAGGCAAGCGATAAAAATCACTCGACCGTCGGGTTACGCCTGCACCCGTAAACTGTGGGCGGCTTATCAATCGCTGCGGTTATTGGATTGCTCGACACCCACCTGGCGGGCCCGGGGATAGCCTCTGGCATGTGCTTTTCGATTCAGATATTCGGGTGTGTGATTCATAGGATCAGCGGCACCATCGCCATCAGGAAGAGCCAAACGGAGAGGACGTCGTTGGAGTGCGAGTGCAGGTGGACGGCGACGCAGAACTCCACGTCCGTGTGGTTGTTGTAGTGGATGCAGGTGGTGCGGATGCGCTCCGAAATGGACGCCAGATTGGTGTACGGAAAGTTGAGGGTGAAGCCGTAGAGCTGTAAGCAGAAAAGTGGCGGGGTTAGTGATTGATAGCGATAGTGATTGATGGGCGGGAGGAGGAGCAGCAGGGTTGGCCCAGATAACTTCCATGGCCAGTGGTTTGTCAACGGTATATTCTGTGGCAAGGCTAGTCCCCTAAAAATATAACACACTGTTTATCTGTTTGTCGGGGTTTGTCTTTTCATTTATCTTTAAATCCTTCTTTTCCGACACACAAATCTATACATTTGGAAACATTTTTTACTGATTAGCTTTATCAATTAATTATTTGTTTGACTCATCGCGGTCATTATCTCTTCACTTTCACTATCTTCTGGTATTCATATCATTTTTGGTTTTGCGCCACCGATTTAAAGAGATTTTAGAAACATAAATCATTCAAATTTTGGATCTATCTCGGCGAATTGATCACAATATTGTGACACCCTAATCTGAGTATTTCGGAAGTTATGTATCAATCAGTTCCGACTGATATCTCACCCGGTAATTGGGAAACTCCTGCTCCAACTGCTCCCCGAAGGCAGGCTCATCGTAGCGGCCCCGGGAATAGGTGGCCAAGTTCTCCATGTCGCACAGAATCTTCTGCAGGCGCGGTTGAAATGCTCTACCAAAATGGATCAACAAATTAAACAACTATCAAGGAGTTAAGAGACGAAGAACTCACCGATTCCAGACGGTCGTTCGGGTGGTTCGCCAGGCACTGATTTTCTTCATGACTTTGCGTTCTATTTGCTTCTGCAGCTGGATGAGCTCGTGGCTTCTTTTGAACCGGTAATCCATCTTTTGAATGCCCCCTCGTGGGGCTGAAATTCTGCGGACGAAAAGTGGGAACCAGCAGGCACCGTCCAGGAGGTTAAAGTTGGTCATGCTGACGCGGGTCTCCGTCTGAATGTTGTAGTAGATCTAAAAGGCAAGGGTGTACATAGATTATTAACTTGGGAGCCGGCCAAAAAAGAGAGCACTGCAAGCTATGAGCTGCCCACCGCTGGTGAATGCCTGACTTACATTCTGTTTTCCGACCAAGCAAAACACGCGCCTCAATGGACACTGCACGTCCTGCAGTTGATAGCGCTTGCCCGTGGAAGGAGCCACCAGAACGAGCTCGGCCGTCTCTGGTTGACGGTACAGCACAAAGGAGCACTCGCCGTGCGGACAGGACACGCCCAAGAGCAGCCAGCACTCCAGGCCGAGCGAGAGCAAAAAGTTGCACAGCAGGACACCCAGATCCTTTACGGAACACCAATTGCAATCAAGCAGTGTTTGGTTGTCCAGCCAAACGCCTCGAAAGCCCTGGCAGGGATCGTAGGAGCGCAGCTGGCTCAGCAGGGACACATAGCGACAGGCGGCCTCCAGGGGATACTCGCCAGTGATCACCGCCGGCGGCAGAGGCACGGACTCCAGCAGTCTCGTGAGGCACACACGCTTGCCCTGGGCCGTGCAAACCAGAGGTTCCACACAGCGCTGCGGTTGTGGCATTAGCTGCATCAGCTCCAGCTTCCGATTGTCAAGGTAAATCTGCAGCTCCGGCTTTTCCGCGCAGGCCAGGGCATTGGAGGGTAGTGGCGGCATTTCTGCACCACCCGGCTCGATGTTCAGGTAGAACCACAGGTGCACGGACTCCTTGAACTCGGGATACTGGTCCGGTGTCATGTTGGTAACCGAGTCGATCAAAGGTCGCTTGTAGCCCACCAGCACTTTGGGCATAACCATTTCAACGCAGCCCTCAAACTAGAGGATTGCAAAGAAGTTAATCTCTGAGAGAACTGACAGCAGGTGGACCCACCTTCCTGTTGGCCAGCAGGTTGCTGATGGGCACCCGGAACTCGCCCAGCCAATTGCATTGAACCCTCTGGTAGACATCCGAAGCCTCGTCGCTGTATTGCTGCTCTATGTTCTCGTCGAACAGACTGATCTTGAGGTCATCGCGCAGCTCACCGAACTGGCTGGTGATCTGCAGCTGCAGTTGCTCGTTCCAGGTGGGATTGCTGCCCTCGGCGGTGCGGCTCCGGCACAAGCGTTGCCCATAGCTGAGGGTCACAAACGGGCGCACATTGGAGTACATCAGAGCTGCGATGGGCAACAATTAAAGTTGGTTTCAAAGCATTCTCATTGCTACTCACTTTGGGTAACGAACAAACTGCTGGACATGTCCCCGCCGGAACTGAAGCGCCTCTCGTTGATGTTCAGGATGTGGCGACTCCGCACCGGCACCCCCGTGGCCCGCACCACATGCAGCGAGATATTGAAGTGCTGAAAGAGATCGAGCCCGCGCTGCTGATGGGGGGCAGTCCAAACAGCTGGCTCTCGGGGCAGCGCAACCGGCTGGCTCTGGCAAATGGAGAGCAGGGCGCGCCACAGAGCCGGCCACCCAGTGGCCGTCGAGTGATCCAAATCCTCCGCCAACAGCAACAGCGGAACAGGAGTTTGCAGAGCCTTGGCCCGGCGGGCACTCTGACTGCCGATCACCTCGTACAAAAGCATCAGGTACTTGCGGCCGCGGTGCTTGTGCAAATCGATGGGGTTCCAGTAGGTGCCGGGCTCCAGAATCTTTCCCAAGCCCCTGCTGTCCGGCAGCGGCTCGTCCTCCGAGATCTCCTGATCCAGGGCGGGCACAAAGCGCATCTGCTTGGTGTGCAGGTTGCGCTGCTGATGTCGCGAACGCAGCAACAGGAATCTTCGGTTCTCCAGCAGCTCGTCGATCGAGCAAAACTGCAGCTGGTGTTCGTAGAAGATCAAAGGTGGCCCTGCGTTGGGTCTACGGCTCCTTCCGCTTGGTGATCGAGGGGAAACAACCTCCTTGGACGGCGGAATCATGGGCGGCAGCTTAGGGGGCAACAAAGTTCGACGCAAAGCCTCCGGCAGTCTTTGCACATCGTCCAGAGCATGGATGGGTGCGCCCGGCTCCGTGGAGCGATAGTCGTACAGCAGGTACACATCCCCAGCCAGTTGGGAGGACGAGGAATTCGACGTGCGAAAGGCTAGCTTCTCATGCACGGCCCCGAGCTTGGAGCTCAGCTGCAGAGGAGTACTCAGCTGGGCCAGGCGGCGACTGTTGGGCGTCAAAGTGGACTTCTCATAGACCTGCACAAACAATTTGCTTATAAAAGATTGGAGGAGGTTTCTCTACCCACCCAAACGTGCAGATTTTCCGGCAGCGTCCTCTCCAGCAGCACTCCAAAGCATTCATTGACGGCAATCTGCAGATCTGGCTCCAGGCGATAGCTGCGGGTCTGGCCGACAATCTGGCCATCCAGAAAGATCTTGAGGAAGTAGTTTCGCGCCCTGGGCATCTGCTGGCTGCCGGGTATCGCTATCTTGGCCGACGCCTCGTCCGCATGCAGGCGGATGATCTCCACGAACGGCTCCTCGGGGTCCTTGAAGGCCTTGTCGTACTGCTTCTTCAGGCTGGCCATAATGCGTTCGAAACTCGGCTTGCGCGGTGGCTTTACCTGGGAGGCTGGCCTGGGGCTTTGCTTCTGCTCGCTCCACAAACGTCGCCGGCAGTAGAAGAGCTCCAGATGCTCGCGATAGACCTCCGCCAGATCCGTTTCGAAGCCCTCCTTCCAGGCGTCGTAGGCGGCTGTCAGGTCCGGGGGTTGCACCACCTTCAGGCTGAGTTGGAAGCGAGTGCACTGGAAGTCTTGCTGACGACGCAGCTCCTTGAGCTTGGCCCACTCGCGGAGCAGGCGCCTGGTAAGATTCCGCTGCGCCGACGATTCGGAGTAGTAGCGTTCCCTCAGCTGCTTGGTGAGCCGCAACTGACGCTTCACCTGCGACGCCTGATGCTCGCCAGCGGACTGAAGCAGCTTGCCTGCCACCTGTCGAGCTATATCCAGTTCCTCCTTCAGTTTCTTGCAGATCCTCAGCTTCCTTTGCTGGATGTAGACGTCGTACAGGTCCTCCAACTGCTGGGCCAGCTCGTGCTCGGCCAGGAGCTGAGGGTGAAGGCTAAACCGGATCCTCTTAAGGTTCAACTTGAGGCAGCGTCGCGTGGGCAGGCCCTGCAGCTGCTCCCGGGGCGTGGGCTCGAAGAAGACGCTCTGGAACTCCTTGCTGCTAACGCTGCGGTAGAGGATCCCGTCCTTGAAGAACTTGGGCGGATGCGGGGCACTCAGCCGGTTCACCAGGTTGGAGCTCACTTTGCTGAAGCCGCCCTTGGCCTCCTCCTGGTGGCGATTCAGCATCCGAATCTGGTCGCCCGTGAGCCAGGCATAGTTCAAATGCAACTGAAAGTGAAGGGTGTTGCTCGGCCGGTACAGCAAACTCTCGTCGTAGTAGTGGCGCTGCTTGTACAGATGGTTCCACACCAGCGGCGGGTCCTGCAGATCGATTTGGATGAACGTGTGGTTCGGCGACTTCACAGATTCCGTTCGCCCTTCCCCGCCCGACTCTTCGTCGCTCTCCACGCGAGCCGCCTCCGCCTGCGCTGCCTTTTCCTGCTGCTCGTCGTCTTCTGCCCCATGGAAAAACTGCAAGCTGAGAGCCTCCAAGTCGTCTTCCCGGCGAGAAAAGTGCGTTTTGCTCAGCAAATTCTGCACCTCTTTTTCCCGCTTGTTGTAGGACTTGGTGGTCTGCGTCTTGCGCTTCTTTTTGACACCTTTCCTCGGCGAAGAGCCATCCATGATTGCTGAAAACGACTACTTGCTGGGGTTTGACATTACTTTTTGCTGGGGTAACTATGGCAACAGGGTTGCCATGACATGGACGATACGAAAAAAACACCCCAGAACATATTTTGTTTTCGTTTTCTTTTTGCTGTTTACATACAAATACATTGCAAATCTAGTTTTATGCATTGCTGATCAATAATTGATATTTAATTGTTCGCGAATGGTAATCAATAATTTGTGGCTTGCGGCTGGGGCGGGAACTGCTACTTTAGGACTTATAAATCGTATATTGTGTATTGTATGTATAGGCAAAGTGATCCGCTTAGAGTTGTACGAAAGCAGACGCGCTACTTGTCTTCGATTGAATGAAATTGAATAAAACACTCCTGGCATCAACCAGGATGCGAAAGTAGACGCGTCTCGGACACGAAACGGGGGACGACAGATTCGCTTCGATTGTGGGGGGAGGAGGGAGTGTTGTGGATCGGCGAGAGAGGGGGTCGTCTACTCCAGCAGAGTGATTTCTTCCTTGACTAAAAATTCAACAATCTCTTCATCCACCTCCTCGGTTTCCAAGTTATCAGTGTCCACATCTGCGGGAGTGCAAAGATTACAAGGGATTAGCTTGCTGAAAGTCTTAGTGTCGTTTATTGTGAACTTACGCCCTCGCAGCATGACGCGTCGACTCTTCTGGTCCTTCCACTCGGAGATGCGCTTGTTGCGGTACTCCATGAAGGTCTCGCGCAGCTGGGCCCGCTTCTCGAGCAGCTCCTTGGAGGCGCGGGTGAGGCGCAGGCGATCCTTCTGCTCGAAGACGGCATAGTACTTCTTCAGGTTCTTCTTGATGTCCTTCTGCTTGTCATCGGCCAGCAGAGTGGGCGGCCGCGGGCGCCACAGGAACTGCACAAAGTTCTTGAGGATGGTGCGCTTGATGATGCGGCCCTGGAACGTGTACATGTTGAAGCCGGTATCGTCCTTCACCTTCCACGACGACACCCCGGTCACCACATAACGTCCGGTGGGGTCCCACTCGACCTCGGAGGCGCGGAAGTGGTCGGGCGAGGCGGTGATGATGTAATCGTTGGTGGAGTCGACAAACTCAAAGGTGCCCATCGTCAGGTTGGCCATCACGATGAACTGGCCGCGCGGCGACCAAAACAGATGCGTGCACGACTTCTTCTCCAGCCGCTTGACGAGACTGGGCTTGACGCCCTTGTTCACCTCGTAGAAGCTGACGTTGGAGGAGTTCGGCTCGCCGTGGATGATCGAGAACTTGTTGCCGATGGGCTCCCAGGCGAAGGCGAGGATCAGCTCCCTGATCTCCACCGAATCGACGGGGATCTCCTTCTCGCGCATGTGGAAGATCTCAAAGTTGTAGAACATGCCCAGGAACTTGACGTCCAGCTCCTTCTTGTCCTTCTTCAGCTTGGAGTAGCGGTCCACCTTGACGCACAGGTAGTCGCCGGACTTCTGCCAGTGCAGCTTGCAGTCGGCCACATGGAAGAGGTTCTTGTTACGGATCTCGCGCTTCTTCGGTATCTCCATGAGCGTCACGCGGGCGGGTATCTGGTTCTGCTCCTCCACCCAGTAGGCGATCACGTTGTCCGTGGGCGACCACGAGAAACCCCGGATGCCCGGGATCTTGATCGACTTGAGGTCGAGCAGGTAGAAGGAGGGCGTCTCGTAGATGTGGATCGAGTTCTCGCCCATGCGGGCCACAAACTTGTCGTCGTGCGACCACCGGAAGATCGACAGCACCGACATCCCGTCGGCCACAAACGATCGCTTCTCGGCGCCCGTGCGGATGTCCCAGATGATGATCTTCTGGCCGGTGGGCGTGGGACCGTAGGTGACCAGGTAGTTCTCGCAGGGCGAGAACTCCACGAACTGGGTGCCGGTGTGGGGGAACTTCTGGATCTTCTGGAAGTTACTGCTGCCCCAGATGGCCACGCCGGGCTTGTGGAAGGTGACCACATACGTGCCCAGCGGCGACCACTTGACAAAGGTGTCGGTGAAGCGCTCGCGGGTCTCCAGCTCGCTGGGCTCGGGCAGAGTGTTCTGCCAGAAGCCCACCTGCACGCAGTTGGGTGCCGTCTCAGCGGCCACGCAGTACTGGTCGTAGGCGTCCGGGTCGTTGATGAAGTTGTACAGGTCGCTCTGCACCTTGAACGTCTGCACGGTGGGAGGCTCCCACTTCTCCGGGATGTTCTCGTACCTGCGGGGTGGTAGGGAGGTAAAATAGGTTAAAATCGTACTGATGGGTGGGTTGTGAGGCAATTACTTCTGGAAATCGGTAAACAGGTTGACGGCAAACGTGTGGTTCTTGTCCAGGCGATGGTTGTTCAGCTTCTTGACGGCGTCCTCCGCCTGGTTGGCGTGCTTGTACTCCATGAAGGCGTAGCCCTTGGTCTTGCCCTCCTCGTCCACCGGGTAGACAACGTTCACGATGTCGCCGCAGTGCGAGAAGAGCTTGTTGATCACCGACTTGAGCTTCTCCAGGCGCACCGGCTCCACCTTGGGGATGTTGTCCACCACCACGACGCTCTCGACGCCGTCCGCCTCCGAGGGGCGCTGGGCCAGCATGTCGCCGAGCAGGTCTGCAAGCGCATTTCTCACGAATTAATAACAATTTCGACGATGCCGTGCTGAAAGTGAGGTTAGATCGCCGCGTGCGTGCTGCGCTGGCAGTGGCGAGGCCGCAATTTACCTTCATCGTTGATGGTGTCCACAAAACCGGGCGGATCCTCGAAGTTCGGCTCCTCGGCGTAGTCGCTGTCGTTGGGATCGGTGCCCGCGTGCTCCTCGCTTTTCTTCTTGGCCATTTTCCGGGGATCTATTCGCAAATTTCCGTCATCAAACACACACGCACAAAGTGAAAAAGAAAGTAGGGTTGCCTCCAAGTACAACAAATAAGCGGATCTATCGATATGTGTGCGGGCACCCCGCTCTGGATGCGATAGTTTTGACACAATTCAATTTCAAATATTGTATAGCTAAACTTCTGGGTGGAACAGTTAACAATTAAATTGTTCTTTCAAAAATTAATAAAGTTTTGCAACATTATATTAAATTGTTTTAGCAACACAATACAATTTATTGCATTGGATTGATCAAATCAATAGATGTACACAACCTAATGATTAAATATCATCGCGATATGCCAAATAAATAAATTGTAAATTAATATATTTTTACGATTTATCCAACAAATATTAAAACCTTAATAACAGTAAAAAGAATGTGCCATTAGTATATGTAAAACATAATTTTATAAACTTTTTATTTCAGAGTGTAAAAATTGTCGCATCTAGACAAAGTTTTAAATATTCCTTATTTTATTTAATTTTTAATGTATGTTTTTAGGGTTACATATACTTTGAAATGTTAAGAAACTTTATTTTGTATTTCAAAATGTTGGGGTGAAATTTATAGCAAAGGTGAAGCTAGTTCCGGCCCTTCCATTGGGTTATTTGAACCCCTTTATTTTTAAAGACGTAAACTGGGATATCTTTAAAATAGGAAAAAGAAGAACTCTATCTCATTGCAAAACTATCTGACAATCAATTGAGTGGATATGGGCATTGCAATTGTATCTCAGCCATCGATAACTCTGCATCCGGATTGCGGAATCGATGTCAGTTGCCTTTCGCACCCATCGATGGCGCAGCAGTGTTCCCATCGATGTATCTCCACCTCTAGCAAACGGCGCAATTAGAAGAAAATTGTGAAAATGTCTGTAATGTGTTAAAGTCGAACTGAAAAGCGCACAATTGCAGCAGACTCGGCGCGTGACCAGCCCAAGTAAATGAAAGAAAACGCGATGTGAGAGTGTCGCTGATTGTCGGGGGAAAATCGTTTTCGCTCTCCAAATTTTTCCCTGCCGCGAGCGTGTGTGTATGTGGCGTAATTAAACAAAGTACAAATTTCCAACTCGCATTGTAACTGGCAGGCAAAAAAAGACCTATACCCTCCCCTCCCCTCCCCTTCCCACCGTCGGTCCCACCCGACCCTCTGCAGGTTGCATGGAAAATCGCATGGAAAAAGATACAAAAGATACAAGAAAAAGGGGCCAGGCAGGTGCTGTCGCTGCTGCTGCGGCGGCAAACATTTAACATTTGTTAATTGAAACGGAAAATCTGTGAAAATATGTATGTTGGCTCGGCTCTGTGCAGTATGTATATGATGTATGTAAATATATGAAATGTGTAAGAGCCAGCAACAGCAGCAGCCGAGCAGCAGCAGCAGCCGAGCAGCAGCAGCAGCAGCAGCAGCAGCATAGATGTACACACATGGAGAAAATCGCCCCAAAAAAAGTTTCTGCGCAAGCCAGCTGAAAGCGAAGAGAGCGAGCGAGCTGGCCAGCCTTGGGAGAGCGAATGTATGAATGAATTTTCGCTTTTGCCAATTTTGTGTTAACAAAAGCCCCAAGGAAGGCGGCCAGAACTCGATCGTCTTGCCAGGATTCCTCCAGGATTCCTCCAGGATTCCAATCCCTAAAAGGAATCCGGGATTGGAATCCAAGTCTCAAGGCTCGCGGGACGAGTGGGGAAGGGCAAGCCTCTCTTTGCTCAGCCTGTTACATCTTTTGTTGCTTGGAAAAGTCGGGAGCGAAGTTTTCCATGGTGTTTGTCTACACGCCCACATAAGTGGCCCTGTGTTTGTGTATTTGGAAAAAGTAAAAGTGATTCTCGATTTATGGTGCTGCTGCCTGCTCGCGGCCACACCAAAAATGCTGAGAAAACGCATGAAAATCGCCAGGAAAAACGGTTTAACGTTATAAATATTGATGTTTCCCAAATCTAGTGAATGAATAAACCGGAAACAGTTGCCAGACCCGACTTTGTGCCAAAACTCTAGAGGATTACAGAGCCACAGATCCACCATCATCATCAGCAAAAACACAAAAAAATAAAATAAATAAAAAGGAAAACCACCAAAACTAGTGAATAAATAAATTAAAATCTACTGAGTGCTACTGCTGCCCTTTTTTGTTGCCGTTTCCCCACTCTCGTTGTCTCCCTCTCGTTGTCCTTGGTTCTTTTCGGTTTTGTTTTTTTTTTTTTTTTTTTTATTTGAAACGTTTGTGCAGCAGCAGCTCTGAATGTCTTTATGCTTTAATCATGGTGTATTTCGCCACCAACAACAACAACACCGACACTATACGCTGCTATATTAGAATCTTTCTGATAACGAACCATGACAGAAGGACATGAAAGGTAAGTGGCATTCAACATGGTAAAACTCTCATAACCCCTGGTGACAACCCCAAAGTTTCCCCTCAAAAATCGGTCGACTCTTTGATCTGAAGAATATCCCTTGTAGTTACCAGAAATCGTAGAAGAAGGGACCCTCTGATTGACCATTTTAAGCCCCAAGGTTGTTGGAACTTTGCCTTATAAGAGATCTAAAGAGATATACATTTTGAGGATATCTACCTCTAGCTATAGGCAATCTATAAGACAATTTGTACCCCCAAAGTTGGTTAAAAACTTTGAATTATGAGAGATCTTGATAGATAAAATTATACATATTCTAAGACATCTATTTTAGTTTTAATAGCAAACCTTAGGGCAATCTATAGGTCAATTTTTACCCTCAAAATTGGCTAAAACTTGGTCTTACGGGAGATCTTAAAAGATAAGATATATTTGAAGACATCGCTTTCGGATATAATTAGAAACTTTAGGGAAATCTTATAAGACAATTTATACCCCTAAAGATAAAATTAAATAAATTTAAATATCGAGGGTATCGATTCTGGATATAATTCCAAACCTATAAGACAATTTATCCACAAAGTTGGTTGAAACTTTGTCTTATGGAAGATTTTAAAAAACATAAATTGCAATCACAAATGTTAGGGAAATCTTCTAAGACAAAACGGCATTAGACATTTCAGATTCAATCACAAACCTTAGCCACAATCTCTTAGAATGTTTGTACCCCCAAAATTTGTTAAACTTAAGAGACTAAATTGGTTTAAGGATTTCAAATGAAGTCACAAATCTAAGACACAATCTGGTACAAAATTTGGCTTTTTGGAGATCTTAAAAGACAATTATTGGGGTTTTTTCCCGAAAAAGTATATTTCAGATATAATAAGGCTTACGAAAAATCAAGTCTTATAGTAGATATAGTAGAAAGCTAGATACTAGTAAAATGCTGTAAAGATGAGATATGACAGGATCTTCCTAGGGTTTTTTGTAAAGAAAAACTAGTAATAGATCTACAAAAACCAGGCAAATGGATGCCCAAAGATTTCAACGGGAGGTCAGGAAATAATCCTATGAAAACGGATTGTATTCCCGAGTTTGGGGAGAGAAACTTTCGAGGTGGAAGTACCATTAACTGCCATGGAAGAACAGATCTCTTTCCGCAATTTGTTGACTTGGTAGTGCTAGCGAAGTGCGTGGCCCGATTAATTGCCACCAATTGAGGATGGACGCCTTGGCGGCGCATTTTTCAATTTATAGACAGGCAATGCAAACGAAACGCAAAGGCAGAGGCAAACGCCTATTAATTGAACTGACAAGTGTTGTTCAGTTTCAGTTTTCTGTGCGGTTCCTTCAATGAACAACAAATTAGATGAATGAATGAAGGAAGAAAGCAACCGTGAGTCACCGTCTGGGCGAACACTGAAGTCTCCACATTGTCTGTCGACACTTTTAATGAATGAAATGGAAGAACGCCCCCATGTGCGGTGGTGTCTTTGCCTCAGGGTCCCAATAATTGCCCCTGGGCCTGCGACGACCGACCGACCACTCGCATATTGTTTTTTCTTTTTTTTTGCTCTTTAAATTCTATTCGAAAATGATGTCATTTTGTGTTTGTCCGTTTGTTGTTTCGCCCCGCGATTCTTTTTATTTCAGTATTCAGTTCTACGCTTTTTTCTTTCTTTTTTTGTATCTTTTTACAACAACCATCCGAGAGGGGGCGGGCGGGCAAAGCCTGCGCAACAAGAACAGAGGCAAAAAAATAAAAACATCGTCGCACCCAAGGTTCCTATAGTTTCATTCATGTCTTGCTCTTTATTCCGTTTCTATAATGAATTGATATGCCCTCATACTGAAGTACATTTGTGTACAATATATAGTATAGTGTGTAAAGGGTGATTCGTTTCGAGGGGGAAATGGATCTGTGAATCAGTCGTTTTACCAGCACTCGTTGAAGTATCCATTTGTCTGGTTTTCCTACATTTATTTCTAGTTTTTCCTTAAAAAGTTTTATTTTTCTTTTAAAAGGTCTTTAAAAGGTTGTATATCTTGTAGTTTATTTTATCATATCTCCAAGGTTTACTATAAAATTGCACCCAATTAAATAATCGACATAATATGTCTGAATAATCATTTGTTTTCATAATATCTTCACAATAATACGACTACAAATAATCGTATGTTTCCATACATATCTTCAAAAATCAGGTTTTATTGCAGTTATTACTAGATTTTCTTAATATTTTATCGCCTTAAAATACCTCAAGAAACATGTTCAAGTTTTCATTTCGGTATTCTTACATTTTCTATAGTTCCAATCAGTCTTCCCTGATGGGGTTTCTTACTATTGCAGAAAACTAGATACGTACTCTTCTATCCCTTCATTCTATAAACTTTTACTGAAGCTAAAAATGTATAAAAGAAATGGAAACTACAAGAATAAATTGGATATAATTGGAAATATAATAAATTGGAAATTGCATTGGCAAAATTTTTCTATAGCCTAGTTTCTCATAGGTATTTCCCCGCTCCATCGTCAGTTTGGAACACCCTGTCTGGCATTTTTGAGATGCATTTGTGTCGCGGCTGTTCTCGAGCGGAAACAACATTCGATTTTACTTTTGCATTGTAAATTGATTTGCTGTGTGAATGGGGCACATATGACGGTGAAATGGGTGCCGTCGTGACCACGCGACACGGCTGATATGCAAATGTTGCAAGGTATGCCGCGCCGCCTGGAACAATGGGGGCTAACACAGCAACTATTCGACTATTTAACGGGGCCCTGTGTATTGGAACTTTTTCTCTGCTGTTGTTGTTGATGATGATGCCTCCTCTCAGGCTTTTGTGAGTGGGCCTGCCTGCCTGCCTGCCAGCCAGCCAGCCATCCAGCCAGCCAGCCAGCGCTGGCGTTGTGAGAGCGTTGTTCATTCATCTTTTTCTGGTTTTGGGGCTGCAGGAGTTACCTTCAGCGCGTGGGTGGGTGTTTTTTGCGGCCGAGTGCCTCTCTGGGCACTCGCGTGTGGGAGTACCTAAGCCATTCAGTTGGCAACAATCTAGCGGGCCCCGCCAGCATGCTCGTCTTGAATGAATATGCCCCCAAATATGGCCCGGACAGGCCTCAGATAGTTGGTTCTCGATTCCGATTTGGGTTTAGATCATTTACCCATAGCTGGTTTGCCAGAAACCCACTCGCAGGCGGACGTGCTGGCTCTCGGGCCTTTCCCACGCATGCGCTGCTTTCGCTGGCGAGAGCTTCCCAAAAATTGATAGACTTTTAGTTTCGACTTGAGGCAGGCTCCGCTGGCTTTGGCCTGTCTGTTTGTATGTCTCAATTTCTGGCTGTTTTTTATGCCCAACAGCTACAGCAGTTGGAGTTGGAGTTGTAGTTGTAGTTGGAGCTCGTCCTGGCCCTCGAAATTGCCTCAAAACCATAGGGTTCTCAATGAACCCGGGGGTGGCGACCCTGGGACTGGGATAGTTTCCTTTCATTCACACTGCCAAGCGAAAAATCCTTGACTAGCTGACGTAGCTGAATGAAAACGCTTCGCACACAGTCCTTGACATGTCCTGCCTGCTGCTGGGCTCCAAAGTCTCCTCCGGCTCTGTGACGTCGCGACAATATTCATTCTGTAAAACCCCAGGACGAAACTAGGACAAGCATATACACATTCACTTATATACAGCCCCCCGCCAGACAGAGATACACAACGCACACCACACTTACACTCGCACACGCAGAGCAGCCACTGGAGTTCCAACAACTCCCTTTTGGAGCTTTTTTCATTGAGTAACTAACCCCATTTGTATTTTGCCCGGGAAGAACAGAACTCCGGGCTTCGTCGTGGCTTATTCAAGCCAAACACAATTTATTGAAAGTTGTGCGCAGGTCGCCAAACTCCATTGGGGAGCCTCATTCATAAGGCGGAGAGCGGTTGGTCCGTACATCCCCGCACAACTGGAGTTGCTGACCCTTTTTCCCTTTTCAAGAATGAATCGCAGCTCCCCCGGAAATTCCATATCATTTTCACACTCCCCCAAAAGGTTTCATTCATCGCAGAAATGCAAAGCCTTGCTTTTTGCTTGTTTAATAACTTTCCAAATATTTTTATTCAGTTTCAATGAGTTTTAGCAAGATATTTCCAAAGTATTGATCCACATCGCATAGTAATGTTGCCTGCTTTGCATTTCCTGTTTCGCCAAGTGCACAGGAGCTGTGTATTTTGTATTTTTAAACCGAAGGACTTGCAGTTATTTTTAGTTGCCATTGGTTTTACATTTTCAGTTGAATGAATCAGTCAGCAAGGGCCTGCAGGCCCAGTTGGCAACTAGCATGTCCTTGCTAGGGCTTCCCTGTCTTTTTTGGCCAACGAAAAAATTGAATTAGCCAAATTAGCGGCACTTTTAGGTTATCCCCTCCAAGATATAGATATACAGGTGGCGGAGAGTCCTTCATTCTTTCAAAAACCATTGTTAGTTCCACAATGGCCTCGGTTGCCTACAGAAAATTGAGTCTGAAACGCAGAGCGAGCAGGTGATTATAGCCAAGATCTTGCTTAGGTAATCCCTTTCAGGATATAGATATACAGGTGGCGGAGAGGCCTTCAATCTTAAGAAAACCATTGCAGACCATTGAGTCTGAAACGCAGCACGAGCAGGTTATTATGGCCTAGATATTGCATAGGTTAACTCATCTAAGACTTAGATATAAAGGTGGCGGAGAACCTTCATTCTTTTGGGATACGGAATATCCTAAAAGGCAGGACGAGCAGGTGATTACAGCCAAGATTTTGAATAGGTTATCCCTTCCAATATAAAGATATATTCTTTAGAAAAATGATTCTGAACGAACAGGTTATTTCGGCTTAGATCTGCCACGGAGAAGATCAAATAACTTATACATCTCGCTAATAATATGTATTGCTTTTTACCCTTGCAGCGACTTCTTAGTTACAGTACGCGCACAGGTAATGACCAGAGACGAGAGCACCGAAGGCTGGCTTCCGCTGGCCGGGGGTGGCCTGGCCAACGTTTCGATACGGAAGCGGGCTAGGCTATCCCCATTGGCATCGGGTCATGACTACATCATCTACGGACAAAGGATATCCGATCAGAGCGTGAGTGGTTGCCTTGTTACCCTACTAGAATATTGAGTAAGCTATCTTATTCCTTTTATGCGCTTGCAGGTCATCTTGAGCTGTGTGATCAATCGTGATCTGAAGTATTACAAAGTAATGCCCACATTTCATCATTGGCGCGCAGGAAAGCAGCGGAACGGTCTCACTTTCCAAACGGCCGCCGATGCGCGGGCCTTTGACAAGGGCGTCCTGCGCGCCTACAACGAGCTGATCGATGGTAAACTCCAGTCCCGGTCGTCGTCCCGGCCCCCACTGCTCCATAATCTCTAGTTGCATGCCCGGCCTGCTCCCGTCTATCTGTTCTCTTCAATTCTATCCTCTAACTCTCTGCTTTCCGCCTTAATTTGCAAACAGATTTTACTATAACTCCTTCTGCGAATCGTTCCTTTCTTTCCTTCAAGCCTCTCTCTCTCTTGCTATTCCTCGGCATTTGCTTTCGTTTTACTAATATACAATATGAATATATATATCTTTTCGTATGTCTTATGCTCTACTCTTGCCACAAACCAAACCAAACAAACAATCACACACAATCAATCACATTGGATTATTGCAAATTTGTTTCAAAATCAAACAAATCAAATCAACAAAACATTTAAACTCTCATTTCAATTGGTAAGTGTTCCCACGAGGCCTTGGTTCTCAAAAAATATACATAGTTACTCGTATGTGTGCTGTTTGCTTTGAAGGAAACTCAAGAACCAAAACGCAAGCACTTCAAAATTTCCAGCACATGTTTGTGAAATAGTTTAGCTTAGTCCACACTCGTAGTAGGTCACTCGTTTATCCTTTCGATTTCCCAGTCTACACTTGAAGAAATACTAGTTTTACGCTGCTGCTGCTCTCTAAATCTATCACTTCTCTTGCTTTTGCTTTTGCTTTTGCTCTTGCTTTGCTTACAATCTAATGAGTGTTTGCTGTTGCTTAAAAGTGTCATTTCCCATGATCTTACCTAACGAAAAAACCCATTTGTTCTGTCTTTGCCTTTGCCCAGGACTGGCCAAATCGAATCCAACCATCATTTGCCCGCCGCTAACCAAATATGATTCGGTTGGCGAAGATGATGTCTTCATGACCCTGGACTTACCTGTGGAGAGCGAGAGTTTACAAAAGATCCATTCGAGCCCCGAGGGCAGCGAGAAAAGTCACAGTAGGTGCCCCGGCTCGCCTGCATTTTCTGCACGAACCTAACGATGTTTGCCTTTGCAGAGAGCGTCAGCGACCGGCACAGCAACTCCGATTCGGAGAAACTGCCCCCGCCGCCCATTCACTACATATCCACGGACAAAACATCGGCCACCACATCGCCGCCAGACGCCCCGCCCGCCTCGGCGGCACCCTCGCCGGCCACCGCCGGTCAGATCGCCGCCAGCGAGAACTACTCGTACGTGACACTGACGGCGGTCCACCACGACTACAACTATCCGGTGGTGGACCAGCCGGTGGGCGCTCAGGTGCTGAACGCTCGCCGGGAGTCGATCAGTGCGCTGAAGAAGCGGAACGCTCTGGAGGCGGCCCAGGCCTTGGCAGCGGACCAGACGGTGACCGGGGGCGGCGGCGGCGGTGGCAAGTCGGCCCTGCACAAGCCAAATGTGTCGGATATCCTGAAGAAGGAGACGCGGCTGCGCTGCCGCTACTGCCATGAACTGTACAGCGAGGACTTCAATCGGCGCGGGGCCTGCGAATATGCCCCGGATCCGTTCCGCAGCGGCTACGAGTGCATCTCCGGAATGGGCTGTGCCCGCTGCATGATCTATCACTGTATGAGCGATGCCGAGGGCGAGACCGCGCAGCATCCGTGCGACTGCAGTGTCAGCGAGGCCGGTTGCAGCAAACGCTGGCTGGGCCTGGCGCTCCTCTCGCTGTTCGTGCCCTGCCTGTGGTGCTATCCGCCGCTGCGCGCCTGCCACTGGGCGGGCATACACTGCGGCCTCTGCGGCGGCCAGCACAAGCCGCATGTCTGACATTTGGAGGCCCGCTTGCAAGGACAGCACGACGATGACCCCAGGCCCAGAAGCGAATTCCAGTACCAACCCCAGCACCACCAGAACCAGCACCAGCACCAACAGCATCAACAGCCAACCCATCACCCCGATCAGAGCAAACGTCCCTTGTGGGGATCGTCCCGGCAGAAGCAGTCGCAGCAGCAGCAGCAACTGCAGTCCCAGTCGCAGCGTCACTTCTACAACTGGGAGTTGTCGCACAGCTGGGGCGCGCCGCAGGAGCAGATTCCGCCGTATTTAATGCAGCCAACCGGCCGCAAGGCCGCCCAAAACGATTACGGACGCTTGCTGTTCTAGGCCTTGCCGTCGACCGGGGATGACTGCTTTTTGGGGGCGAATTTTCGCGGGCCGATTGCTTGGCCGAGTGGCTTTTGTCCAGGATGTGAAGGAGGTTGCTAGGCCGAGGAGGAGGATCTGTAAGTAGTGTCCATTCGGTGGAGCAATCGGAACGTGAAAACTTGACCCTTGATTCGCTTTTGATATCATTTCGGTATACTCCATTCGAATTGCCATAATTTATTGTAAATACAAAAGGGAAAATGGGGAAGGAGGAATTATTCCGTGTTCTATTTTCTATATATACGTATACTTTATAAATTGTAATTTACGTTTAGTGCATTCGCTTAATTATAGTTTTGTAAAAACGGGCTAGTTGTTTTGTATTCGTCGTAAATGTAACAACGCTTTCTTTCGAATATCAAATGTTTTATACAATGTTTGTTTTAGTTTTAGTCCTAGTTTGTTTGTGTTTTTAGGCTTTTACGCTACCCCCACTTGCTTGTTTACAATTCGAAATTGGAGAACAGTATTAGAATGCCGTGGCAGGCGAAACCAGATCCAAAACAAGTGTATTTAAAAGCGATTTTCTCTGAGCGATTCCAATTTGATTACTAACGTCACGCGCTCAAACCAACTCCCAAACACGAAAAGTTCAAAGAAACGTTGCGCAAACAAGTGAAACAAAGCAGAAAAGTTAGAAGCAACTGAATGGAAATGAATGAGAACTCGACGAGGTCGTCGACCCCGCAAAATTGTTGAAGAATTACAAATTGTAGCCGCCTCCTCGGGCAAAAGACTCGGCGTCAGTGCTGACAATCCCTTTGGGCCTCAGTGCGTCCAGCAATTGTTACTTAAGCCAGCTTTAATTTAACTCAAACGTTAAGCGTGTTGTTTTGCCTTTTTAAAAAGGATGTTTTTGTCTCTTCTTAGGGCTCATGAAGATTCAAAATATTTCTTTTGCCAAGCACTCCCAGCTATGATTTCAAAATCCCTTTGGTTTTGCCATAGGACGTCCCGGAGACGAGAATCCACTAGATTAGATGTGTAACTGGGCAAACGAGGGCGCTAATATTGCAGCACTGAGCGCTGCGAACTTTCTTTTGCCAAAACTAAAACCTAAACCACAAAATATCGCGCAGCAATTTGTAATTCTGAATAAAATGCCAAACACTTTGGGCGATTTATAAAATGGCCATAAGAGGAGGTATTTTGCGAGCAGGGCATATAAATAAAATACAAAACAAAACAATTTAAGTGTTTTCAAATAAAAAAAAATCAACAAACTCATGTATGCAGCTATATATATAAATATATAAAAGAAAAATAATAAAAAAAAACATTAATTTATTTCTTACTATATAATTATTGTTGTACTAAGTCAGTGAGAAAACAAAAAAAAAAAATTGAAAACATGAAAGAAAGAAAACTTCACATGAAAACTAAAACAAAATGCATATTTATTAAAAAAAATAAGCAAAGGTTGTGCAAAAAAAAAACACATAAAGCAACATTATTATTGTAAAAATTAACTAAATGCGGCAATTGTTAGTAAATGTGCAAAAATTCAGAGAAAAAATGTTGAAAACCAACCACAGCCAAGCCAAGCGACGACGGACATCGATGATGGACGACCGACTTGCAGCAGAGCGAAGCGAACAAACAAGATGAACAAAAATGTAAACAGAACTCAAACCACAAAAACAACAACAAGTACAAAATGTTAAATATGTATCTATAATTTACACCTACGTTTTTTGTATAATTTAATTTAAAAGGCTTACTCAACCAGAAAATAGCTTACCATAGATTACCATCGTCCTCCCTCACTCGATGATGGATCACCCGCGAACAAAATAAGAAAATAAAAATAAAACTAGCTCAATGGCAGAATTATTACTTTAGCAAGAATAACGTTCACCCTTTTAAGAGTCTATTCATCTATTATTTCACATCGAAGTGAACCCGATTCCCATAAAAAATAGCCGCATATACTCATATTAAATGCAAAACAAAACAAACGCGTCATTGCAGAAGTGGATGATGAAACCCAAAAAGTAATATAAATGATATATTTATTCATATAAATGTATTTGAAAATGTGAACAAAAACAAAAATGGAAAAAAAAGATACAAACAATAAAACACAATTTAATAAACAATAACTGAGAGAATCTTACTTGTAGGGCTTTCCAGGAGTGAATGTTTGGGTTAGGTTAATCTGGATGACCTCCCCTTGAAAGGAGAGTGTACCGGTTGTTGGAGGCGTTGATTGCTACGTGTAGTAAAATAAGTGAATTTCAATTACTTATAAATTTAGTTGTCTAAGCAACCTTTGTTTATAGACAGCATTTCAAACCGAGCAAACACTATAAAAATGGACGAGCAGACAGAGAACGCGGCTGACACCCTAAGCAATACAGGGAACTCGGCTGGAACCTCTAGCAGCACAGAGTACCCGGCTGACACCTTAAGCAATACAGGGAACTCGGCTGGAACCTCTAGCAATACATGGAACCCGGCTGAAATCCCAAGCAATACAGGGAACCTGGCTAGAACCCCAAGCAACACATGGAACCGGGCTGAAACCTCAAGCAATACAAGAAACCCGGCTGGAACCTCAAGCAATACAGTTTACCCGGCTGACACCCTAAGGAATATAGGGTACCCGGCTGAAATCCCAAGCAATACAGGGAACCTGGCTAGAACCCCAAGCAACACATGGAACCGGTCTGAAACCTCAAGCAATACAAGAAACCCGGCTGGAACCTCAAGCAATACAGTGTACCCGGCTGACACCCCAAGCAATACAGGGAACTCGGCTGGAACCTCAAGCAATACAGGGTACCCCACTGAAATCCCAAACAATCCAGGGAACCTGGCTAGAACCCCAAGCAACACATGGAACCTGGCTGAAACCTCAAGTAATACAAGAAACCCGGCTGGAACCTCAAGCAATACAGTGTACCCGGCTGACACCCCAAGCAATTCAGGGAACTCGGCTGGAACCTCAAGCAATACAGTGTACCCGGCTGACACCCCAAGCGTTACAGGGAACTCGGCTGGAACCTCAAGCAATACAGTGTACCCGGCTGACACCCCAAGCAATACAGGGAACTCGGCTGAAACCTCAAGCAATACAGTGTACCCGGCTGACACCCCAAGCAATACAGGGAACTCGGCTGGAACCTCAAGCAATACAGTGTACCCGGCTGATACCCCAAGCAATACAGGGAACTCGGCTGGAACCTCAAGCAATACAGGGAACCCGTCTGAAATCTCAAGCAATACATGGAACCCGGCTGAAATCCCAAGCAATACAGGGAACCTGACTGGAATCCCAAGCAACACATGGAACCGGGCTGAAATCCCAAGCAATACAGTATACCCGGCTGAAACCTCAAGCAATGCAGGGAGCCCGGCTGGAATCCGAAGCGAGACAGGGAACTCGTCTGGAACCCCAATCGCTACATGGATCCCGGTTGGAACCCGATGCGAGACAAGGCACCCGATTGAATCCTCAAGCAATACAGTGTACCCGGCTGAAACCTCAAGCAACACAGGGAACCCGACTGGAAGCTCAAGCAGTTCAAGGCACCCGACTGAAACCTCCAGCAATACAGGGAACCCGGCTGGAACCCCAAGCAATACAGGGCAGCCGGCTGGAACCCCCATCAACACATGGGTCCTGGCTGAAGCCTCAAGCAGTACAGGGAACTCGGCTGGAAACCCAAGCAGGACTGGAACCCGAAGCAAGACAGCTGTAAACCAAAAGAATAGCATGCGGGAACTCACCTGCAGTGTGCTCATCACCAAGTTCGTATCCGATCCTCGAACTCATCCTGATTTTTCAACTGAATTTCCTCACATCCTTAGCCCTAACTTTTCTGAACGCGCCGAATCCGGCTCGGAAAATGAACTGGGCGCCGTGACCCGCTTGGTTTCGAGGGCCGAGGACCTTGAGCTAAACCGGATCTTTGAGGACATTGCCGAGAAGCGTTCGGACGTCGTGCGGCCCATGGATCGCTCGCTCTTCAAATTGGGCCTTGATTTCGAAACGGTGGCGGGATGGAGCCTAATCAAGCAGCCGCCGAAGATGTCACTGGAGGATAATCTGCGCGAAATGATCGA
Organism: Drosophila ironensis; assembly: GCA_021223825.1. Classification (NCBI taxonomy): domain Eukaryota; kingdom Metazoa; phylum Arthropoda; class Insecta; order Diptera; family Drosophilidae; genus Drosophila; species Drosophila ironensis. Next base: position 203,217 of record JAJJHQ010001124.1, read on the forward strand.
ATTGCACAAGAACACCACTGTTATGATCCACATTGACCAGATGTACTTCAACTGCCACCTGGTTGTGCTGCAGGCCTACTCCAGGTTCTTCCTGGATCTGGAGGGGACGCCTATGCTGGTCACGTTACCCTCGCACATTGTGTCGCAGAAGGCCTTCCTGCTCATCTACAAGTGGATGCTGAGCGATGAGCCGCATCTGGAGCGGCCGCACCTTCTCGATGTGTATTTGGCGGCCACTTACCTGAAGATCGACGACCTGATAACCCATTGCTGGACCTATTTCGATAACAAAGACTGCTTCTCTGAGGAGTCCGCTGCCATATTGTATGTGGAGACCATGCACAATCCGGCTATGGACCTTGTCAGGAATATAATGATCCGACGGATCCATAAGTTTCTGCTGACCTTTGTGGCCACTAGCGAGTTTCTGGAACTACCCTCTCCTCATGTGTATCATCTGCTAAACGATAGTAATATTTGTGTCAACACGGAGGTTGAGGTGGGCTTGTCCTTGCCAAATGTCTAACGTTGGTTATCTCTACGAGCATATCCTACGCAGGTCCTCTTCTCGATCGTCCGTTGGCTGACGCATGACTGGGAAAACCGTCTTTGGTGTGCGGACATGCTCATGAGCTGCGTTCGCTTTAATCTGATGCCCCTGTGGTTCCTCCTCTACATCCGCCGGGACGAGGCCAATGCCCAGATTAAGGAGCTGATCGCCATAGATGAAATCGATATCAAGATCAACCAGTCCATCGCGGCCATCACCACGCGAATGTATGAAGGAAATCTGGCCGGTATGGGCGAAATTTCAGGGCTTATTTTAACGCGGAAGGGGCAGGAGCAGCGCTGTTGGATACGCGACAGATTGTGCACCTACTTTCACTATATAGGTTGCCCCAATACCCGGGAAATTCGCTATGCTGGCTTTGAGCAATACCTGGAAGACCTGCAGGAGGCTTCCTGTGATCACTGGGCAAAGGTGGAGTATCATGACCCAAGCACGATAATAAATTGCTGCAACCGTAAGAAACCATATGCACCGCCGCCAGTTATCCAAAAACCCCCCAAATCCCCAAAGAAAAAGGAAAAAAAGACAGGGGGGAGTAGAAAGTCTAGAACTAGCGTATAAATTTATAAATGTTTGAATTTGCGCGCCGTATTTGAATATACTAGACAAATAAGTTTTTTAATAAAAGTTGGTAACACTGTCAATCATATGTTTATGTTGTGTTGTCCAGGGCTCTGCTTTGCTTGCTTTAGTTGGGGAAAAAGGCGAAAATGGAGAAACTGGAGGCCCTGAAAATCTCGTCCATGCGACCCAGGAGCAATATACTGGACCGGCCACTGTCCAAGGGCAAAACCGAGGTGTCCCAGAGCATTGTGGCGCTGCTTTTCAGCGAAATCGTCCAGTACTCTCAGAGTCGTGTCTTCACAGTGCCAGAACTGCAAACAAGGTGAGTTTTTATGCATCCCCAGGGCTAATTTAACGGCCATCGACTTGCAGGCTGCATGACCTGGGCCAGGATGTGGGCACCCGCATCATAGACCTGTATTTCGTGCGGGAGCGCAGCTCCAAGCGCGAGACCAAGCTCACGCAAATGCTGCTCTTTGTGAAGACCACAGTGTGGAAGAATCTGTTCGGCAAGGAGGCGGAGAAGCTGGAGCACGCCAACGACGACGAGCGGACGTACTACATCATCGAAAAGGAGCCGCTGGTCAACACGTTTATAAGTGTGCCCAAGGACAAGGGCTCCCTGAACTGCGCCAACTTTACGGCGGGCATTGTGGAGGCTGTGCTCACGCACTGCGGCTTTGTAGGTGTTCCATATCTTGTTTACAATCTTTAGGTAATAATTGCCCACCCGTTTCAGCCCTGCAAAGTCACCGCCCACTGGCACAAGGGCACCACGTACATGGTCAAGTTCGAGGACTTTGTCATAGCCCGCGACAAGCAGATGGAGGAGAAGTAGTCTAAGCATTCCCTACCCACAACCTCACCTATTAAATCTAACCCTTAAGCTAAAGAACCGAATGTTTCTTGGGGGTTTTCTTGTATAGTTACGAGAAGAGTAGCTACAGATTGTAATCAACATGATTTGGCAATAATTGGTCATTGGAGCAGATGAAATGTGGGGGTTTTCTTGTAAAATTACGAGAAGAGAAGCTACAGTTTAAGGTGAAATTGATTTGGCAATCCTTAGTCATTGGAGGAGAAGAAATTTAGGCGTTTTCTTGTATAATTACGAGAGGATTAGCTACAGATTGAAGTAAACTTGATTTAGCAATCCTTTGTCATTGGAGGCGAAGTAATTTAGGCTATACAAGTGAGCCTTCGCAATATTGTAGCCTTTAGGTAACAAAACATGGACACTCCCTGAAGATTTCCTCTTAATTTTCACTACTCAATGAAGAGTACAATTTGAGAACCGATTGATATTAATTTGAACAAGGAAGATCTTTGGACAAGTTAGAGGACTCTGTTATAGAATGTGACAAAACGATGGGGAGAAGTTTAAGTACTCAATACCCACAACCACGAGAATTAAACATAACAAAATCAGATCATTTTCTAGAGGTTTCCTTTCCTTTAATTCCCACTACTAAATGAAGAGCACACGAACAGATTTAAATGAACTTGAACTGGCGATCCTTGTAGGCCACCTGGCCGGTCCGGTACTTTTGCTCGCGACAATCGCGCTCCGACTTCAGGGCCCAGGCGTAGAGGGTGATGGGCAGGACCACGGCAAAGAGTCCGGTGCGGAAGGACTTGCCGGTGGGCTTGAAGTGCTCGTAGTGGCTCACGCGCATGGCCTGGAAGCGGGACAGGCCCGCATCGAACTGGAAAAGGCGAGACAAAGATTGGATGTGAGATTCGCATTCGATTTCTGATGACATAACCTAGGGATCTGCACGGCCCGGTTTTGCTTACCACGGTGCCTCCCTCGCCGGTGGCATGGCGGTAGGGATTGGAGCTCTGCTTCAGGTACTCGTTGCGCAGCTTAAGCGTGTGCTCGTGCTTGCGCTTAACAAACTCCGGATCCACCTTTGCTGAACCCATTTTTTTTCCAAAGCTCGCAACCAAAACAAAAATCCAGATGGGTCCAGTGTGGCCAGAGGGGGCTGGGCGCCTTTGGGTCCTCAGTTTTGACAGGCCAACTAAAATGGATTTCTTCAGATTTCCCAAGATTTTGCGATATTTTTAATTGTTTAGTTTGTTTCGGGTAGATATATACATCTAATAATAAACAAAGCAGAGTTAAGGGGCTTATGTACAAAAAAATTAAAATATATAAAATATACCACAATAAGTTGCAAATATCGATATGACCTCCCATCCCTATTTCCGGTTACTTAGGGGTTTATTTTGTATATATCTTAAATATTCAAATGACACCGAAATTTATTATTAAGGTTATTAAAGCGATGCGTTTTAACCTACAATTTCACTGATTTTAGAATCCCGCCAAATATGTTCTCCTTGGTGAATGTTATATTCATTCTTGTACAAAACAACCTCTATTTCCCATTTATTTTTTTTTGTATTTGTAGAGTTTTAAAAGTTATTAGCTACGTTAAATATCCATTAAAAAACGCTTTGGAAAAATACCGAAAAAAAACTTTTAATTCGTTTAAAAATTGCCGCCAAGCTGTGGGATATTAAAATTTTCAAGCAGCTTGTGTTGTGTTCCGCAAAGCCTGCTGCTTCGCATGCAAGTGACACTTTGCACCCCCGACCGCCGTTGCACGCGCCTGCTCACTCTCTCTCGCGCATGTCCCGCTCGTCCTGTTCTCCCGGAGCGCGCATGTCCTGCAAAGTGTGATGCGCAGATCTCGAATCCGCTAGCATTCCCCCTCCCTAAACGGAAACGGCTCTTGAGCCACGTAAATCAGGATGTTCCAGGCAATTCTTGCGCCTCCCTCGTCTCTCCAAGGATTTCTGGATGCGGAAAGCGTACAGGTCGGGGGTTAGTAATCAATAACTCCCCCTTGGCGCATGCCCTTCCGGGTGCCGGAGAGTGAAAGAGAGCCCACCGGCAATGCGCATGTGGCTGCCTATTTGGGTGGTAAATGCACTTGGCTTAGCCTTAGCCTGGTTTTCCGTCTTTTTTTCCCCCTCCCTGGCCCTGTGCTGCCCGGCCTAGGGGTGGTTTCACCCCCACCCCAGCTCCTGCTCGGCTCGGGTTGCCCGCGATTGCGCCCTGACTCCTGTGTCGGGCTCACTTCAGTTTTCCACTTGCTCGCAGCCAGGAGGCAGGCCCAGCAGCTCGGAACTAAATCTGCTATTGATTTTTATCTGCGGCCGCGCCAGAGCCAGAGCCAGAGCCAGAGCCCGAGGATGAGCCTCAAGTCCAGTGCCCGCATCAAGAAGCGCCGCTCGGATGCGGCGGCCGCCACCTATGGAGCCGCAGGTGGGGCGGCAGGCGGGTCGGCAGGACCGCCAAATGCAGCAGCCACTTTGGCGGGGAATAGCAGCGCCAGCGGCAGTACCACTAACAGTGCCAGTGCCAGTGGGGGTGGCTCCTCCTCGGCCGCCTCCTCGACTTCGGCGGGAACGGGGGCGGGAAACAACCCCAATCCCGGGGCCAACAAGAAGCACACGTTCGTGGGCCGCAATCCCAACTTCGACACCGACGAGACCAAGCTGCTCATCCAGCTGTGGGGCGATCCGAAGCTGCAGCGCACGCTGATAACCACGCACAAGAAGCACGCCGTGATCTGCCAGCTGGCGGCCAAGATGCAGGAGTACGGCTACCATCGCTCCCCGGAGGAGATAACCACGCGCATCAAGAACCTCAAGTGCTTCTACAATCGCCTGAAGAAGGACAAGGAGTGCGGCGCCCTTTCCGCGGACGCGGAGCCCAGCTGGAAGCATTTCGCCGAGATGGACGCCATCATGACGCGCCCCATCTTCAGTGTGCGCCCCAACGAGGTGCCCGCCCCCTCGCTCAAGTACCAGCTGGAGCAGGCCCTGGAGGAGCACGCCGAGCGGCGCAAGCGGCGCCTGGAGAACGGCGAGGAGCTGTCCGAGAGCGACAACGAGGAGGACGACATGCTGCTCTCCGCGCTGGTGAGCAAAAACAAGGAGGTCGCCACGCGGAAGGACCTGGAAGCTGGCTGCCTGGAATCCGACCGCGACGTCAACGAGGAGTCCTTCTCCAAGCGCCGCAAGCTCTCCGACGACGTGGACGTGGACATTGGCGAAGCTCTGATCAAAGCAGAACCCCCGCCGGAGGTGGAAACAGCACAGGCAGCCACTGCAGCGGTTGCCTCGCCGCCGGCGGACCCAGAGCCCGAGGAGGACGACGATTGCCTGCTCCTGCCGCTGCCCAAAGAGGAACCCATCGACGTGGACGCCGCCGACGATTCGGTCACCGAGAAGTCGTCCAGTCCCAGCTCCGCCTCCACGCTGGCGGAGATGCTGCAGCGCAACAAGGCCACCGGCAGCCTGCTGCCCTTCACCGGGGCCAATGTCATCATTCCGGCGAACATAACCACCACCACGGCCACCAGCGGCACCACCACCACCCAGGTTGCGAGTGGCCCGGCCGGGAAGCTGCCGGCGGGCAAGATATCGCTGGTGCCCACCAATTTCCTGATGCAGTCCAAGCTGCCGGCGGTGGCGGGACCCAGTCCCCTGCCCGCCTCCAAGGCTGCGGCCCCGCAGCTGCAGCTGCTCCAGAACGCCATTACCCAGGGTGCCCGCCTCATGATCAGCGGATCGCCCGCAACCCCGGCCCCACAGCCCGTGATGGCCACGGCTCCCGGGGGCGTGAAGTTTGTGCTGGTGAACGCCGAGCAGGCGAAGGCAGCGGCCGCCGCAGCAGCGGTGGGCAAGTCCACGGCCACGTTGCCGCAGGCGGCGCAGGTGGCGGCCGCCCAGCAGCATCAGCAGAAGCTGCAGCAGAGCCTGCACCAGGAGCAACTGCAGCAGCAGCATCAGCATCAACAGCAGCACCAGCAGCACCAGCAGCAGCTGCAGATGGAGAAGGAGGAGAGTCGGCGGGCGCAGGAGAAGGCGCGCGAGGATCAGCAGTCCAAGAGGCACATGACAAGTGAGTAGGATTGCTAGAGGCTTGTTAGGTCCACAAACTGATTGACAATTTCCTTTGGCAGCCATGAGAATCCTGTTGCGGCAACTGCTCAACGCCCAGAACGAGGCCAACGAGATCCAGCACAACCGTCTGTCCCTGGAGCGGGAGCGCCTGGACTGGGAGAAGTCGCTGGGCGACCGGCTGCTCAACATGCTGCCCAGCCTCTTTCAACCGGCAGCCGCTGCCGCTTCGCCCTCCTCCGCCGCACAGCGCATGCAGCCGCCCAAGCTGCTCTTCACCACCGCCCTGCCCATGGCCAACGGCACCGTCTCGATGCCGCACATCCTGGCCTCCAATTCGCTGCCCAAGGTGATCACCACGGCGGCGGGCAGCCTCGGTGGGGGCTCCGCCGGAGCGGGCATCGTCACGGCAGCCGCCAGTGTGGTGGCAGCGGCCGCGGCAGCCTCCTCCAAGGCGGTGGACAACGACGTGCAGCTGGTCACGCCGAAGCAGGAGAAGGACGGTTGAGGGTTCAACATAGAAACACTAACTTAGAAGTCTTGTTGTAAGTGATTGATATGGTTAGCACGTATTTCGGTGATCTCTAAGAAATGATATTCCAGTGAATCTGCTCCTAATTTTAGTCCACTCTAAACTACTTTACCTACAATAAAGAATGAACTTGAAAGCGATTTTAAAGGAAAGGTTAAAGGGGTTTCAATAGATCGGAGAACTATTTTGGAGCATCTAGTGTATGCTGGATTGATAAGTTCAGGTATGCCGATTATTAAAAGGCATGAAATGATCACATAAAAGACAATACTATATTGGTTTATAATTGTTTGCCTCTAACTAATAGATTTTCGGAGAGATATGGATATTATCTCCCCATCTACGAGTATGTTACCTTGTCAGATTTCTTGGAATACATCAAAGTTGCATCTTAACAAGATTATAATAGTTTGCCTCCTCCTCTGGTTCTTTAGATTCCATAGATTACACAAAGTGGGAACTTAACCATTGTATAATCTCGATACAAATCAGAGCCAAACGCAACCTTCGTTTTAAAATAAGAATAACTTTTCTACAACTACCTAATTCGACTAAAACGGGGCACAAAGAAGTACTCTTCTAAACCTTTAATGGAGGTTAGATTGAGTAATGTAAGCTCGGGTATTCTGAGATTCTATGATCTCGTAAAAGATATGACAGCTTCATCTGATAGTTTGTAAAAACCAATCTAAGATCAAACCCCAATAAGAATACTGTATTACTTCTTAATGCTTGGCCTTTCTCTTTCTAAGATAATCAAAGTTTGATCTTAACATTACATTATACCATAACGACATGCCAAATCCCAGGAACTATAAAATTTGATCTTAAGAATACTTTAATCTCGATTCAAAGTAGAGTCGAACAACGTCCCGATCTTAACAATATAATACTCTTCCTACAACTACCTACATTGACTAAAACGGGTTCCCCAAGGAGCGTTCAGTGGATGTTGAGCCGCTCCATGTCCCGGATCTCCATGATGTCCGTTTTGAGGCGCTGCTTGACGATCTCCCGCCAAATGGCCTCCCTGTCCCGGTTGTCGGTCACTCCCATCCGCTGCAGCGACGAGTCAGTGATACGCAGCAGGGCCCGGCCGGTGATGTCATGCTGGGAAAGGGGAAAAAACAGTGTCAAACATCAAATACTAGTAGGCAGCTGCTGGGATGCTAGAAAATTATAGTCGCAAGTGTTTAGGATTTGTAGTGGCTTAATATTCCGGCGAAAAGACATGACGGAGCTGTTGAACGCTGCCAGTGCCGATCAGGAGCGGAACCACAAGAAGGACGAGGACCAACGGCACGGGTAAGTGATCTAGGGGATGCGGATGCACCCACCTGGGCGAACAGCTGCTCGTATTGCGTGTACTCGCCGCAGTGGCGTCGGTACCACTTCAACACATCGCTCACAGTCCACTGGTAGACGGCTTTGGGTCGCGTGGTCTTTGTCCGCGTCTTGTTTTGCGTGGAATTGCTGGTTTCTTCGCCCATTTCTCGGCCCCAAAAAACAATGTAATCCTTGCCAAAAAAAACACAACAAACAATCGAGCTTATCGATAGCAGCTAGGGGTGGACCAGCTAGTACACCGTTACAGAAATCGGGTTGCAGAAAATTCGTGCTAACCCAGGTCTACAAATATTATTTATTTAAGTAGAGTTTTAAGAGTTTTATAAAGTAGCCCACCAGCCATAGCATGTTGTCAGATTTCTCGCAATCGGCGTAGGCCATAACTTTTGGGTCTATCGATTGGCGGCTCTCCGCCCCAACAAAAACCTATCGACTTCCGTCCAGCACTAATCGTGACTGGCGCTTAATAACAACGACCGAGAGGTGAAAAAATCTGCATAGAACATAGAAAATACGCAGGAATTACACCTCCGTTCCGATTGAGAAACACATTCGAATTTCCACACAACTTACGAGTGAGCTGAGACCGGCTTGCAATACCGATTAACACCCGCATCTCACCTGCAATTCTGTGTCTCGTGGCCGACGCAAATCCGCGACCGCTTTTGCATCCGAAAATCTGAAATTGAAGTCGTAAGATGGCCGGAGCTACACTGTTTGAGCGCGCCCAGGCGCTGTCGAGCGTCAACCGCGAACAGGAGCTGGACAGCTCGCTGCTGAACAAGATCGTGCTCGACCAGGAGGGGGCCGAGAGCGATGAGGAGCGCATACGGATAAAGGAACAGGCCATTTTGCAGCAGGGCGAGCTGTACAAGCAGGAGGGCAAGGCCAAGGAGCTGGCCGATCTCATCAAGGTCACGCGTCCGTTCCTCAGTTCGATCAGCAAGGCCAAGGCCGCCAAGCTGGTCCGTTCGCTGGTGGACATGTTCCTGGACATGGACGCGGGCACGGGCATTGAGGTGAGTAGGGGGAGGCTCCGGCGCTTTCTGCCGCGTCACGCTGCAACATCTCCTCTCCTCCTGTTTGCAGGTACAACTTTGTAAAGACTGCATCGAGTGGGCCAAGCAGGAGAAGCGCACCTTCCTCCGCCAGTCGCTGGAGGCGCGCCTGATAGCCCTCTACTTCGACACGGCCCTGTACACAGAGGCCCTGGCCCTGGGCTCGCAGCTGCTGCGGGAACTGAAGAAGCTGGACGACAAGAACCTGCTGGTGGAGGTGCAGCTGCTGGAGAGCAAAACGTATCACGCACTGAGCAACCTGCCCAAGGCCCGGGCCGCCCTCACATCGGCCCGCACCACCGCCAATGCCATCTACTGTCCGCCCAAGGTGCAGGGGGCCCTGGACCTGCAGTCGGGCATCCTGCATGCCGCCGACGAGCGCGACTTCAAGACCGCCTTCTCCTACTTCTACGAGGCGTTCGAGGGCTTCGACAGTGTGGACAGCGTCAAGGCGCTCACCTCGCTCAAATACATGTTGCTGTGCAAGATCATGCTCGGCCAGTCCGACGATGTCAACCAGATTGTCAGCGGCAAGCTGGTAAGTCGAGAGATTTCTTGCATAAACCTTCACCTAAATGCTGATTTGGCTTGCAGGCCATTACCTACTCGGGACGCGATGTGGATGCCATGAAATCGGTGGCCGAGGCCTCGCACAAACGTTCGCTGGCCGACTTCCAGGCCGCCCTCAAGGAGTACAAAAAGGAACTGGCCGAGGATGTGATTGTGCAGGCGCATTTGGGCACGCTGTACGACACCATGCTGGAGCAGAACTTGTGCCGCATCATCGAGCCCTATTCCCGTGTGCAGGTGAGTCATCTTTTGCGTTTTACTCTGCACAAAGCGTGTCTATAGCGATGCATTCCGCGCAGGTCTCCCATGTGGCCGAGAGCATTCAGCTGCCGATGCCGCAGGTCGAGAAGAAGCTGTCGCAAATGATTTTGGACAAGAAGTTCAGCGGCATCCTGGACCAGGGCGAGGGTGTGCTCATCGTTTTCGAGGAGACGCCCGTGGACAAGACCTACGAGCGCGTGCTGGAGACCATCCAGAGCATGGGCAAGGTGGTGGACACGCTGTACCAGAAGGCCAAGAAGCTCTCGTAAATCGAGCACTAAATTCAATTCACAATGATATCAGCATGAATAGCAGACTTTTCATAGTTACCTTTTTTATTTACCACAACAATCAACAACAGCAACATCCGAGTCCGTGCCGAACAAGTTTAACGTTTCGCAAAGCAAAATTACAGTCGATATTGGCAACCGCAGCAGGAGCTACAACTATTCCAAAACACACACAAGAATGATGGATGCAGGCGAATATGATCATTAAATTCACATAACCAAAATTATTAATCATTGAGTGGGATCGAATTGTTTACGAGAGTGCGATAAAATAAGCATAATATTCAATTAACTACGTAATAAACTGGAAAAAAAACATAAAAGATCCCCTCTTTTAGTATAAGTTAATAAGATTTATTTGATAAATTAGCTTAAATTGTTCGTTAGCTTAGCCGAAGTGGTGGCTGAGTCCCAGGCCGCCGCCAAAGTTGGTCCTTTGGTTGGCGAACGGCCCGCTGGTCCACTTGCTAGCCGATCCCGTGAGGTCCAGGCGGGTGTTGCGATCCTGGGAGGACCAGAGGTTGGCCCTGCCATCCAGGCCCAGCTGCTGGCCAATGCCCGGGATGTTGCTGTGCGTCAGGCTGGCCCCATGGCCGTTCACGTGCGAGTAGTCCAGGCCGGCGCCGTTGCGCTGGAACTCGAAGCCGTTGGCCAGCTTGTTCTGCGAGGCAAAGACCTTGGCGTCCAGGTTGTGGCGGTCGTTCTTGAAGATGTTGGCATGAGCTTCCTGCTTGAAGACATCGCTCACGCCGGGAGTGTGCGTCCTGGTCAGCGAGGCCCCATGACCGTGGCTAAAAAAAGGGGAAAATTTAAGTTATTTTCTTAGTTTATTTGGAATTCGGCAAAGACTTTCACTTACTTGTTGTAGGCCAAGGTGCCTCCGGTGGTGACCGGACCGGACTGAGTGTTTCCAGCGGCGAATACCTGACCCACCACATTGTGATTGGGATTGCCAATGCCTTTGGTCAGATCCAGGCGGGCATCGGCTCCGCCAGCGGGATTGGAGGCCAAGGAGCCGCCCAAAACCTGACGGCGGACACGAATGGGGCGTGGTGGAGGAGTGGGCCTCGGGTAATAGGGCAGCGTTTGGAATCTCTGAGGCACTGCCTCCGCAAGGGCGGCGAGAGCTACAAGAGCCACGATTACAATGCCGGACTTCTGCATGTCTTTCGTTTGTTTTCTGTAAGATGACTGATGCTTGATAGTACCTGGAAGCCCGCTTTTATACTCATATACCTTTCGGTTTTCGGGGGGAAGAACTCTGTGGGTGATTTACATTCGCATCTTTCAACTGCGTGTCGTCTCGCTTATCAGCTAGGAATTCCCCGGCGCTCGGCTTTCGTTTGTGATTTACTTGGCATCTTTGTGAACTCGTCGTCACCTCGCCATGCTCTTTTTTTCTTGCCCCATTTAATGCCACTTGTTGCTGCTTTGTGCGGATGTGCCACCCACGCCCTTTGACCCGGCCCTGCCTTGGGTTGTGGCATCTTCAAGTGGTTTCGTTAAAGGAATTGAGCGCTTCGCGGCGCCACCTCATCTTGCGCAGGACAGCTTTTTGACAGTTATAGGCCCTTTATTCCCATCGAAATCCTCACTTGATGTCAGGCTTTATCAATAGAAATTTCAAGGATGTGGGGCATGGGGGTAACGAGTGAAAGAGCGGCAGGACTTGCGCTCGATTTGAGTAAAGTTTCGGACCGAAATGTAATTAACTTTTCTGCGCAGGAGCAGGTGCAAAGGATGCGAACCGAGAGAGGAGAGCGCCAAACTTCAACTCGAAATGTCAACGCAAAGCTTCCACTGAAATCTTATAAATTGAATAAGGTTTTCGCATAGAAATTAAAGTGAAAATACTTAAGGATTTCTTCACCATTAATTTAGACAAATATGATTTATTTTTATAGCATGTACCTTAAGGTACAAATGGTATATTAAGTTTGTGCAATGTATGTAACAGGGAGAAGGAAGCGTTTCCGACCCTATAAAGTATATATATTCTTGATCAGCATCAACAGCCGGTCGATCTAGCCATGTCCGTCTGTCTGTCTGTCCGTTCTTTTTGCTTTAGGCCCGTTAAAATAATTTTAGGTCCACTAAGTCCGCTGATCACCAAACACGTGCATGCAAAATTAGGTCTAGATCGGACAATAAATATAGAATATATGACCAATTAAAGTTTTACCAGGCAACGGCATGCCGTGGCAAGAGCGGTACATGGTATCTTGTTGTTGAGAAATCTCGACTACAGCGTTTCTACTTGTTTTTTTAAAAAAATACATTAAAAGGTAATGTTATTGCATTTCCCATTGGCAAACATTCATATCGTAAGCCATCTGGCCAATTGCTCCTTACATATGTATGTACATATATTTGTTTTGCTAAAAACCTNTGTTGAGAAATCTCGACTACAGCGTTTCTACTTGTTTTTTAAAAAAATACATTAAAAGGTAATGTTATTGCATTTCCCATTGGCAAACATTCATATCGTAAGCCATCTGGCCAATTGCTCCTTACATATGTATGTACATATATTTGTTTTGCTAAAAACCTGTTTGCAAACCGCACCACACTCAAAAACTTTTATATATTCACGTATTTTTTAAGATTTATTGACATTGACGTTAAGATCTATGACGTGATTTTTATTTGGTCTCTTATCAGCTACAGCAGAGATTTGCTTCTCCGAGTTTGCTGATGATTATTTGTAGGAATCCCAGAGTAAAATTTTAATTGTATAGGTTTATAAGGTTTGTTTGTTAAATATTTAGAAAACAATGTTTGCATAAATCTATGTCAAACGATCTCCGGCCATCCGTCCTCCTCCCATTTTAGTTGGAGTCCATCGGAAAATTCCTCAAGAAAGTCTTTTGGTAGGTCTCTTATGTCATCAATGCCCAATGCATGGCGCCTCACTCGGATGGGGCGAGGATGGGAGGTTGGGCGGGGGCTGTAGGGCCTGGGCTTGCCGGCCAAAACGACGGACAGGATGCAGGCCAGAAGCAGGAAAACGATGGTGAACTTCATTTTGCTTGGAGTATCAAGTGGAACTGATTGTCGTTCGATGGAAATCGAGGCTTTATATAGCGGCTTCCACGATCTCCGATAAGGTTTTGTGGTCCAGTCACGTCATGCGGCTTGGTGGCCTGTAATTCCCCGGTGACTTTTCTTCAGGTTTATCGGTGTAGTTGAATGCCGGCCATTCATTTAAGATTTTATTGCAGTTCGTGGGGTTTTCTTAGGCACAATGCTTAGGGCACTCTACAAATAAGTGAATATAAACTATTATGTTCAGGTATTTGTTTAACACAATAATATATAGGGTTTTTATCATAGCTACCAAACGAAAGATCCAATTAAATTCATCATATCCATTGCCTTTTCAAATGACATTTTTTGGCGCCAAGCTGTCACTTTCACTCCCGCTTGCTCGCCATCGCACATGCCAGGACATCACTCTCTCTCTCTGTCTGCCAGAGGTCCTGGTTTTTGGTGCCTGTCAGTCGTGTGAAATTTCATTAGACTGGGCATACACACACCCCCCACACACAACGCGCTTGAGCGAGCTTTTCCGCTTTTGAGCGCGCCAGCAACGCTTTTCTTTTCGGGGGCTCTTTTGGAAAATTCTTGGGCAGCTTGCCAAACGCTCGTATAGAGGCCAGACGCAAGGAAAACTCTGCTTATCGATTACGCACGTAACACACATTTCCCAAAGAGTCGAACCAGCTAAAAGAAAAGCGATTCAACAATTCCAAGCGGTTATATCGGAACTAGTTGGTGCGTAAGCCCCAATTTGGGTGAATAATACTACAAAGTGTTGGCGGAAAGTGCGAAAAGTTTATATAATAAAAGATGAAAGGTGTGGGACGGGTTTTCCACCTCAAGTGCCACCGTCTGTGACAATGGCCTTCAAGAAGTGTGCGAAAAATGTCTATATATAGGAGAGTGATACATACATATATCGTTTTGCGTGGGCACGTGTGTCCCATATAAAAGGAAATAGTTTGCAATGATTTGTGAAAAGTTACAAGTGTTGAATAATTGGGTTAAAATCAGGAAAAAGCTGGAAAATAAGGATTCTATATAATTACTGGAAGACACATTCATCTTCCAGATTGGATGCGGTTTTTATCAACCGACATATTTTCAAATCTCAGTAATTTCAATTATTCTCTTTCTTAAAAAGTATCCCCTTTTGTGGCAACAACAAGTCTGCTCTATATACACACACACTGTACCCATTCACCCACATTTTTTATATGCCAAACACAAAAAAAGGCAAGAATCTAATAAAAATTACTCAAGCACTCGCAGCCGAAAGCCGCGCTCAAAGCTCGCCCCTCGCGACTAATTCACTCAACTCGCCTGGTCGCACTCACTCGGAATGTGCTCCGAGAAACTGAGTGATAGAGTTTGTTTTTGCCTTGATTGTTTTGCGGCTTTCGAGTTGAAAGCCCAGCAACTGGCCGCTCAAAAAGCCGGGAAATGTCGAACGGAACCCGTTGACAGCTGTAAATGCACAGAAATGAGTGCTTTCCGCTTGAGCTTGGCCTGCCTTGTAATCCGGATTAAGTTCTGGTCTATCAAAACGGAAGGTTTTCCATGCATTTTCCTTGTCAAAAGGCAATAGATGGCAAATAGCCAGAAATGGTAGGGGTGGCATCTTTGGTCAAGGGGATTATATTCAGTTTATATGAGTGAAGTGATTTTATAGGTTTATATTTAAGCAAAATAATTATTATTACAAAAAATTATTAGGAATACTCGAACTTTAAAGTATTTAATGCGCCAACAGAGCGTATGCGTGATATCTGCAAAACAAAAAGGATTTTGAATAAGGTCTCTTAAAGTGATGCTAGGATAATTAAATAGTAGTATCCCAGATTTTCTTCTTATATGTTAAACAAACACAAATGAACCCTAATCCCTAACAAAACCAGACCCCAAGAGCTGTGAAATGTACTGTGTGGGTTGATTTGCCTGTCATTGTATTGCCTGCTTTGGGGCCCGAAAGCAAAGCAATTGAAATGCTGAATTGTGCGCTTTTGTCTTCTGCAGCTGCCGAAAGATAATGGCGATGATAATGGTGCTGTAACTGGGCCACAAGAGCAGACCGCACGAAACCCCAAAGGGAACCAGCAGCGCAAGGAAGGAGCAGCAGGGAGGGACCAGCAATCAGGACACAGAAGGACAAGCGAGCCGGCGCAGACGAGTTCAAGGAACTAGCAAACAATGAATCCCTACACGCAAGGCGGCGGCGCTGGGGGTGCCAATCCCTTCGGAGCACCGGCCACGGGTGCTGGATATGGTCAACAGCAGCAGGCGGGCTATGGCTACGAGCAGCAGGCAACAGGTGGCTACGACCAGGGAATGAATTACGGACAGCAACAGCAGCAACAGCAGGCGGGATACGGGCCGCCCGGTGCCAGGCCAAGGGTGGATGTGGAGGCCAGCGGCGAGGTGGATCCCAATCTGTGAGTAAAACTCAATTAGCAAGAGACTAGACATCATAATTATTTAATTACTTATCCCTTAAGATACCCGGAGGCCAAGGAGTCAACGCACAAAGTTCGCGGTCACTCGGACATCCTGGAAATGTTCTTCGGCGCTAGCACGGAGCGCGAGCTGATCCCCGTGAAGAGCTTCTACTTCTTCTTCTACGCGGCCTTCGGGTCGCTGTTCCCGCTGATGGGTGTCTACTTCAAGCAGATGGGCATGAATCCGGGCCAGTGCGGCATCCTGGTGGGCATGCGGCCCTTCGTGGAGTTCCTGTCGGCTCCGTTCTGGGGCTCCTACGCCGACCGCTGTCGGCAGGGCAAGAAGCTGCTTTTGGCTTCGCTGGCCTGCTGGGTGCTGTTCACCATTCCCCTGAGCTTCATCCGTCCGGAGGCCATCAACTGCATCGAACGCCGCAATGCCACGGACTTTGTGCTGACCTACACGCGCACTAAACGCGATGTTTCGGCCATGTACGAGCCGCAGGTGACGATGGACCAGAATTTGGGTACAATGCCGGCGGAGGAGGCTTTGGAGGAGGCGCAGGCATCGCACAGCCGGCACAAGAGGTCCCTGCTGCTGCCCAGGATCGACGCGGGCATTTCGCCGGTGCACATTAACTTTGTGAGCAACTACGATGACAAGTACCACAGGGACTATGTGACGCCCATCTTCAGCTCCATGGTTTACAGGACACCGGTAAGGATTTGGCTTTGAAAGGACTAAAATTGTCATTAAATTCTTTCCCCAAAACAGGACATCCAAAAGGCCTTCTTCCTGCTGCTGCTGGTGATTCTGATCGGCGAATTTTTCAGCGCTCCGGCCATCACTTTGGCCGACTCTGCGGTCATAACCCTTTTGGGCGAGGATGCGGACAAGTACGGACACCAGCGCATGTTCGGCTCCCTGGGCTGGGGCATCTCCATGTTCCTGGTGGGCATTGCCCTGGACCACTCGACCTCGTTCTCGAACCATCCCTGCGGGGCTGGGAACAAGGAGAAGAACTACAACATCTGCTTCTCCATCTTCTCCGTGCTGATGACTTGTGCCATCATTTCGGCCTCGAAGATCACCTTCAAATACGATCCCATCGATGAGCAACAGCAGGCGGCCCAGCAGCAGGCCAACTTCGTGGATCCCAACAAGCGGGCGGAGGAGGAGTCGATGAACCAGCTGGCCGCCCAACTGAATCTTCCCTCGCTGGCCGTGGGTAGTGGCAGTGCCGCCTCGGGTGCCTGTGCCGGTGGCGTCAGCAGCTTCCTTGCCACAGGACACCAGCCCCAGCCGCACATTGGAGCCGAGTCCAAGGTGTTTGCCCAAACGGCCAAGGAGCTGCCCGAGTGGATGACTGTGCTGACCCACTTCAAGGACCTGAAGACCGCATCGTTCCTGTTTGTGGCCTGGTTCATGGGCTTTGGCATTGGCCTGATCTTCACCTTCTTGTTCTGGCATCTGCAGGACTACGGTGGCACCCCCACCCTGTTCGGTGTGGCCTCGGTCATCAACCACGTCTCCGAGATCTTCGCCTACTTTTTCAGCTTCCGCCTGATCACCCAGATCGGGCACGTGAAGGTCCTGTGCCTGGGTTTGATCGGCAATGTGTTGCGCTTCCTGTACATCTCGTACCTCACGAACCCGTGGATGGTGCTGCCCTTCGAGCTGATGCAGGGCATCACCCATGCGGCCGTTTGGGCCGCCTCCTGTTCATACATTGCCCATAACACTCCCAAGCACCTGAGGGCCTCGGCCCAGGGTGTCCTGCAGGGCATTCACCACGGCTTGGGGCGCGGCTGCGGCGCCATCATTGGAGGCATGTTCGTCACCTACTACGGCACTACTGCTACCTTCCGCTGGTACGGCATCGCGTGCCTCTTCGTCCTCGGATTCTTCATCTTCGTCAACTTCTACCGCAAGGAGCAGGGCTTCATCTCGGACATCCCCGTCACCGAGGATCCGCATCAGGTTCGTAGTCCCAAGTTTTACCAACATTTTCTTTCGCGACTTCTTTATACATTTCGAAGCACTATTTGCTTGTTTACCTTGAACATTTTAATAAATATTTCTCATATTGTTCCAAATACTTAGTAAGGAAAAAATGTGGTAACAATTTCCAGGCTATGTTCATTGCATCAATATTTTCTAGCTTAGCTTTCTTTTAAAGTTAAGTATCCTTGAAGTTTATGCGCATTTCGTTCTGAAATATTGATTAGCTTTGAAACATTACGTGTTTTATAATGTTAACCTTTTTAATCACCCCTTTTATCTATCTTTGTATTACAAATTCGTAATTCAACTGCCCCCCCTATGGATCTTATTGTTCCTCTCAATTTTTGTAGTGATACTTTGCCAAGTTTTTGAATATCCGAATGTAAACTATCTGCTAACATTATTAAATATGTGAAAATACCCGCAGGTGGCTGAGGAGACTTCCCATTTGGCCCCGCACGGCGTTCCCAGCAATCCTATTCCCCGGGCCCTCTCCAACTCCCGGCTGAACGAAATGAACCCCAACGGTGGACCTTATGGAACGTACCAGACCACTGGCGGTAACCTGGACATTCCCGGAGCCAATCAGCACAATCCGTTTGCCCAGTAAATTGGGGTCGGGACACCCGCATCATTACAGTCACCGGAAAATGCAAAATCCAACAGAAAATGATAAGGAAAGAGGGAAAAACGAACAAAGTATAATCGCAAACATATCTTGGACATTGGCCTGCAATATGAATTGCATAACTGCATTGCTTTATTTTGATTTGTTACGATCTACACATAGCATAGCATATACATACATAGCATACAATACATAATATACAACTGGTATATACGAGTATATATTTTATATATAGAGGAGCATGCCATATAGACAGCATAAAGATTCCATATGATTTGGATATTGTTTACACATGACGGAGCGGAAATCGAAACGAATTTTCACATAGCAGCTTAGCAATATATACCTACCTATATATGGGTGTGTACAAATATATATGCAATATATGTGTGTGTATTGTGCCGATCTATAATATTTATAGGCGTTTTTATATCAGTTGCATGGCGTTTTAAATTTATTTGTATCTCAACATACATGCAGAATCCGTTGCCTACCTTTGGGCGATTGCCAAGTATATCACTCATACGCCACCCCCAAAAAAATCACACATAAAGTACCTATACAAATTAAACGGAAAATACGGAATTAAAGAGGAAGATAAATCAGATAACTTACTGCAGGGCGTTTCAAGGCTACAGGACATCGGGAGGCAGGGTAAGCTGCTTCACTTAGCCGCTGCTGATTATGAATATAATGTTTTAATGTTCCCCCCAAAACAATGTTGTAGTGTTAATTTAGACAATCCTTTGTCCTATAGCTTTGAAACGCACCGTTAGCGTTTTCCAAGTCTCCCCAGTTGCCAGGGGGATCCCTTCTCGAAAAGAAATTAAACAATTTATGAGCCTTCGAGCATTTTAATGGCCAACAACATTTCGGTGCATTTTCAGAATTGTTAGATGCAATATTATGATGAAAACAAAGTTAAAGGACATATTAATGTAGTGGCATTACAAAAACTAAACTAGAAAACAAAGGACAAACCACTGTTGTAACGATTGATATTATGGAATCCGCCTCATTGCAATCAACTTGTTGAATGTTTTAATTTTTACACAACTATATGAGTGCTAGCCAGAGCAGACATATTTTGACATACCCAAGAGAATACCTATATAATATATATACTATATATAGTATATGAAAGTTGACGCACCAAAAACCAAAAGATATATTAACATGGAAATGCAAACTATACTGTATCTGTACCTAAAAGAGATATTTTTCCTGATTTCAACTCGATGATAATGTAAACTAATCTAGAAAAAAGAAACACACTCGCTCGATTTACATAAACATTATAAATATAAATATATTATATAAATACTGTATACATTATGATATATTATTGTTGATAGCAAATTTAATTGGATATTTTCCCTGTAATATGCTAGTTCTTGTGTACAGCACCCAGTTTTGTGGACGATTTTGCGGGTAGATGAACCTTAGTATTATGCATTCTGTACAACCGCACTCGAGTTATGTTCGTTGATACAATCTCTCTCTCTCTAAATGGATATTGAATAAACATACTCATATATGGTATATAACTTATATATGAATGTACAAGTATTATACTGAAAACACAAAGGAGCGCATACATACAATACCCAAAACCGGTACCCCTCAAAAGACAAGAACTCATGTAATTATGTATGTTTAATAAAACGTTTAACTACCGAGTGAAGTCTAAAGACAACAAAAGGCACAAATTCTTTCGCCAACCATCTGTGTTTATTCTTTGCTGAATATAATTTATATACGAGGTATCTGATTCGTGGTACATTGGCCTATATAAATCGGAGTAGCCAGCTCTGTTTAAAGCAGAAATGCATTTCTGCTGGGCGTTCGTTGGCCTGCTCTTCTTTTTGGTCGCAGGCCAGGCCAATGGCACAACCAAGAATTCCATAGAAGTGGTATTAATTCCGCGAAGGGGTCCACCTAGATTTATACCTAGACCTTCTCCAGGACCGCCACCAAGACTTCCTCCTAGGCCTCCTCCTAGACCGCCACCTAGACCGCCACCTAGACCGTCACCTAGACCGCCAACCAGACCGCCAACCCGACCGCCACTTAAGCCTCTACCCAAACCTCCACCTAGACCTCCACCTAGACCTCAACCTAGACCTCCACCTAGACCACCACCCAGACCTCCTGTGACCAGAAAACCCAACCCCAGACCACCATTGATTCCAACTACCAGAAGGTTTATCATTTGGACGAAAATTCCCACCAGACTTGTGCCCACAAAGCCGAATATTCGACCTACCAAACCGAATATTAGACCCACTCTATGGACTCGGGCACCGGTCAGGCCCCCGCAGCCCACAAAGCCTCGGGTGGGTCCTACCTTGTGGACCAGACCGCCCGTAAAAGCCACTGCGAGACCCACTGTGCGACCTACAGTGCGACCCACCAACAGAGCCACCTTGTGGACCCGCGTTCCCGTAACCAGCAGGCCCACAAATCGAGCGACTTTATGGACCAGACCGCCAGTGACCACAAAGCTGCCGCGCACTAGAAGACCCACAATGCCCACAACACGGCCAACGCGTCATGTAACCTTCTTCTTTGCGCCCTCAATACCAACCACACAGAGTCCGCGGGTCACGGAAAATCCATCTCGCAGGACTGGTCCAACCAGGACTCTGACATTTATATTCACGCCCGAAACGCCTGCAACGCGACGTCCCAATACTTGGACAGTCCTTCCCACAGGACATACGCGACGAGGATTTGCCGTCACCACTGGCAGGGCTTAATATATTAGGATAGAGAAGTACTGTATTTTATAAGCCCTGCTCCGGGGATATTCCCGGAATTCACGCGATGCTAAATTCTTAATAACTCAGCGAGGTCGCGCCCGTAAATTTCTAGTTCATTTTCCCTGCTAGGTAGAGTGAAAAACTAAAATAAATTAAATAAGCAAAGGAGTTGAAAACACTCGCAGTTACCCTGGAATAATCCCGCGAGCTCAGCGATAATCTTTAGCGCCTGCGAAGCCATAAAGGGGGCAACGCAACTGCATTACTTCAATCTTAGTTTTATGCAGCGCAAATTTCGGCTTCAAGGAGGGCTTTAACTGACAAATGGCCCTAATGTGCCGGCATACCCCGGAACTTTTGAGATATGGTGAGAGGGCGTGTGGGTGGTTGCAAGTGGCTGTGGCATACCGGAAACGCTTCAAGTTTGCTGAGCTCATTCGTCTCTGCGATTTGTTGGCATTTCAACGGGGCTGACGTCCTGGCAGGGGGCCAGGCAGGGGGCGTGGGCCATGTGCCATGGGCGTGGTGCAGTGCCTGCTCATGCAATGATAAATGAAGTTTTAGTGGCTTTTGACCCATTTAATAAATTGTTAAAGTTGAAAAATGCGCAAGAATATTGTAAACTTGTTGGATGGCTCCTGGCCTCGGCTATTTCCTTGCCGGCCCTTTTCTTGTTGTTGCGTCGGGCGGGGGCGGGGCGGGGTCTGGTGCTGTGTGTTGTTTAATTTTATTTATTTGTTGTTGCCGCTGCTGGAGTAGCCTGAATTAGGGTTAATTTAAAAGTTGCCATTGCAACACTGACCCATGTTGCAAAGTTTGCCGCTCACTTTTCATGCCCCACTTCAGAGCCGCGCCAGAAGTTTCGTTGAATTTTAAATAATTCTGTTAAATTGCATAACGTGCCAGCTGCCCAGCTTTCCAGTTGTCCGGCTTCCTCCTTCGTCCTGGCAGCGAAACTTTGGACTTGCAGCTTATTAAGTTAGCGGCGACGACAGTTTTCAGTTAACGTGATTATGTGCCATTAAAAAATTGTATATTACCCCAAAAAACTCCAGAATGGAGGAAGCAAAGAACCCAACTCAAATATCCATGACAATAAATAAGGCCAAGTGGCGGGACAGGCGGCGTGGGGGTGGACAACTATGTCCTGAATCCTCTCCAGCCATAATAAGCAGCATAAAAAGCCTTGGCAAGAGTCTATTAGAGTCCGGGGCTAAGCAGCTTGGTCGCTCGCTACACAAAATGCGAAAAGTATAGTAGTCATCCTCGTGAAATCCTTTGCCCGCCCTTGTCAAATGTATATATACCACACACCCGAACACACCCGCACACACCGATATATACCCCGAGCTATATAAACAATTTTCCTTTATGCACAAAAAATAACAAGCAACAAGAATGCATTTTTGCATAAGAAAGCCCCGGTCTGAAGTTGAAGTATGGCTCACACAAAAATCCGAAAACCCAGAGGAAGCTGCTGCTGCTGCTGCTGTTGCTATTGCTGTTGCACAAAAGTCGAGCCAAATGCAATCCGAAGCTTTGTGTTGCAATGAACAATTGGAGTGGCAGGCTTGCCTTTTGATTGGGGGATTAGTGCAGGGGATTCTGGATTCCAGATGGTTATTAAAAGTGTGCAGCACGGATGCAACGGATATCAATGGCTGATGGGAGCGCCCAAGCCCGGCCCGATTCGAGGCAGCCAGGTGACCTAGATGGTTGGAAATTCTTTTGAAGCTCAAAGAAGATTCCTAATGGCAAGGGTTGATTAAAAAAGTTTCAAGGTGTGCTCTTTCGGCAAGTAAGAGTGGATAAGGCTCAAGGTCTGCTGGTAAAATCGTAATATTTGAATCTTGTATGGATATCGCAGGTTTCAGCCATTTAAAAACTATTTTATTTAGCAAGCATATGCCCGAAGAGCCATAATTTTCGCAGCAGCTTCATTTCGTAGTTGGCTTATTTCAGTGGCAACTTTTGCCAGAGGACCACAAGCACGCTGCTGCAGGATAACCGAGAGTGTGGAACCCTTTCAAATGTGCAAAAGGATGAGGAAACCAAAGCAGCAGAAAGCAAAGTCGAAGACATTCGGCCGCAAAAAGTTGTCGCAAGGACGGGGAGCGGGTGGGTGGGAAAAGCTGTGGGTGGCGGCGGGGAGCAAAAAGTGCTGAGCATAAATAAGACATTTGCGTGTGTAAGCACCAGCAGCAACAATAACAGCAGCCAGCACCAACAATGGCTTAAAATAACTCCAGCACGCAACATTGAAATGTGGCTGGAAAGCAGCAGAAGCAGACGCAGCAGACGCAGCAGCAGAAGCTGGCGAAGAACTTGAGGGCCAAGAAGAAGCTGCCGACTCGAGTTGGGGATCTGCAATAATTTTCAAACTGCTTTCGCCGGGAGAGTCTCGAAAGTTGCAAAAAGTAAAAAGTAATGCGGAATGCAAAATGCAAAGTCATCGCTCGCCGTTGTCCTCGAGTGGCTGTAACCTCATCCCTGTTTACATCCCCACATCGTCAGCCCCCCTCCCAATCGGGGCATACCTCGCCCTTGTAGTCCTGTGCACGGCCACAAAAGTTTGGGTACAGTTTCGCAAACTATTCTGTCGCATTCAAGTCGAGGGACTGCAGGTCCTTGGCTGGCAAGCCCTGAGTTAGTTTCTTTTTTTTCCCAGTGCTACGTGCTTTGGATTTTTTCCCGCAGTGCTCAACCAATTGTTGTGATTTTTTTCCTCTGTTGCAAGTCGTGCACATGCATTTATTTAAATTTCTTTGTCCTCGTGTCTAGGAGGAGCGTCGTCCCTTGGTCCCGTCGTCCTTTAGCCGTTTGCCACCCGCTCATTTTGCCAATGTATTCATTGTCTGTGAAATTGTTGTGTGTTTCCATGCCGTCGCATAATGTCTCTCTTTGCTCCCTACGTGCCCCCCGGTTCCACCGGTTCCACCGGCTCCTCCCACATCCTTGGGGTTTGGAATCCTTGCAGCGACTGCAGTTTGCGGTTTTTAACTTGTGACAGTTTTAAGTGGCTGCCGTTTGTCTCCCTGGCTAGATTCATTCACATAAGCACCCACCTTTTCATATACGTACCCACACAATATATATAGTCTTATGTATCTGCTGGATCCGTGGTTGCTCTGTGGATTTGGCCAAATTGTAATGCTTCTTAGTCGACGCTTAAGCATAAATCGTTGGCCATAATGATGCTAAGTAAGCAGCTCCGTTTCCCCGGTAAACCCAGCTGGTTGAGCTCCATTTGAGTCTGATTAAATAAATCTGTATTCATGGAACGATTTGGCGAAATTAACTTTTGGGGCTTAGTTGCTTTGGGTGGATCTGCTGAAGGGGTAAAATCGGGGGGAAAAGTTAAACGAATCAGAAAATGGAGATGGTGCATGAAATGTGAGTTGTTTTAGACAATATGGTTATTCCACTTCACTAGAAACAGTGAATTAAGGGAGAGAACTTTAAATATATAAAAAAACGGTTTTTTTCAGGGAGAAACATAGATTTAAAAGGGATTTGTAAGCCAACCTTTTATTACTCATACGCCAGGTTGTACTTACACTTGCCTCTGCAATTTAAATTCCCAAATTTAAGGCCTCGCTATCACTTTTGTTTCCACTACTGCCATAGTTTCCGCCCTGTCTTTGGCCATTTCTTGCGCCTCTCTGGCCATTCAGCTTTCAATCACGCCCCTTCAGCGGCAGACCCGCCCAGTTTTGAGTCTTTGAGGAAAAAGGTAAACTCTTAATAGCTGGCCAAGCACCTGCCCCCTCCTTGTCCCCCTTGTGGTCCCCGCTCACTGTCAATATGCGGCCTTTTGCTGCCTGCAGAACGCACTTAGCTCTTGGCAGCATCATAATCCATAGCACAGTTTCCTGTCGCTGCCAACGAACCCGGCGCTTTTGTTGTTGCCCATCCTGGGCTGTGAGAGAGAACAAAAGGAAAACAATTTTCATGCGTGCATGGCAAAAATCAAAAGAAAGGGGCAGACAAACACAACACAACACAGCAGACGAGGCTGCTGCACAACAATGCCTATTTTAGTGAGATAAGAAAGGCAAAGCGTTGCGGCAGCATCAGGAATCAGAAGCAGCCTGCTCCTCCGCCTGCTCCTCCTCCTGCTGCTGCTCCTGCGTCCGCTTCAAAGCAATTTCCAAGTGGCCCCGTCCTCGGGTTCAGGTACTCGTAGCACTCACCATATAGAGCAGGCCCAGAAAAAGGCACCAGTCGAGGTCGCTGGCTGGGATCAGGACCCAAAAACCTGCGACTCACTTCACTCATCGCTTAAGTGGCTGTTGTGAGCCTTTCGTGCGTTCCTTGTTTGCCAAATACCCTTCGAGAGGATATCGCAGAGGGGCCACTCAAAGGGCCCCCGGGAATTTGGGTTATTTTAGAAAAATTTCTATTGTTCTATGGGTTATATTAAATTCATCTGTGACAATTTAATCACAATTAAAGTTATGGAAATCAATTAAAGAATAGCTAACTTAAATATGATGATTTTGAGGAGCTGTTAATGCAACTTTTACATCATTTGATACTGATTCCATTTGAAAATAATATATTTCCTTGATTTACCAACTTTACCGAGAGATAGAGTATCATTTTTTCGACTAAAGCTAAAGACAAACCCAATTCGGCTTCGGCTGTTGTTTGGTCGTTGTCAGGAGCAGATAGCATCACCGGTTTTGTGGCGGGTCCGGGCAAACGGTTTTTTGATGGTCTCGCTGGGGACACAGCATCAACCGAAATTACGTATACGCAGCGTAAGACATATTAGCCATCATATTTGTGGGCACACAGTCCTTCGAGCGTGGCAGCATTTTCGGGGGCCACCGAAAGGGAACTCCGCCTCCTGCTTCCGCCGATGGAGTGGCAAAGCAATTAACGCATGCAAAGGCAACTGGCAATTTCTAGGAGCTCGTTAAGCGTTTAAGCAAAAATGCCAATAGCACGCTAATTAGTAGGGAAAGACCGTCAAGACGGAGAAGTGGAAATAAAGTTGCCGCCGCTCTTGGCACTTGCCACTTGGCATTTGCCACTTGGCAAACCTTGGGCCAGTTTTGTTTTTCGCTTTTGTTTTTTTTTGTGCCCGAGCGCTGCTGGAATTTTGTTTTATTTGCTATGCCTGGGCCGGGCCCACCTGGGCAAATACTTGTCGAAACTTTTATAATTATGTTCGAGCTATGGCAAAAGTTTCCACGATGTCTCTCGGACTCTGACTCTGACTCGGACTGGACTCGACTCGGACTGCCTGACTTTGGTCTTCCGGCAGGCAAGATGTCTGCTCATTTTTCTGGGCAAGTTTAGCCGCAGTGAAAGTTGAGTTTCCTCCGCCAGTTTCCCGACTGTTTTTCCTCTGTTCACTCTTTCAGGGTTCGCATTTTTGTTTCAAGTACTCTGCCAGTGGGCGGGGCAACAAGTTAATTATGCGCCTCTTTGACACTGTTCGACTTTTGAGTCTGCCACGCACTTCCGGTTGGTGTGTCGGCATTTCCGCTGTTGCAGTGCAAAAAAATAAAAGAAAAAAGAAAATAAAATAAAAGAACGAGGAAATTAAAAATGTCGCTTGGGCCGGGCGAGGCCTTGTTAATTAAACGTCGGCGGTGCAACAACAGCAATAATAATAACCATCGCCGCAATTGAATAAAGAAGCCGGCGAAAAGGAGGCAACCAGTTTTTTAATCATTTTAAAAACGGCACTTGAAAATATTCTCATTATCCGCGAAAATTTCTGCCCTGTCAGGGCTGCAAACGAAGAGAAAAAATGTAATAAAACTGGCATAAAATCGATGAGATTTCTTAAAGTCAAGAATGATCGATGAGTCGTATTTTTGCTCTACCATAATATACCTTAATTTGATATATAATATGCGAACGTTTCATATTTTGCGCTGCTGCCCTGTGCCTGTGGCCGTCGCCGCGTTGTCCTTTGGCGCCTCCGCGGTGCATGCAATTATCGAAAATTTAATTAAAGCACCAAGTGTCACAATGTCGATGGCTTACCAGCGACAGAGAGGTCGTACGTTGTACTTATATGTGCGGGTTGTGGGAGTTGCAATGTTGCCGTGCGGCCTATTTTAATGTTAACGCTTTAATGCACCATTAAGTGGCAACATTGGCTTTCTGTTGCCTTTAATGATTGCCATCAATTATTGAATCGTATCGGGGGGTTTAATTAGAGGATTAATTAGAGGATCTACAAGGTACACCACATGATATACTATTAATAGTTTGTGTTCTATTAATCCATCAATTTCTGGGGAAGGAAACACCATTATTTGGGTTTCCAACTTAACCTATCTCATTTTCTCAATTCGCTGCCAGATATTTTAGTTACCTGAGAAGTTTTTTTGAAGTTCACAATATATTCTTTCCCTAAACTTAGCTAACCCATCTGATTCCTTAATATTCCTGCCCTGCGCTAAACCTGCAACTGATTAAGTGAAATAACCCATTGACTGCCCCTTTGAAATTGTGTCTTGCTTTTGTGTGAATTACGCTTCTTTGTGTTAGCTAAACGAGCTGTTAAATAACCCCAAAAACACACAAAGCCCCAGCAAACACAGTCGCTCCAAGGCAAACACATAGACAGTTCGCAGTTCCAGTTCAACCCCCCTCATTTTTTTGGACATTTGTGGGGGACTATGGTCCAAATTGAAATGCAAGTTGTCGCCACTGGTGCTCGGGGAACCCCATTGCCATCGCCATCGCCACTGCCAGCACCATCGCCATCAGAATCATCTCCGCCAATCTCCCACTTTGTTGCTGCTGTTGTTGACAAATGCAAAACCATTTGCCAAATAAATAAGCAGCTCAACGTAAATAAATATGCTTTCGCCACGCGCATTTACACTCAATAAAGATGCTTCAGCAGAGCTGGCCCCAAAAGACGAGGATGCTGCTAGCCCAGGAGTTGGAGGTGGAAGTGCACTTCAAGAATTGTTGGTCAGGTAAATGTTTAACAAAGGATTAATTCGAATGTGTTGAAATTTGCAATGTCACAAGTGTAATCTTCAAGGGAAAAACCATTTCTCTTTGGAATTAGTTTAATTTTATTCGATTATTTTCGTCCTATTTTATTGATTTATCCTTTGAAATTGTCCTAGTTTTTCTAAGTGAAAATCTGCAAATGGAATGAGCCAGGCAATGGGAATAGCAAAAGGCGTCAGCGGGAGTCAAAGGATAAGTCTGGCAATGCTGAGCATAAAAATTGTATTTTAATGCTCGCGCATAAATAACGCAAACAGGACATTCGCACACACACACCCAGACACTCACACAGCAGTCACAGGACGTGGCTGACAGCGATGGCATTTTATCAAAAGGAAAAATCCCAGCAGTTTCCCAGCCAGCGAGCTGGAGTCACTGGCACTAATTTAGGTGCCGAAAAATCAACAGGAAACAAACATCGCAAAAGATGAAGGACCCCGAAACCGAAGGACGCAGCACGCTCCACTGCACAGGCGGCGTTGACAACACGAGGGCGGGGGTGGAGGCCTTCTGATTGAGAGGGGAAGGGGGCTACACACAGGATGTGGAATCCAATCCGCTGGGAATGGGAGTGAAGCATCTTCATCATCAACGGACGGCGGCGGCGGCATATGTTGGCGTTAGGCGCTGGCGCTCATCAATAAAATCATCGGGGTCATTAAGTGGATTAACTGCAGCCATCAGGAGCATGTGGTGCCATCGTCCCCGAACGCAAAATGCCAAATACGCACACACACACACACAAGCCGAGAGTCCTACAGGACTAAAGATGGCCGTCATCTTTGGGTTTTGCTTTTGCTTTACACTTTGCACTTCATAAGCGAGCGGAAAGATGTAGTGGCTGGGGGAGTGCTGGTAATCGCTATTAGATAACAGTGGGTTAGGATTGGGGATCTTTGGGGGTTAAATTTAATTCAAGAGAATACAGTTTGCTTCACAAACCACGCCACGTTTCTCAGGTTTGAAAGGAAGTGTTGAGCAATTTAGATAAGATAAAGTTTTTACCAGTACCGATTAATAATATTTTGTATTATTGGGTAGTAATATCCCTATGAAAAATAAAATTACTTCAACCATTATTCACCTTTTAAATGATGTACTTAAACGTCCTTAAATTACATTGTTTCAATAACTTTTAGCAACATTTCCATGGTGCAACGCCATCACGTCTGGCCAATGGCAAAATGTTTGTATTGCCATTTCATGGATGTATGTGGGTATCCTCGTATCCTCGCCGCTGCCACTAATCTTTCTTGCTTTCCTACCACCATCCTGATCCCTGTGCCACCTCCTTTCGCCTTCTTTGGTGTGGCATTCTCTGAAGGAAAAGCAAAGCAAAACGGCAGCAAGGATGTCTTGTCTTGGTTGCCGTTGTTATTGACATGTACGAATTAGGTTAAATTTATTTACTGTCAGTTCAGTGAACTGAAAATGGTTTTAGTTTATTAAATTTACCCACAAGCGCCCGCCACACACCCCCCACACAATGTGTTGAAAGTTTGTTAAATTTGTTAAAAGGCAAAAATCAAGATGACGGCAACCTGAGCAACAGCAGCCCTCAACTTTTAATTTGCGCGGCTGTAAATTAATTTTGAAGAAATGACTGCAAATCCATCCGCTGGCACGATTGCGGTTTGATTAATCGCGTTCCGCCATGGCAAAGGGAATAGAGCAGCTAAAGAGTCTAAAAGCACTGAGAAAAATGTAATTAAAACCAGACTTGCCTTAAAAACCCTTGGATTTCTGACTGATTTCAATGCCTTTAATTTCTTTCACTGCCTTTCGCTGAAACTGCATTAATCAGCTCACGTTGAACGCTGCTCATTTATTTGCAAATGCGCAAAAAAAAAGGAAAACCAAAGCCCAAGTATGGCTCAGTTCAGTTCGGTTGGAATCGGTTCGGTTTGGTTTTAAAAAAGCGAAGAAAAACACACGAAATCCACTTCAACAAATGGCTGTGGCAGTCAAAGTTAAGCTGCCAGAGCGGCAAAATAAAAAATGACTGAGCCCGCGTCCTTGCTAAAAGCATTTCGCGAAAAGTTTGCTAAACAGGGCGCCAGCGGTTATTGGAGGAGGAGGCGCAGCCGTAGGAGCCGGAGGATGTCAGCAGGCATCAAGGAGCGGCTGCTGGAAATCAATTAAACCGAAATTACGCATACGACATGTGTGCCAATGGCAAACAGCTTTCACTTTTGCGCGGAACGACTTTTCTGTCGAATTAGCGCCGGCAAATTGAATTCGAAATTCTTGATTTTTATGCTGCCAAAGCAAACGTGGCAAACGTGATGTTTGAAACTGGAACAAAGTTGTTTCAAGTAGCACATATTGTAGTGAGAGTACATTTTCAATATTTAATTGTGAGCACAGGCATCGATAAAGTTTGAAAATAGTTTAACAACTGCATCTTCTCGAATTCCTCCATAATTTCGCCAACACCATCTGCCTTACTTTGCAACTTTGCTTGTACATATTTTAATGATAGAAACTTTGAAAATTAGTGCCGGCCACAGCTTAGCAATTAGTTGAGCCATAGTTGAGGCTCAAGTCACCTGGCCTGAGATTGGTGTGTCATTGCGCTTAGGTCGGCACTTTAAAATATTTATATTTGCCGGCAGCCGGAATAGCAGGCGACCACATGGCGTATACGTTATGTGCTGGGTGGCCTGTGCATACGGTTTGTGCATGATAAACAATAACCAGGAAGGCACAAGCCCGGGATTTATGTTGTCGTTTTGAGAGGGACTACGCCCACTCCCACCTCCAGTGTCGCTGCCATATGCTATGTATATGCAATTATGCGCCAGCTGCTTGGCATTCTGCGGTTGTCTGACTCGCGGTGCTGGCCCGACCGCAAAAAATACACAAAGAAAGCGGATGGAACCGGAGGGTCTAAAAAGGATGCAAAAGCGGATATAGAGCAGTGTGATGGAGAGTGAACGAAAGGTGGAAAAAAATGCATATTCACACAAAAAATGAAGTGCCCGCACACCTCTTTGCCGCGCGGGAACACCTTGCCTGCAACTTTGGCTTTGCCACAACTTATAATTAAGATGGCCAAAAGGGGGAGAACTTTGTGGCTTATTTCAGAAGATGCCTTGGCTTCAATATTAAATTAGGGCCAAAGGCAAAGAATATTGGTAAAACTTGGGGAGAAGAATTGTAGTTGCTCGGCGAAGGTGTTTA
The DNA here is from genome assembly GCA_021223825.1 of Drosophila ironensis. Taxonomy (NCBI): domain Eukaryota; kingdom Metazoa; phylum Arthropoda; class Insecta; order Diptera; family Drosophilidae; genus Drosophila; species Drosophila ironensis. Next base: position 234,372 of record JAJJHQ010001124.1, read on the forward strand.
TTTTAATGAAACTCAGATCCATTGATTCGCGTAGCCTAAAAATAGGAGAAAACCCAACCTTTTCGTGGCAGAATACCCATAACTTCAAGAGGCTGTAATGTGTACTTGAAATTTCATAATCGCTTTAATTACGAGCACCCAAAATTCTAATTTCCCATTGCCACAGATAATTGCAGAGCCGGTGCCTAAGCACCAAACTAGAAGCACCAGCAAAAGCATTTTGCTGCTAAAACCACAATAACAAAAGCGCCAACGACAATGACATCTTAACCAAGAATCATAATTGCTTTTAATGTTTATTAACTTGCCCGTCAAAGGATATGGCGACGGGGGAGCAGCAGCGTGGCATGTTCCGCATGCTAAAATAAAATCCAATTAGCGTTTTCTTACCACTTGCGGTGGGGAGTCCTTTGTTGTCCTCCTTCGTCGTCGCTCTCGTCGTCCTTGCAGCTGCTCTGGTTGTTCCTTTGCTGTTTGCTTTGCTCCATTTCTCAGTTTTAATTTTGTTTGATAAACACGCTCGCATTTCAAATTAAATTACACGCAACTAATTTGTTTTTGTGATTTTCACACACGCACTCAGCACGGGAGTGTCCTTCGAGTGTTTATTTAAACAGCAAAACGGTTATTTGTTGAAGCCCGTGAGGCAAATACATTTAAAGAGAGCTGATATTCATAGCAAAAAAGCTTAGTTGTGGCGCATAAATCAACCAGCTCTTAGAATATTACACTGACGAATCGATTATAGTCGAGGGTCCCGACTATAAATACCCGGTTCTCAGTTTCCAACTGATTTTTATAAAATTATAATAGAATTCAAACTGTGGGAACAAAAATTTTTTGTCATTTGCTCGGAAGGAAGTGGGCGTAAGTGGCTGGTTTCGCAGCTCTACCAATTTAGCGCCTCTAAAGTTAAAATTGTGGACGCCTCAGAATTTTGGCTTGCGGGGGTGCGGAGGGTGGTTGCCGATTTTTAAAAACAACTTCCAGCGAAGGTGACGGTCGATTCCCCAAAGCGGGAAGATGAGGACGAAGGGTGGAGATCCTCTCGATCTCGATCTCCTTGGTCTTCAGACACGGTGTANTCCACCTCTCTGTTCCCTTCGCCAGACATCGACCTGTTTCCTGGACGGGGGCGCATCTCCAGCGTCGGATCCGCCCGATCTCCCCGCCAACGACGTACTGGAAAATTGATAGTTGCCACCTCTAACGTCATCCCCCGCCTTCTGGACCTGGCTGTCGTCTTCACTGCATCATCTTCGTCCTTCAAGTATCTGAGGCATCATCTCACCTGATCCTGGAGATCCACTGCGTCAGAAGAAATGCCAGCCCTAAGGAGATCGAGAGGACCACCCGCCTTTGGCCTCAACTCCCCGCCTTATGGAATCGACTGTTACCTTCGCTGGAAGTTATCCAAGGAAATCATCGTCCATCTGGCCTGAGGCAGTGCATCCAAGCGATCTCCATAATCAAATCTTTGTTTAACCCAGTGCAGTAACAGGGTGTTTGCAATTGGAACACGGAGGCCAAGGAAATCGATCAGAAACGAGGAAGAAGAGCCCCAGGATACCAACAGGTACGTCCAGAGTCCTTAATCCTAGACCCAGTTATGACCGTCTATAATGTTTTTTCCCCTTACAATTTAAGGTGATCCCGAAATTTTCTTCAATTTAGATTTGACTGTCACCTTCGTTACAAGTTTCTGCTGCAAGGATCTGCTGCACCATTGACCTGAAGGCGATTTACTGCAAGGATATTGCCATGCGTCAGGACGAGCCTTCAGCAATTGGAAAGATAAGGCCCACACTATGGCCAGGTAAGTCCGGATTACTTATTAAATTCTTTACCACATAGTCACCACATTTGATATGACCCCGAATTTTGTCTCTTTAACTTGAAATTTTTCTGTGGCCATCAAATGAATAATAATCAAGCATAGTCTCCCCTGAATCAGTGTATGCTGGCGATCTTTTTGAGAACCTTGTATAATTAAATGGCGGAATTCAGCAAAAGTTTAAATAATATTTAATGGCAGTTGGTCATCAATCTTGACACTCAAAACCAAACACCCAAACTAGTGCCGGAAAAAACGAAACCCTTTTGAAAACATTAATCACAGCGGCCACTCGAGCGAAGAGCCAACTCTCACCTGCCAAGGACCCTCACCTGATTATTGGCCAAGAGTGTGCTGGCGGGTGCGGGAGCGAGACCAGTTAATTAATAGGATTAACTACCAAAAAAGCAAACACAATTGCTGTCGGCTGCTGTGCCCGGCTCCAAAAGCAAACAATAACACAAAGCAATTTGGTTCGGAGAAGGCCTCTGCGGGTGGCAAACATCATTATGCACTGGAAATTAAATAAAATCTTGATGGAAAAACAAGTTAAAAGACATTATTTTTGGTAAAATTGAAAGCAGTTTCTTTTTACAAATTGTAATAAGAATTTTAAATGAGAAAAAGTATGCAAAATGTTTGGGGATTTTTTCTTGCAGCGTACATACATACTTTTAATGTAAGTATATCCCAAATGTCGGCTGCTAACGCGCTTTAATGCAGGTGATTAATTGCTTTTGAGGTCCCGTCGACTGCGTGTTGGAAAATTTTGAAAATTTCATTAACTCTTGTGTAGAAGTTTTCCCAAAGCTTTGAGCCGAGCGAGAGAGTTTTCCAAGGGGCGTGGGTTTTGGGGAGCCACATTTCTGATGCTTGAGCTACTGATGCTGATGCTGATGCTGCTGCTACTTCTGCTGCTGCTGAGTGACTTTTGTAGGCAAGCATTTCTATTTGGCTTAGACGGGGCTAATTAAGTTAAAGTCTCCTGCCTGACAGCTGCCCCGCCCATTGTCCTGGTTTCCAGATCCAGATCCTGTTCGAGCCACGGCTCCTGCTAATGATGCTGGCAGACGGGCTTTAAATTGTTTTTGATTTACTTATTTCCGCTCTGATAAATTACATTTGCCGACGACAAAGTTCACTCGACAGTTTGGCTAATGCGCAAACTTTTCGCGGCAACTGTGCTGCCTGCCTGCCTGCCTGCCTGCCCGCCTGCGCCCGCTTGCCCGCCCGCCTGTGTGTGGGAAAAAGCTTGTCAAGAATTTGAATAATTTATTCATATGTTACGTGGTTGTCGCTCCTTGTCGTACATTGTCCCCTCTTGCGTCCTGTCGCCGGATTCGCGCCCAAACGCGCATCTCTAATGCAAATTTAATTAGCCCCGAGTCTATCAAATTGTCATCTGTCTGCAGCTCAACTTTCTTAATGCCAAATGTGTCCTTCACCGCCAGTTCACTTGCTTCAAGGATAAATGTATCTTGTTTGTACGTTTTTTTCTCCTTCTTTCCCCATTTTGAGTGGAGCAAACAAATCTAAGCACAAATTTATTTGCCCCAGCCCGAGCAGCAGATAAAATAGAGTACTTCTGTTAGTGGAGGAGTACAGCTGCAAAAAGGCAAACAATTTTTATAATTTATTTGCCTCGCCTGCAAATCTTGCAGAAAATGTCATGAATGGGGGCTACGGCGGGGGCGGGGGCGGTACTGTCAGGAAAAATATGAATTTCCTCACAATCCAGCAATTCTGAGGGCCATTGGCCAATAAAACTTGATATCTCCGGAAAATTGCAGAGACCCCTCTTTGGTTGGCCGCCACTGTTTTCATTTTCACTGGGATGGGAGGGGAAAAATAAATAATGATGACAAAGATGGAGCCTAGGAAATTGCAGCATTAAAATTGCATGCAACAAGCAAGTCAGTCAAAAAAGCAATGGAATTTTCTTGCAAAAATCTCCTGTCAGATGCGTTTTAAATAGCCCGAATGTTTGGCATTTAACAGCACAGTTTTTCCGAAAGCGGCGACCCCAAATCAAATTTAAATCAATAAATATTTGTAAGGCGATTACGGGCAACAATTCTGGCAAATAAAATATGTTTTTTCGGCAATTGTAGTCTTCAAAAAGTTTGGCAAATGGCCCTGCCATCAAAGGTTGCCACCCGAGTTCTTATTATTCGCAGCATTAATACGAATTTCCCTCCGAGAAATATGTGTTTGAGGAAATTCAACGCTTTGGCAGGCAAAGCGCATTGCGAGCGATTTTTTGTTTGGGTTCCCCAGCTCAATTGCCAAAGATTAGGCCGTAAGTCCTTGGCAACCAGGAGCCCTCTAAGGATTTCCCTCTTGGCAATCTGCCCCGTGAACACACTCGCCCTCGCACACACACATGTCCTGCGATTGAGAGGGAAAACTTGAGGCTGTCAGGACATAATTGGCGTAATTCAAGAGGCCGGCAAGTGAAAAATGAGTCCGGGTTTTGTTCGTTCTTCGTTTGTGGCTCTGAATGTGCGAATAAATAAATAAATAACTCAGGAGGACGCCGAGTGTCAAGTGCGGAGGGCGGCCATAAATAACAAATTTGATTTTGATGGGCCATTTGTTTCGGGGGCTAATTCGAGCCAAAAATCCGGGCCAATTAAAAAGGCGGTAAGATGTGGAAATTATGGGTATGACAGGCGCCGCAGATGCATTTGCCAAATGCTAGTTTTTGGCTTAATTAGCCGGCCAAGGGCGCAGTCACAGGCACAGGCACAGGCACAGCCACTGTCACCGGCACTGGCAGTGGCACGACCGCCAACGCTTTTGCAATTTAAAACTGTCAACGGCAGGGCCCACACCCGCTTTTCCGCCATGTCCTGGGCGGCACATGTCCACAGCATGCCGTAATTTATTAGCAACAGTCAACCGCATAGGAGGAGTGTCCGTCTCCGCTTACCAGGCCGCACTGTACCACCGCACACCACCAAGGATCGTAGGTATGTCTAAAAACCCACCTCCAGGACAGCCCCGTAGTATTCTTGCTGCCCTGCACACGCACCCCCTTGATAAATGGCATTTATATTGGGTTACACTCTCGGCCAAAACTGGAGAAACGCTTTGCATGCCATAATTATCAAGGAAGCAGACCGGCTCCTCTATCCTGTCTCTCTGACGGTTGCCTTCTCGGCTTTAATTGCCCCTTTTGGGGGGCTGGTTAAAAGCGGGCAGTACGGGTATAGCCACGGACACTAAGCCGACAACTGTAATTATTCACTGTAATATGACATTATTTATGCTCTTTTAATGCTGATATTTCTTTGTTGTTGTTTCGAGAATCTTAAGTATATTTAATAATGCCAAATCGCAATTAAATTTGCATCAAAGCAAAGCAGCTAATTAGGAATTCAACATCGGGAAAGTGTAAACTTAAAGTTTGGGCTTCCAGGAATGCTTTCTTTGCTCCCTCCACCTCTTATTTGAAAGATTTATAGCCCGGAAAAGTTAGGTATAGCTTATTGGCAACCCAAGGCTTTTTTTTGTTATTAATTTCCACCCCATGTAAAGTGAAATTTGAAACTTTCCCGACCAGTTGTCACATACATTGGGTCAAGTTGTCAACGCCACTGTTGCCACGTTCCCGGTATTGTTTCCCGGGACTCGGTTTGATGGTAGAGTTCATCCCCCCCCAGAAAATAAAAACCAGTCAGGAAGAAGGAGCCACCCAGGCGGTAACTTGTCGTCACTTTATTAACTGTCAATCTGAGATGGCCTTTTTTCGTTAGCCCACATTAATTTGTTCTTTTTTTATGCCCTCTACCTGAATACCCTGCAAGAGGGTTAGTCTTCGGGTTTCAGGCCCTTGAAACGCTGAAACCAATTAAGGGCTTTGCTTTCCGAGATTAATTGGAATTGGTAAAATTTCCTTGTTACTGCAGATTTTCTACGCGGATTTTGTCACGACACTTCCGGCCGTCCCGCCGCGGCGGAGAAATTTTCTCTGTATCTGAGACTTACTCTGTCACTTTCTCGGTTGCGCCTGACAAAACATGAAATTTAATATTTGTTGTCATGTTTAAGAGAGGCAAAAAAAAGACAACATGGAAAATTTGAACATGATAAATGTTTTTCGGAGGGGACCTGAGCAACGCACATGCCAGGGCGAAAACTTCCGCCCAGCCCCTTGCCCCATGTGGCATCCCCCAAGCGACCATCCGCCCCATTCGCCCGCCCATTCACCTATGGCTGCCACGTGGGTGTCGTTTGCCTGCTGAGACATGGCACGGGGATTTGTCGAACAAAAAATAGGGGAAACAAATAAAAAAATAAAAAATATGATAAAAAAGACAAGAGTAAGATGAACAACAGAATGTTTGTGCTATTAACCCAGTTGCTGAGTTTTGTTATACTTGCAACATCAAAGCATCGCGCAGCAACCCAATGCCGAGCGAGGGACTTCCCCGCTTTACGTCGACATTGGCGGCAAAGAATTTGAAGTGCATGACACTACGAGTATGGCGGCAAAGTGAAAGAAATAAAATTGAAATAAAAATCTCGAGTGCAGCAAAAAGTGGCATACAAAATAAATTGTAAATATATCCGTTCGCTGGGTTTTGGGGGCGGCTGGTGTAACATAAGAACCTTGACATGCCCTGCAACAAACCGAGAGTCATTGTTTTGTTGCCACAAAATGAAGACAGCGAGGTTGCCAATATTGTCAGTATAAAATGAAAACAATTTATTGTTGTCTGGCATTGCGAGGGTTTGATTTATTAAGTGGCAAATATTCATGTCAGGCTGGGAAAGCATTGATTAAGCCGCTGGCAGGATGAAAATTAGCTAAATGTCTCAAATAACACTTACAATATTACATATACTGTACACTGAATTTATACAAAAATCGGTAATGTTAGTGTTATGAGTCAGACACTCAAGATGACAGAAACAGCCCCATACACACCTTTGCCTTTCTGCCTCTTTTAGTGGAAAATTAAAACAGAGAAAAAAGAAATATATAGCCACCCTCCCGAAAAGAAAACTAGCGCGCCTAATGAGCAATTCAGAAAGTTTTCATTTTCATTTTCCCCGCTTTCTGCTTTTCTGCTTTTCCGCGCATTCTGCCTTTGGCTCTCACCACACAGAACCGCACTTAGACCTTCTTAAGTGACAACTTGAGAGTCAGCAGCATTTCCACTCCCACATTTCCCTGCCCAGCCTTTCCTCTTTATTATTATTATTTTTTTCTTTTAGCTTGGGTCAGAGCTAATAGGCCTTGGTCTTGGCGGAGCATTTTCCTCGGATGCTGCTGCTTGCTGGCGGCTGCAAAAATAGTTTTCCACGCTTCGCTGTTGTTGTCTCGAGTGGCTGAGTGAGTGATTCACGTCAACTGAGGCATGATTCTATAGAACTAAATGAGTTGTCGCTCTTATTTTGTTTATTTTCTACACAATTTTTGGCTTTTTTTCAGCGGGTGAATGAGGCTGCAAGGCGTTTGGCTGAACGTGATACAGTGCTTACTCAAATTAGCTGAACAAGTTTCCCAAACTTGTACACAAGAGTGTCATTCACGAGCTAATGAGTTTGAGAGCTAGAAGATGAAGTTTTGTAAACAATTTCATCAAGAACAGCATCTTAATTTTTACAGAATCCCTATAAACAGATCCTACTGAAATTAGCTGACTAGAGAATGAAATTTATAGGATTTTCAAGCAAGGGAATCTTCACTTTATTTGAAATCCATTAACCTTGTAGTTTGAATGATTTCGTGCTATTTTGTTTGAAATACATTCTCCCCCAACTCAGAAATCTCATCCAATTATTACTCTTGAGACTTATCTAATAATATTCCCTGCGACTTGTTAAGCCTTCAAATATTTGTGCTTAATTTGTAGCTGCAGCGCTTATTAAATATTTGCAATATTTTCCATTTGGCCACCCCTCCGAGTTACAGGCAGCGACAACTGCAGGGAAAGCATCTTGAAATATGCAATGGCAAACAGAATCACGGCAATCGCGTAATTAGCAATTTTCCAAGCACTTTGTTGCAATGTAATTTCGCAGATATTTTTGTGCATGCACTTTATATTTGGCTCTCGGTTCAGGTTGCCTGCGCGCCACCTTCCGGTCTCGCTCCTCGCTCCTCGTTCCTCGTTGCTCGCTCTGTGGATTATACGAAATTTTCTTGGAATTATGTGGGGCGACAAGTAAATTGAGCGCAGAGGCTGTTTTCCCCCTTCAGTTTTTCATTTCCTTCGACGCGCCAGAGGTCTTCGTTGGCCTTCCATTCACCTGGCACATGTCGGTGGAAGCACAGTGGCTTTCGTGTCTCGAAAATCGAATTTATTTTGCTAAATTTGCATTTAAAGTTATGTTTTATATATTCAGCAATAGCAGGTGTATTTATTTATGTCATCCTAATTACCGAAATGAAGAGTTTTCTTTGGGTTTTTTAATTCATCGTTAACATTATTTGAGAAATAGGAATAACTAAAACCAGTTGAAAGACCCTAAGGAATATCCTGATATCCGCTTTTCCTCCACTATGCCGGCCCTTGGATTTCCCTAGTTTTTCGTTGCTAGGCTTGATGCCCGCCCCTGACCCACCCCGGACTCGATTTTCTTGGCTTTTCCTTTCCTCTGCCTCGTCTCGGCTTCCTGCTCGGCCTGTGTCAACGGCAATTTTTGCATTTTAATTGCCTGACAGGCTAATTGCTGCCGTAGTTGCGGCCGTTGCTGTTGTAGCTGCTGTTGTTTTTCCTCTGGCCTCCTTGATTGTTTGTTTCAGCACTCCTGCCGGGCCCAAGGCTAAGCCTACCAATATGTTGGCCCATAGATGGTGTGTGGCAATGGGTTTTAGCCACGAAGAGAGGAAAACAAATACTCGAAGCTAAAAAGAAACCGTTGCTCTAATAATAAATGTTGTTTTGCCATCCAATCGCCCCCTGTCAGTGACAAGTGGCATTAAATCGCAGGCGGGGGCGGGCGCTGTTCCGAGGGCGATCCTGGCATATCCTTTTTATGGGCACTGACTTCAGTCGGAAGTCACGTGCGAGGCATCAGTGGCAGGCGGTGCCCCAAAAAACTAGCGCCGCGAAATGATTTGGAACTATTTATTGAAAATTATCGTGCAACCGTGTGTTCAGGCGGTGTGTGTGTGTGCGAGGAAATCGAATGACTTGCGTGGAAAATCGGAGGTGGAATGTGGAATGCGTGTGTGTGTGCGGCGGGAAATTGCTTGCGAAAATGTCACACGAATATAATAACTGGGAAAAAATCGGTTTCCCTTGTTTGTTTTATTCGTTTTCTCGTCATTTTCTTGCGTTTGCGTTCTCCGCAAACAATTTGAGCTCGAATTTTCAACCGCAAAAAATGATGGCAACGAATCCGCCGGGGAATCAACAATGAGGAGCCAGTATTTGTTTTATGGCTCGCTTTAATATTGGCTTAAGAGGAAATAATATTTGGAAATAATTTCAACACTAAGCTCATAAAATTCATAGTTATTTTATCTTATTATTGCTGCACCGATTCAATATAATTCACTTAATTCCATTGAAGCCTAGAAACAACAGAAAGCATACGTTTTGCGGTTGGAAAAACCAGCAATTTTTCGCTCATAATAAGAGACCTGGAAAATATTTTAATAACGCTAAATTTAACGACAAAAAGTGTGTTAAAAATCCAGGCAACATTCTACCCGGCTGCCTTTTTTAATGAAATGACGACTGATTTAAAGCGGAGCTCTCCTTTTTTTTTAACCACTCATTTTGCAAGGAGGACGAGGGCGCTGGGTGGGCGGGGCAACAGGTTTGAGTTACATTTTCATAGCGTACTCTTTAGCTGCGCAAAAATGCGTTATGCATGAGCACTTGCCGAGTGCAGGAAAGCAGAAAGAAAAGCCAGAAGCTGACACAGTTAGGCATAAAATTATGGCAGACAGACAGTTAAAGAGGCGCAGACTTAACGGTAGGGAAAAGGAAAAGCGGCAGGAAAAACAAGGCACGCCAGCCGGCAGGGAAAATGAGGCGAAATTCGAGAGCGAGAGCAGTCAAGGGTGCGTGGCTGTGACTACATTTTAATGACTTTTCCTTCGCTCTTTAAATGTAGCCCCCTCAACCGTCCAACAAAATTTATGCAATTAATGTTGCGCAAATGTTTGGAAATGCAATTCTCCATTTGGCATGCACTTTGACACAGTCCGGGGCAAAAACTGGAACCGAATGGCAGGCAAAATGAAACGAAAAACCCAAATTAGCTTTTCCTACATTTCCTCTTTTTTTTTTTTTTTTTTTTAGGGGGCTACAAAGTAGTCAAATGCCAGCGGGCAGATGGCAAGGAATTGGCCAAAGTGACGGAGCGGCAGTTACACCAACACCAACACTGGCGGCAGGAAGTTGGGGGCGGTTTCGGTGGCCAGGATTGGATTAGACAGGCGCTACGTGACCCTGCGTTTTAATTAAGCGCAGTCAAGGATGCCCCGCAAGTGGTGGGCGGTAAAAGGATACTGCCCTCCGCTTAAAGAAGCCCCAGCAGTCCCGGAATGCTTCAGTGTTTCCGTGATTTCAAATCACTGAAAGAGCCTCCGCTTGCACCCTTTAAGTTGCAAATATCGGTGCTAAAAACCAAACCCATTTTCAGTTCATTTAAAACCAATTATAGGCAACGCTTTGTTCGCCTCGATACGAGCATTTCCGCTTGCAAAATTAATTGAATCACAACGATGACAAAAGCCAACTGGTCATTTAAATCGTCCCGAAAATCACCACCACATTATGACCGCCCAAAAACATATAAAATGCAATGTATTTTCAGTGTCACCCATGCGTGGGGACCGAGGACCTCAAAAACCTAATTGAAATTATATAATTCGTGGTGAGACGAAAAAAAGGATAATGGCACAGCACGAGGCAATGCTCTTTTACACGAATATGTATTTTTAATTGATTTTCAATGGATTTTGGCACTGGGCGCCGGAGCTAATGAAATCCGGCCACAGACAGACTGACCGAAAGCAAAATGTTATTCCATTTAATTTGCATTAAAATTGATCAATGGGCTTCGCTTTGGAAGCGCCAGCAAGTGTAAGTGTTGCGTCATCAGCATACAAAAATCAAATTAAATTTTCAGACCCATCATAAAAATATAATCGACCGCGTCACGGGCCAAACAAAACGAATGTTTCAATTTTATTTATATACCATTGCTGTATTGCTGTATGTCTGTAATACTCGTATTTTTGTTTTATTTTGACTATGTAAATTTTGTAAATGCCTGACCGGAGCTGAAGAACATAAATTATGTGTTAAGCCTTTGGAAACTGACAAATTTTTGGCGTTGCAGTGGATTATATGGAATGATTTGTGGAATTGGAACGGGTGCCAAAGAATTTTTAATGAACTCATCCGAAACTCTCCAACCCCCGAAATTTTCTAAGCCCCTGGCCGGTTGACCGCACACTTGATTAATTAACTACACGATTTTTGGGTCCACTTTGTCAAAAATTAAGCCCTGGAACTCACCTAATTTATTAAGTTTTTAGGGCTACGAATCCGGGATAGGTATAACCCTTTCTGGGACTGCAGGTTATTGATTAAAATGAAATGTTGCCTGGAGCCGGTTACCTTGACATGAACAGCAATTTGCAATTAAGGTTTCAGGATCAATCTGAATACAATTCCACATTCCGCACAAGGAGTCGCCTGCTCAAAGGGTGCGGCATGTGCAACGTGCAACATGCAAATGTGTGCTGCTCACTGCGATTGGAGCGACAGTGAGATATTTCAAGTATTTTGACGTTTTGATGACATTCTGTGGAAGGTCCTTCGTGATGATGTAACATCGGGCTTTGTTGTTTTGTTGTTTGTTTTCAGTGGATTTGTTGATTCCTGCGCTCGCAGCACAGCAATACGAGAGCTGCTCAAAAAAATAGAAAAAATAGGAACACAAATGCTGGCTGGCAGGCTTCGTGGGGGAGGTGGCAAACACATGCATAGTTTTTATGCAAATATCCAGAACGCTTTTCCAGCAGGGAAATGCATCCGACGTATGGCAGCAGCATCAACATTCGCCGGCTGGCAGCAAGGTGGTCGCATTTTGGTTGCTTTGTGTTCAGCTTTCAATAAAAGCAACAACGAACAACGAACACCAACACCAAATATTAGATGGAGTCAGAGGGATGAAGAGCAGGGCAGGGAAGGGGCAGGACACAGGTATCCTGTTTGTCTGCACGTCTGCGTGTCTGTTTGGCAAATGCCAACTTTATTAGGAATTTTTGCCGTTCACTGCCTCTGCCCGGCTGTCTGCAGTCCCAGCGTTTTTCTCAGTGTCCTTTCTGGTTCATGTATTTGCGATTTTACTTTTGGTGAATGGATTATTTCCGTATTTTGCCGACACTCCAACACAAATGCCTCTGCCGCTGCTCAGGTGGCAAAAACTGAGAGTCCGAGGGAGAGAATGTTATTGAAAATTGGGGAAAACGAGGAAAAGCGATGGAGAGAGTCTGCAAGAGAGGAAAACCATGCGCTTTGCAGAGGAAAATGAGAGAGAATTTCCCCTTATCTTGTCCAAGGCAATTAAAACCAAAATATTTTTTATGTTTTTTAAAATTTGAGCCAAAGTTTATATGGGTATTTATTTTGCTAACATTTTTATAACATTTTGTGTCCACACATTTGACAATATCTGCGAGATAGTAGTGGCTAGAGACATAATTCTTTTTGATTTAGAAACGTCTACCATATACACTGAATATGTCGTTTTAGGATTTAAGTCACGCCGCTTTCCGCCTTTGCAATATTCAAGAAACTGTATTCTCCACATAAGATTGGTAATCATTAATATAACTTGTATCTTCGAAACAGTTGGATCAAGAGATAAAAATTTGTTTCATCTAGACATGTACCAATTTTTTAAATGATTGGACAATAAACAATCGGGATACGGCCAACAAAAATTGTTCACCACTTTAATTTGGTATCGCTTGGTCGAGAAATCGCCTTTCCAATAAAATATGATCACTTATAAATTGTCAAATCTCCGTAGAATCCAAAACTAGAAACCTCCTGAACAACTCCTTCAACTGCACATAAAAAACGACAACAATAACTACTTTTAAGCAGCTAATAAACATAACACAAAATGAACATTAGCACCTCATTTGAATAAATTCAGTTTGTGGCACGGATGGGTGGACGGAGTGGGTGTATCTAAATTTGTATGGCTGACGCAGTTAGCTAATGGTCCGACATTTAAAGCACCATAAAAAGCCCCAAAGGGCAGATAGACAGGCTGGCCGAGTCGGGCCAGGTCGGGCCGGCCTGGGCTGCCATTGACCACGTCTAAGACAAATGGCCAACTGTCCGCTTATAATTGACCACAAGCGGTTTGAGACACGGCAAAATGGTTGGGGGAAGCACATTATCGTTGTGGTCGTCGTTCAAGTAGAATGGACAATTATTATTAACTGCAATAAATTTCACGCACGCACAATTTACATGCACGCAGCAAAAAGAGGCAGTGTGTTTTGACCAACTAAAGGTTAGAAGGAATAGCTTTGTTTAATTATTTACCTGCTTACGTTGTTTTGCCTTGAAAATCTCACAAACAAACCCTAATATAGTTGGTTGTTTTTGATGTTTTCAGTGCAGGGACACTCAAGCGTATCGCAGGACACGATCTACAATGGACAAAGGACATGTCCATTGGCCCACGACACGTACAACTCATTTAAGTGCAACATAATTGTGTGCGTCCGAAGCTCCGCTGGCACCTGAAGATTCGGGGGTTCCCGGGAATAGAACCGCGGGGGTTAATTGCCGCCAGGACGGGGCCCACATGTCAATGGCAATTATCGGCGAATGGGTTAAGCAGAAGTTCCGAAAGAAATGATAGACCAATGCCAGCACACTCACTCGCCCACTCAATAAATCGATAGATGTGTTTCTGTTGTTCGCCTGCCATTAGCGTGTTGTTTAATTGAATTGTAGCAATTAAAGTGCTTCAATTGGTTTTAATCGGAAATTGTTCTCATTGTTCGAGTACAATAGTAATAGCGCGCTGGTAGATTGCCGTATATACTCGTATGTGTGTAGCTACACGAACATGGGGCTTTGGCAAACGTAAACACATAAGCCCGCCTCATTAACGCTGACATTCGCAAATGGGATTCGCTTCGCAAAAAGGAAATGTGCAATAAATGCGACTAAGCCTCCGGCAATCAGCGATGCCAACACCACCACCGTGGCCGGGGAGTTGAGTGGAACAGAAGTAGTCACAGGGGGTTAATCGCACCGACACTCGCCGCGGGTCGGGGGTTAAGCCAACAAAGAGACGAATACCAGTTCGTTTGGCTAAATGTCAAGTGTTTGGGTGCTGTTTCGGTTCGTCTGGAATGGGTTGTGTTAAGTGTTCCAAAAATAGTTGCGTTAAGTCGAAGCAATTAAGGTGCCAAGGCGTCAAAGTTGGAAGCTTAAAAGGGAAAATGTTTGGATCACATTAGATTCACTACACTAGTTTTGGCACTCTTGAAAGTTTAATTTATAGATAAATAGTTACTGAAAGTTTCACAATTCACTACTTATATTAAGTAATAATACTCAAGTTTTAAGTCTTCATAAAACATAGGATAATTCTATAAAATCAATTAATAATATTAATAGTGCCATTGCTAATTTTGGTATTACCTCTGCAAAATGGAACTCAAAATATATTCGTTACAAACCTATTTAAGTTATTATATCTAAACCGTATCTTTACTTTAATTACTATATGAACTCATACTTCTAAAACCTCATATTTCGGGGAAAAAAGTGACAAGAATCGATTACAATAGTGATTTTGTGGTAAAGAGGCATATCCAATTGGATATATCAAGTTTTGGGGTACGATTTCTTTGGATTGGGGAGAATTTTGCAAGGAAATTTTCTCAAGAATTGGTAATATTTGAAATCTTGGGAAAACTATAGAAAGAGGTCAGTGTTTTTAGGCATTTATGGCAAAGAGTCTTATCCAATTGAATACTGATATTCGAAAAATTTCGAATATCGGTAAAATTTCTTTGTTTTGAAGACAGTTTGCAAGGAAATTTTCCCAAGAATTGAAATCTGAGGAAAGCTATAGAAGGGAACTAAAAAACACGCAAAATTCGGGGAGCCAAGCTCAACAGGCTGTTTCTTTATTTTGTTTTACCCTCCTCCGCCTGTTGGGAAAACGCGGGGCAGGGGCCGAGAATTTCCCCAACAAGAGAGACTTTCTCTCTGGGATTTGTCGGGCCTCCGCTCCTGCTTCTGCAACCCATCCCCCATTTTGGAACACAATCCGAGAGCGCGTCGTGCTTGTGTTTTCATTGCCTGCCACAACATTTGGCCCGCTCAGTCCGCGACGAACTCTCAACGCGGGCGGTTGTGTAGCGGAGCTCTCCGAATACTCGCATTTGTGCCCCCAAAAGCATAGGTATATCACACAATCGCATTTGCTGTGCGACGCGCGCCAAAAGTCCAAAAAGTGAAGAAACGCCGAAGAAACCGAAAATAATTATGTGAGTGCCGACCCAAAGGCGTGTGTGTCGTCGTCGTCGTGTCCGCATGTGCATTTATTTTAAGCATCTCGGCCCCGAAGGCAAATGTGAAGTGTAAGCGACAACACACATCCCAAATAAAAGCGGAAAAAAATATTGAAAAAAGTAAATTATATCAAAATATAAATAGAACGCAACAAAGCCGGCGGCACCGAGGGATATAGAATTAGCACGCCGCATTTGACAAAATGGGAGCGACACCGAAAACAGAGTTTCTGGCCCACTGGCAGATGTCGCTGGTTCTGCTCGTTCTGGGTCTCGGCATGATGTCCCGCCCCTCGGAAGCGGATGCTTTCGGGGCCTCCTTCATCTCGAATCCGGCCATATATGCCTACAGTGTGGAGAACGAGCAGCAGCTGCCGCAGCAGCCCCAGAACCGAGAACGGGACCGGGACCGGGATGGGGACCGCGAAAACGACATCAAGTTCTCCCCGGCAAGCGGCAATTTGAATTCCAATTCGAATCTGAATCGTAATTACTACTTCACCGATGCCAACAGCATCGATGATCCCAATCAGCGGCAAAACGCTCCATCGTATCCCAATCCCAACTCGACGCCCTCGCTGGATGCCACGCCGCCCGCCACCCAGCCGGCCCCGCAGACGGGCTGCACCCTCGACCGGCTGGCCGTCTACAAGGTGGTCCTGCACACCTACTGGACCCGGGAACTGTTTCCCAAGCACTACCCGGACTGGCGACCCACCGCCCAATGGACCAAGACCCTAGGTGAGTGCAACAGCTGCAGCAGGATTCAAGGAATCGCATTTATAAGACACCAGTGGGTAGGAGAACCAATAAAAGCCAAACATTGGCAGTTATTATGCCATTTACCTTAAGGTACAATTGGTATATTGGGTTTGTTTACCATGGAGAAGAAGACATTTCCGACCCCACAAAGTCTATATATTCTCGATTAGGATCAACAGCCGAGATGATCTAGCCATGTACGTCTGTCCGTTTGTATATATGAACACGTCGTTCTCCGAGATGGTAGGAGCTAGAGACATAATTCTTTTTGTTTTAGAAGATTTTTGTATATATGCAGAATATATTTATATGGAATTTAAGCCACGCTCCTTTCAGCCTCTGAAATTTCTAAAGAAATATAATTTTTCCTGCATATTAGTCTATATATCCAAAATGGTTAGAGCAATATCTATCCATGTGGCAAGTTCTGTCAAGATCGGACAATAAATAATGAAGATACGGCCTTTGCCAGTGTTATTGCCAATTTCTCGTTGTCGACAAATCTCGACTACAACATTTCTTGAAATATCTTCTTCAATTTCCTTTTTTCATAACCCTGTGTATTTTAAATACATTCCATTTTATACTCACAAAACTGGTAACAAATTTCCATAAATGCTACCCAAACATATTAACAATTTCCTCAATCTATTCTAAAACAAGCCAAACATTTATGTATGTTCTTCAATATTTAATCCAGATATTTGAGCATTTCTGTCCATCAGCATCCATTCAAATTATTCCTTTTCCAGAAATGAAATTATTGCTCACCAGCAAAATATTTTCAGTAATTTAAATTTGGTTCCCAAACCAAGCCGACCCAAAAATAGCCAAACAAATGTGGCCTAGTTTTCGGCCAAAAGGCGATTTCCATCTCGATTATCCATTGCTTCTTTGGGTCGCTTCTGGAGATACTTTGTGTCTGTGTATCACTCGGCTTATTACTCAATCATGGCCAGGACGATAAGGATCTCATAATTTGTGCCAGGGCAGCAAACAACAACAATGGCCGCAGACTAATTTGTCACAAAGCCTTTACCACACTCCCGCCGAGTGGGGAGGGAGCTACACAATTTGTCAGACATGCATGTGCGTAAGGAGAATAAATCGAAAAGCAATATCGCAGCAAGTTGGCTAAACATTTTCGGTTCGTTTTGGTATTTTGCGTTGTTTTTTTGGGTTAAATCCAATACTCGTAGGCAAAAAGTGCCGAGCGAGGGTGTTGGTGTTGCCTGGTGGAAAATGCCTTTGGCCGCATTGGCATGTCGCTTGTCTTATCAATGTTTTTGCAGATTTAGCTGTCGATTTATAGCCGCACAGCCACACACAGCGCGTGTATGGGGGGATATTCAGACGAGCGACCCAGTGAGACAAGTAAATCTGACAGCTAAACAACCAAGGCATTGCCCCACATGCAGGGGCAAATAAAAAAGGATAAGCAGGATGCCGGGAAGCCGGGTGGCCGGGTGGCCGGGAAGCCGGTGGGGCGGCAGGAAGGAGCCTAAGAAATGCGATTTGTACGTGCTTATGCGCGATGTGCTGGTCTCAGCGCAAAACAAGAAATTGGATAAAGTTGTTCAATATATATACGGGATATATAGTATAGAACGAAGACCTGCAGCCAATGCTCATTCTCTAGCAGTTTGGTTTCTGATGTTTTGATTTTTGAGCTTCTGATTGCCGCAACAGAATAACAATTGGTTATTGGGCAGGTTATTTCAAATAAATTTGATCAAATAACGCCAAGACTTGTCCAACTTTCAACCGATTCTCGGTTATAAAGTTTATGCCGAGCTAAAGCTTTAGTTTCCGCTTTTTGCTGGTTGTTTATGGTGTCGTCTGGGTTATTTATAGTCGCTCCTCTTGAGGCAGGCAGTGTGCCACAGCGTGCCACAGTGCGTATGCGTGATTTATGTGAGGTCTGCACTTGTGTTTATACTCAAATAAAATATAGCCAAAAGGAGCCGTACTTTATCGTACCTTCACTTGGGTTGTATTATCTAGCAGGAGCACTTAAAATGCAGTGAGTCTCACCAAACATGCTTTATATTTCTTCTTATGAAATTATAAATTGATGAGGCAGAAGATGCATCTGGCGAAGCGGACATCCCAGAGGAATTTGCAAGAGCCTTACGCAACCTAATTTTAATTTTAATATTTATAGAGCCTCCCTGTAGAATTTCAATTTACTTGCAACAACCGTCTATTGGGGTTTCCTTTTGCTCCGCTAAAACTTATCAACTATTAAAAGTTATAGAACATTGTGCACCCGTTAAATATGAAATCCTGCCTCGGGCCTCAATATCCTTAGCCAGTTGGCCGGCTACTCTTGTCACTCGCGTCTCGGCTCGTTCTCCCTCGATGGCCGTTTAGTCCTGGCCAGAGGCACAGGACCCAGCTACGTATCCTTTGGTCCGATCCGAAATGCCATTTGGCATTAAAATTCAAGCAGCAGCAGCAGCAGCAGCAGCAGGAGCAGTAGCAGCAGCAGCAGCAAGGAAGGCAAAATAGAGAGGGCAAAGAAAAAAGCTTAGCAATGCACTTCGACTTGGTAAGGAGTCCGGGGCAGGAATGGGAATGGGAATTAGGGGGCGTGGCGGGCCAGAGGGCAACGGCTTCCTGCCTGTCATATCCTGTTTATATATAATTTTCAGTGCGCAACTATAACATCCGTTACATTTCAACTGGTGGAGGCGGCAGTACGAAAAAAGTAGGAAAATAAAAGAAAAACACTGAAAAACAAAACAAAAACTAGAAAAAGAAAAAGAAAGGATATATATGCAATGGTCCTTTTGTTTTTGCTGTCGAAGGAGGTCTCGCAGCAGCAAAATTTATTATGAATGTTCAAAAACAAGCAGCGACAGCAATTGCAGCGTGGGAAATGCATTTCTCGTCTTTTGTGCCAAGTCGCCCCCAATGTCCTCCGCACCCGGCTCCTTGCCACCCCCCCTATTCCCTTTCTCATTTCGCTCCTCCCGGACCCCGACCCGGACCCGGACCCCGACCCGGAATCGGAATCGGAGTGGGAGTCCGATTCGGATTCGGATTCGGGGACTCGGAGTCGGAGTCGAGTTGTTAAATTTCATTTGCCGCTGCCCTGGCGACTGTTGTCGCTGTTTTTATCGCAAATTGAAACCGAAATAAAGTTTGCCTCCTGCCGAATATTTGTTTTAGTTCTGCCATTTTTTTGTGTATTTGCGAGTTCAGCTCGTTCTTTGTGCCTTGTCACAGTTTTTGCTGAAACGAAACACGCTCGCCAAAGGAAGCATTCGCAGGAGAGCTTTTCTTTTTTCGGGCCATCGAGGTTTTCGAGGCCCTCGTCGGTCTCTGTTTTTGCCATTTTTATTGCTTGTCGGGGTTTTTGTGAGTCAATTCTCGAGCGTTTTGCAAGCCAAAATGAAATGTTGCACTCGGGCAAGTTGCATTTCAAATGCCAGACACGAAAAACGGCCTCGAAAGGCACTGCGAGAAATTCGCCACTCCAAATTGAATGCCAGTCCAAATTAAATGTTTGAATTCAAGGTACAAACTGATATTATTGGCAAGCTAATAGGTCTTTGAATGAGGAGAGATTTGTAACAATCTAGTAGAATATTTTGGCAAGCCAAAATGCTTCTAATGCATAGAGATATATACCAATTTAGCTGGGATTTCACTTGATTTTTTGCAGTGCTGGCAGTGCGGGCAGTGCGGGCTTATCGCCAGAGTTCACTTGCTTAGGTTGATGGCTTTTACTGGTTAGATTGGCTAAATTAATTGCCTTACAAATAAACAGGGGAACTTGATTGAATTGCGGAGGCGGGGCAGGTGTGCAACTGCAGGAGTCTGGGCCGGATTATTGATCCGTTGTCACCACCAAACCCAGGGCCAGCCCCCGGGAAAGATTGCTCTCTGTTGGCAATTTGTATGTTGCATAAGTTGCGGGCCATTGTCCAGTCATTCAGCTTATCCGCGTGGCTCACGGCTCGTTAATTGCCACGTCCGTGGGGCCAATTATCCTGGGCTGGCCATTTGGGTTGCTTTCGGGAGGGGAAGTGCGTCCTTTTGTAGTTGGTGTTAAATGTTTAACGCCTGGGGCCTGCGGCATTTCACGCCTCGTATTTTATTGTTATCCCCTCAGCCAAATGAAATGCCTAATTTTTGACTTCTTTTCGCTGTGTCTGGCAGAAATAAATTATCAAAGCCGGCGCTCAAATGTATGCTATGCAATCCTGAGCCACATACATTTTACATGAGCCAGGTGCCTGCCTGTCTGTCTGTCCGTCTTTCTGTCTGTCTGACTTTTTGACGCATATTTTATGCATCCTCCCAGACACACCCCGACGTCTCCACACCTTTTAGCTTGCAATTTGATTTTCTTATTTTATTTTCAACCTGTGTGTGCGCTGCTCCCTCATAACAAACTTTAAATGTTTGTAATTTTTTACACGCACCCCGAGGGATATAATGGGAATAGGGTAGCGGGCGGGGCGGGGATGATCATAAGGCGCATGTTCCGTCGGGGAAATATCGCATAATAAAAATGGAAACTACAAGCGTAATATCACTCCCCGGGGGGCATAAATTGGTCCGTATCTTAGGCTAATGGGGAAACCGTGTAGGGCACGCTAGCTTCTATATTTTATGGTTACAATATTTGAATATTTGTGCATTATTGTCTTAGACAAAATGTGGTAAAAGCCTGGAGAACCTTCTTATAAATTCCCTCTAAGTAACTGATACTCTTGACCCCGAAATCCAGCTCGATTTCAATTTTCTGGTGGAGATTTTCCCTGTACGCCGACATTAGTGATTCATAACACGGAAAAAGAGCCCCTGGGGCAACCGTATATCTTAGAGCTGCTGCTGACAACGCAATTTCCTTATGTCTGGCTGTAACATCAGTACATTAATAATAAATGTAAACTCCCGTCTTATTTTACCTTTTTTTTCCTGTATTTTGGCAGCAATCGGGCTTCTTAGAGATGGTTGAAGCTTAAAGTGTTATAATTAAAAGCAGCCAAGGCCCCCTGTTTTCGTTTTTGCACCCAGCTTCAATATCAGATTTCCCCGGTGAATACGACCGCATTTTTACATGGCTAAAATCACGGCAAACGGAAATTTTTGGTGCGGCCCCGTTGTCGTTTTCCATTTTTCCCGCATTTACTTGCATGAATAAATTTTTGTCTGTTTGTCCTTTCTGGTCGTCCTGCCACTGCCACTGGCACTGCCACAGCGTCGGTTCTGCCTTTGTACACTTTTGTGCCATGTCAAATTCATATCATTATTCATTCATACATGATTAGACAACGCAACAGAAGACAGAACACGAGGATAGACAAGAAAAGGCGAGCTCAGGTTTTGTATTACACAGAGAGCGAAAGTTTTTCCAGCACCGGAAAATCAGGGGGTGCTGGTGAGCGAGGAAAACCATGAACCCAGACAGGCGTGGCATTGGCAAATGGAAATTAATGAATGAAATTTGATACAATGACAGCCTCCATCCATTTCAAGTTGTCATGGCAGCTTGCCTGCAGATTTTTTTCTTTAAAAAAACATTTACACAATATTAAAAGCGCGCCCCCCCCTCATTGCATTTAAGCCAATTTTAATTGTTTATTTACCAGGCATTAATATTGCATTATCTTTTTTGCCTCGGCACCAAACCTTTCACGATGCGGTCATATTTTAAATGAATTAATTTAACAACGTATGCTACATGGATTAAAAACTCAAAATGTGTCAAGCGTTTTTTGCAGGCCCTTAAAATTGGGCGTAATTTACCTGAGCTAATTACCAATAAATTGCGCAATTTGTCGTACATATTTATTACGGCCATTAAAATTGAATTGAATCAAAAATATTGCACGGAAATCCGACAAAGATTAATTGAATTTCAATTATCCACAGTAAAAACTACACGCAAATCTATCTAATTAACATAATCCTAATTGTGGGCCATGTTTTCGCCACGGCAATCGCAAATAAATACAATATTTGTTTGTTAAATTTATTGGCAAAAACTTGACTCCTATTCTATTGCATGGTTCTCGAAAAAAAGACACTTTAAAATCATATTACGAGCTTAAAATGAATGGAAAGTGCAAAAAAATAATAGAAGTCAAATCATTGTTTGTGTTTTGTATTTTTTCAATAAATTAATTGTCAAATAATAAAGCGCATACACTTACAAAAGGAAAATGAATTTGAGTATAAGAGTTATGGTTTTGTCAGTTTTTCCATGCATTTTTTAAGGACAGCCGACCTGGTTTTTCATTATATATCTTCTCAGTCATAGCGGAAGGTAATAAAAAAGTATGTGAAAATTATGGAATTCCGACAAAAAGAATTCAGCGGGCACTCTTCTCATTTACATATAGTTTACCCTGCCAAACGCAATATTTATGCCATTTATTTATTTGTATTGTAGCTGCATACATTGCATTTGTCAGCATAAATGACTGCTATTTGATTTATGTTTGTTTTATCATTTTTCCGCCGCTTACAACCAAGTCTATGAAGCGTAAATTTAAAAAGGGAAAAACGTAGGCAAAGGGAATTGGGGCAGCAAATCGGGAACCTAATTAACTGTCGCACATAAATCAGAAGTCGGCTACTGCGAAAGAAATCCGCTCATTAATAATGCATTTGCATAGAAATGTGTAGCCGATATCATCACCGAAACCCTTCAACGCAAAAATTTATGGGTCTGACGGCGCAAACACGGGCGTCGGAGTTTTGAAAAATGTGCGAGTATCTTGTGGCTCCTGGGCCGTAGATGTGTTGCTCTGTGGGCCAGGCCAACTGCTAATGGCAGCCTAATTATGCCGTCCACAAAAAGGAGGCGTGTTCCTGGGCTGGGACGGGATGAAGGCAAAAGGGTTTCCTGTCTGGCTCGTAAATTTTACCCGCTCGCCGGCTCGTTTGGCCTGTTTTACTCGTACCTGCAGCTTTAAGACGCGCGCAAGCACACACCTTTTTGGTCTACATAAATCTTTGCCGGGCGGGTGAACGCACCCACCCAACCAACCAAACAACCAACCATCCTCCTGGCTCCTGCCCCCAAAAAACAGAGTTGTCTCTCTCCAGACAAGCGGCAGACAACATGCGTGGCTTCTCCCCGAAAATTTTTCCTTTTTCCAGAAACACAGAAATCGGAAACGCGTCGCACAAAACTTTTGTCTGCCTGTATTTATGTCTGCGTAATGTGCCCGGAGTTGCGGGCGCGCCTTTTCAAAGGTGGGCGGGATTTTGGTTTTGGTTTGCGGTGGGCTCGAGAGTGTTTTTACTTTTGCCCTTATTTGTCTGGGCTTCTTTCGGGGCTTTCCCCGATAGCAGTCGCCTGCCAGGGGCAGGCAACAACCCCCCGCAATATGACCCTGACGAATGTGAACAAATTACGCGACGCACTCTGTGATTTATGCCACTGGAAAATAGGTATTTCAATTGCCAAGCTCAACTTGAGAAACAAAGAAATTTGAGGAATTTTTGAGAGTTGGGTGTGTGAAATTTCCCAAAAAATGCTTCAGAATAATGAATAAAATTGTTGTAGTAAGAGGTACAAATATGAAACACATATCGAAGTCTTGATACCTCTAGGTTAGAGTGTCCACACTTCTTTATTATCCTTTCTATCCGTCCCATATCTGTCATCGCAAATGAGGCCATCCACTTGAGGCTACATATGTGCGACATTTATCCATTTCTGTCTGCGTTTGGCCAACACGCACATGTTTGTAGCATTGCCATCCTTTTGATAACAATCGCTCAGGTCCTCTGGCAAATCGTCAACAAAACCCGGGGCCCTCTAATTAAGGAGACGGTCCGAGGAAAACACTGACGGAAAACGGAAAACAAATGCCAAGATTGGGGGAAAATTATGATTGAGACAATTTGTCGGCTACGTGACAAGTCTGCATAAATTTGGACACCCTCGCGCGCCTGAGCAACTGTCAATGATAGATAAAACTCATTTAATTAAGCAATTTTACGAGTGCGAAGCGGAAACAAAGCCATCAAAAGCGGGAAAACTTAACAAGCGGACGGGAAAGCGAGAAGGAATTTTATTTTGTGCGGATAGTGGAAGCAATTTATAAGGATTGCACCCAAGGGAGTGGCCATATTTTTCTTTGCGGCATCTTAATGGCAGCCAAATAAAGTTTTCCAAGGCAGAGATCAAAGCTCTGCTTTATTATATAACTTTTTCTTCTTTTTTTTATACGAACGAGCCAATTTTTATGGGCAATCAGGCGAGTAATGAGATAAGGTCATTGCCCGGCAGTTGCGCTTACCGATAACCGATGGCTCATAGCTAAATTATCCATCCAACCGCCGGTCAATGCATTCGAAATGAGCCGGCAAACGCCGGGGAAAACTCCGGAGGCTGGGCCGGAAAATGAGCGCCTGCAGGGTGTCAGCCCGTGGAAAATTGTCAACAAGGCGGCGGAAAAAACAAACACTGAGGTGGGTGTTTGGTGGGTGGGAGTGGGAGTGGCGCTGCAGGCAACCCGACGGGACCCAGTGCCCCAAGTGTTTATAAAAGCGGCATAACAACCATCTTCGGGGGCAACTTCAAAGCCTTGAAACCCAATTAAAGGAAATACAATTTTTCGTTGTTGAAAAAATTAAATCTAACCATAATACTCGTGTAAAAATAAGCCTCCCAAGACGGATTAAGGGCTGCCTAGGTATACGAGGCAGCTACCTTAACCTAATTAGAGTTTGAGTGAGGGTGAAGGCTTGTTAGGGGTTGTTATATTTCATCACAGGAATTATGGCTAAATAATGGCAGCAATCCTCAGAGGGGGCGATTTTTCTCCCCCTTGGAAACTTTTTTCTTGGGAAATTAGTCTAAAACCGAAAGCGCTTGAGAAAACCTATTTCCTGGAAACGAAAATTGTTTTTGAGGCAACATGTGTATACCTGATTTGTGTCTATTAAAAACATTCCCCCTATTATTTTCACTTGGGGATAAACAACTCACTTTTGCATATTTGAAAAGCGCGGGAACAAAGTTTTCATTTCTTTTCGTATATTTTTTTTGGAAGGAGAGGCAATAAAACAAAGAAAAAGTACACGGAAAGCAACTTTGGAGCTGCAGAAAATTTGCTAAAGCGTTAAAAAATGTACTGCCACCCCCGGCCCTGTCGAAAAAAAAACTTGGCTAAGCGTAAATAAACCAAATATAAACTTTGGCTGCTGCTGCTGTTGCTGCCTGCTCTTGCTATTGCCTGGCAGACAAACTTGCTCTTAACTTGGCTGGAAGGCCATCTATCTCTTTCTCTATCGCTTGCTTAGTGGCTAGAAGAGACAATAACAAAAACAAAAACATCCAAAATCCCTGAAAGATACGAGTTTAGTCGTTAGGCGCGCGGAGGGGGGCACTTTCTCTGGTCTTTATACTTGTATATTCCCGACTCCGACCCCCCGACTTTGGTGTGAATAATGTTGCTGTTATTTATGCCTCAATGCGCCACGCCTTGGATGGGAAAAACCTAGAAGAAATTGCAATTTCCACGCCCAAGTTTCGGGCACTTTCACTTCGGGCCGGTGGTCCCTTTCTGCGGCCCCAAAGCAACCCCAAAATGTTACTGTTTTTTATTAAAAGTTTCGCTCCTTCTGGAAGTCAGTCCGGGCCCCCATCTCATTTCCCGCCAACAACAATGGGCACATTTTTTAAAGTGTTTTTTATTGTCGCGTTAACCGACCGCAACGACTTATTGGAAGGCACACAAAAGGGGGGGGGTTCGAAGGGCGGGTTGGTAAGGCCAACTTTTGCGTAAAGTGTAAATTATTGTTAAGGTCAGAAAGTTGTACGCAAAGTTCGCTCGCAAGTTGGCTTAGTTGCTGGCCGGGCTCAGTAACTTTGGCCTAATACCTTTAACTAAGTCCTCGAGCTGCAGCTTCTTTCTATTTTGAGAACATTTAACTTAATTAACAGCGCCGGCCAGACGGGTCCGAAAGTGTTAATAAAACCGCCGCACTAACTTTCAATTAACGTCGCCGACTGCCATATACACGGACTTAAACGGAGGTTAACCCCAGCAGCGCCCCGTGAATGTGTAATAAACTTTTCTCATTGTTGTTGTCCTTTAAATAAAAATTTATGTGGCACTTGCTGCAGCACAAAGGAGGAAAAAAAAAGAAAACACTTTCACTTAAGCTGCCGCACTGACCTCTGCATATCCTTTTGACCTCCTCCTGCTGCTCGCTGTCCTGGCATTTGAAATATGTTGGAGCTGTTTATGAAAGTCTTTGGGGAATGGTTCCATTTCGGTTGGCAATTAAGTGAGCAGCAGTCTGACCCGGCAAAATTAAATAAAAAGCTGAAGCAACACTTTTGGCCAAAAATAAACTCTCCGTTAAATGACAAGACAGGCAATTACTTAGCATGATTTATGGTGAATTGAATTAAATGTAAATTAAATGAATGCAACCCGTTGCCGGATTCCTTCTGTAGCTGACAATTGTCTTGTTCTAGTTTGCTCTTTAGGTGCCTGCATTTTATGGTTAGCCTTGATTTCGGCTTCCCGACCTTTCAGATTTATGGCGCCAATTGAATGCCCGGACAATCTTTAGAAAACTCAAGTTACGAGTCAGCCCAGGGATTCGCGCCCTGGGACCTGGCAGGCAGTCATCAAATTTTAATGCCTCTCGTAATATTTTTTGTTTTGCCTTATTTTTTGCCAGTCAGACTAAAAAGTAAATGTCAAATCAGCAAATATGAAAGTACAGTTAGGCCAAAGGGAATTGGGTTTAAAAAAAGTTTTGCCAGCGGTTCAAAGGTTAAGGCCTTCAAAAACGTCAGAGATGGCAAAGTTTGTTGGGAAATGTATACCCAGAAATCATGACAATCCCTGGGATTTCTTCATGAAAACAACAAATTGATTTCAATTGATTTCTTGATTTGTTTTCGCCCCCCTTACTTTTTTGGGGCATTCTCACCTCAAATTGTGTTAATCTTTTTGGGGGAAACAGGTTGCAGGATGCCATCACTGATATGTGGAAGCACTCGAAAGCCATTTCGCCTTTGCCAGCCCTTTTTTGTGGGCAACTTTTGAGTGCGGAAGTTCCTCGAGGGTTACACACAAACAAAACGCTCGCAACAAAGGGCGGCCTAAAAAGGGTTGCTCTTATTGTTATCGAAGGATATGAGTGGGCGTTTGGGCGTTTGGGCGCCGGGTCCATTGAATTATGTGCACAACACGAAGACAAACAAACAAACAAATAAAATAAGGAGCTGAATTGATTGTTGCATTGCATACTTTTTGGGGCCAGCACCCACACAATTGGGGGATCATAAAAACTGATGGGGACCCTCTTTCAGGGCCCGCTGATAGGTATATAAATATCAGCAGCACCTTCTTTATAACAAAATCAACAACAACCAGCAGCCAGCAGGCATCAGCAGCAGTATCGCGTGTAGTTGAGCGTGAAACGTAGAATTTATTATGTTATCGCTTCACCGATTTACTTTATCGATTTCACAATCAGGATGGAAAGAAGCGGAAAAAAAGCCAGTAAGAAAATCTGGAAAGCGGCAAAGTGTGTGGGTTACCCGGAACCTTTTGCCATCTTTTTGATGCTCCCCAGATAATTTGCAGCACACCGCCCACCCCCCCGCCACGAAAAACTTGTTTGCCTTGGCATTTGGCTGGCGTGCCCTGGGGGCGGGCCATGTGGCAAATATTGTTATTTGTTTTCCAGAAATTTAAAGCCAACAACGCAGTTGACTTTGATTCCAGCTTAGGGCACCTTACTTATCGGGCTCGTGCATTTTTAATGAGCTCGCTTAATGGATAAATCGCGCGCTGTCTCGCAACTTCGCTTCACTTTGATGTAGGTACTATAATATTGCTGGCGAAAGAGTTGCCGCTGAAAGATATCGATAAGCAATGCCCCCCACGCACTTCCGAAAGTTATAATCAGCTTAGGCTTTTCCACAGAGGGAAAATGGTTGCAAATTTCTAAACAGATTCGGCAATTAGTTTATTAAACAGATTTCTATAGGGCTGTGGCAAGCTTTCTATTGTTTATTTATTTGCGGGAAAGAAACTATAATTGACAGATAATATTAAAAGAATTCCAGCTCTTCCCTTAATGTTTTAAGCATTGCTTACTTTAAGTGTACGCCTTCAACTAAATCCCTTCACTTTGTTGTCTCTTTTCAGGTAAGAACATTCAAGCAGGTCCTCTGGCTGACCGGTCTTTGAGGGGCTGGTCCTGTAAATGGGAACCTGTTTATTTTTAACGCCATTAAGGGGGGCCTGCCCCCGGCGCCGGCGCCAGTGGCGGTTCCGTCACTGAATTGATAATAATTGGATTAGCGCTGCCTTTTTGCAAGGGCTGCGGAGTCGGTAAGTGAAGCAGAGCTATCCAGCCCCGAGTCCAGGAGCTGCAGGACCAGGATATGGACGGTGGTTGGTTAATAGTGCCCAAAAGGCTTACGCCACGTTGCCCACGCGTCGAGGCATCCCTGAAAAATGGGTGCAAGGGTGCACGGGTGCGAGTCCTGTGAAATATTTTGCAAAATTTTCAGCACATGCCGTATTTTTCAATATTGCTGTCAAGAGATAGGACGGGGGCGGATAGCTGGATGCGCTCCAGCAATTTCACATTTTATATGGCCAGGCATAGCGACCTAAATCGACTTAGCTCCCCGAACATATCAGGCCATCCTCACCCACTCGCACTCGCACTTTGTGGCAGCAAGTTTATGTGCCCTAAAGTATTCATCACTTAATTTCCACGTGCCGCTGCCATTTTGAAAATTTATGACTTTACCCTGTCGCTATCTATATTCCCTCCACCAGCCCCAAACCCCTCGCCCGGCCTGCCTGTCATGTTGCCGAAGGGAAAACCCCTTTTTCGGGGCAACATTTCGCCGTTTGCCATCTGTCAGCGCCCCAAAATAGAATTATGTCAGCTAATTGAATTTGACGTCGACTTGACATGGATTTATGCACTAATGCAGTTTTCCCCGGAACCGGCAACCGGCAACCGTCAACCGGCACCAGCGCCAGCTCCAGCGGAATAATCAAATTTCCAGCACGGAAATAGTTTTCCCTTTTTTCGGGCAACTTTTCCGGGAACTTGACTCAATTTGTTTCAATTGGAGAAACATTGATTGGGGGGCCTTTAAAGCAGTTCCCTAGCAGAGCAGCTGACATTTAGTCAAGTCAATTGAATATTAATCAATTGTTTTGCGTTTTGATTGGAAAACTCGATCACAGCTGCTCTCTCGCCTGTCAGACTTTTAAAATCCGATTTATCTTGCGGCTGTCGGCGCTTTTCATAATGATCTTTCATTCACTTTTTGATTGATTTTGTGGTCACAGGACCTCACTGTATGCTGTACGCCAGACTAGCACCACCGCACGCATATCTGTGGCCAAAAATAATGAAGATTTTATGGTTTACGGTTTGTCGATTCTCAAAAGCCTGCGGCAGTACAAAAGCCAGAGAAAAAATTGAATACACATATACGAGTGACTATATGTATATCCAACCGGTTGCAATTCAATTTTCCGTTCGGAGGGAGCTTGCACAAATCGTATACAATTATATTTTCGGCTGGCATGCTATCTGTGGAAATGAGCATGAAAATCTATTGGAACGTAACGAATTGTTGCCGAACGTGCCTAACTGTTAATGCGGTTATAATACGCCATAGGATTATCATTGATTATGCCTCCGTGTATGGTGGTGTCCTGCGGGCTGGGTCGGCTGGGCGGACTGTGCGGGGTGAGGGGTGGCATTTGCGGCACGCCCTCCAGGACACTGTTTGTGCGCGTCGAGCCAGACAGTCATGCGGCGGCCACCCCTGCCTTTGCCTTTGGCCCCATAAAAGTTTGTCGAGTGTATAGACATAATTTCAATTTTCATTTGGTATTAATGCCTCTCCAATAACTGCTCTGTGTTCTGTATCTGTACGAGTATCTGTAGCCGTATTTGCGCACAAATTGCCGCAGCGTTGTCTAGGAAATGGATCACAAGGTGGTGGTATCTGGGTATCTGGGTGGGCGGACGCGGTGGTTGCCCGATTATTTTGGCCTGTTCCGAAAAGCGAACTGGCACTCCGCTGCCTCGCCCTCGTTATATATGACTGCAAAATGCGGTATTGGCAAAATCCCAGGAGCGCGCTTTAGTTGATAGCCCCGGCGAAAAATGTGGAAGCAGAGGAAAACTAGTTACCAGTTACCACTCAGTTAGTCGTGATATAGGACAGCGGGAGGATTTCGGAAACGGGAAAACTTTTGGCCCGGAGTGGGGGTGGTGAGGGGCTTATACTCGTACACAAAATTCCCATTTCGTTTTTACGGGCTTCATAAATGTTTTGATAAATGAAATATGCCAGCGCATAAGTTTCGTAAGTGATGAAAAATTCAGCGAAATATTTGTGCAGTCGGGCGGAACAAAATTGTTAGTTTAATTGCTGCGATGCCATCTACTCTAAATCAATATTTGAAATGAAAAAATGCGAGTTTTTTGGCAATTAATAAGCGCACTGGCATTGCTTTGATTCATATTAAATGGGGATCCAATAAAACTTTATTTCATCTCCTTTAATTGGCCGCAACTCGCATAATTTGCACACAAATGGTTTTTAATTAAAAATAAATACAAAAGATGTCCCACAGCGGGATTACAGTCTTAGAGCTGCAAAGCAACCGCACAATTTAAATTTCAAATCAACCTCCAATGGCTCGAATATACACAGACATATTTATGGAGGAGAAAAGCGCAAGGGAAAATGGAGAAAATCTCAACAACAGGCCGTTAAGTAAACCAATCAAAGAGGCGGCCCGGCCGCAAAAAAGAATTTAATAATAACGCTCGCGATGTTAGCAATGTTTGCGATGCGATGGCGGAGAGAGTGTAGGCCATAAAATTCCAGGAAAATGCAAAACACAAACAGATTGAACTGGCCAGCCACATCCGGACGCCCAGCGGGACCTCGCTGCGGGGGGTGTCCCGGCCTCAATCCAAAAGGGAAACCCAAGCCAACCCAAACCCAAGGCTAGTGGCCCGCTCTTCTGCTTGCCGTTGCGTGCTTAATTAAATGATCATCATTTGCGCGCAATCAACGCACAAATAAATTTTCAGCCGCCAGTTTGCCAGTTTCCTGGGTCTGGTTCTGGTCCTGGTCCTGGGCCTGTTCTTGAGCCTCGTCCTGCTTCGGTTTCTGTTTCCGTTCCTGGTCCTGGTCCTGACCCAAGGCGTTGCTTAGTTGTGTTTGTTTGGCGGGTTTCCGCTTGAAATTACACCCGGGCTCGATGGTTGGATGGGCTGCCTGGTCCGCTGTTGTCTTAATTAATTCCTAATTTTCCTCTTCGGCTTTGACTCCTTTTTGGCGTATTTAATTGAAAATTTCTTCAAAGAAATTCGCTTTCGCCCGTATTCATGGCCATGCCCATTGTTGGCTTGTTTATGAGCCAAGCTGGCTGCCAGCTGTTGGCCATTTGACAGACGATTGCGAAGACGACCGGGAGCGTTTTATTCATTTGCATATTGCTTTGGCACTGCCCTCACTCGCTTTACTTTACTTTACTTTACATTACTTTTGTTATGGCTTTGTTTATGGGGCCGCCTTACGTTTCCGGCTGTGGCCCGTTTTATTGGCGTTTCGCCAATTGCTGGCCATAAATTTGATTACTTTTCGGGCCAAGATTACGGACGCAGACGACGCACCGGACCCTTGGGCTGTCAATTAGCACGGGGCCAAGATGCTAATTAAATTTTCGGCTGCATCGTGCATCGGTTCGAAATTCAATTACGCATACGCACCGTTGGCCCCGGCCGCAACTTATGCTTAACTCATTAAATTTACAACGAAATTGATTTTTCACACCGCCATCGCTTGAGCCAGCCATAAGTACATAATGTTAATCAACTTTTCAAGCGTTTCCGCTACAGATTGCCGACCGCAATATCATTATAATTCGATTGGAAAATAATACTTTATCCGGCCGCTGAATAATTGCATTTGCAGTGCAGCTGGCGATGGTCAGGGGCTTATTAAGTGCTGGTCATGCAATTAACCCAATTCCAAGCGAAATGAGCTTTACATGTTCGTGAATACCGAGAATTTCCTGCAGGTTGTTGGAACTTCTGTGGGAAATTTGTTACCGAAAGCACTTGTCCCGCAACTCTCAACAACTTTCATTATCTATCGGCATTAAAACCAATTGTCGCGCCGGAAACCTTTTGTTCGTTCTTCGTTCTTTATTTTTGCCAACTTTGCACCCGCACAAATGTGGTGTCATAAAAATTAAAGAACAACAGCGAACAAATCTCGGGAAAACAAACCCCGAAAACATTTTCCAAAGCTAATTTCAGTGTGTTCTTTGTTTTTTTGAGACTTTTTTGTGTTGTGTGGGCTGTGTTGGATGTTTTGGCTGTGTTGTGTCCTGCCTAACACGCTTTATTTAACACTCGCGGCTCTGTGCGTCGACACAGAAAAGGACAAACAAAATACTGAATAGCATAAGTATATATGTATATTGTACGTATAAAAAACAATCGGGAAGCGAGGGAGCCAAAAGGCGAGAGAGAGCCAAGCAAAACAAGTCATAAAGATAAAGAAAATTTATGGAGGCGGCAAGAGCTTTGAGGGAAAACAACAACGTTAGGGAGGACGAAAGCTGGATCCAAAAGGATCTGGGTGGCGGGAAAATTAGGTTAACGATTTTTCACTCTTGGCTGCAGCCAAAGCAAAACCAGAGAATATGTTCCAGCCGGCTCGGAGGCGCGCCCGGGCGGGGGCGGTGGCGGTATCTTTTGTTTTTGTGACTGAGTTTTGCACAATTTACAGTTGGCCCGTTACAGTTTAAAGTTATGGCCCCGGCCAGCCCCCTTTTTGTTCCAATGCCGCCTTTATCGCTAAACGATGCCTAAGTGAGGCTTCAATTTGCCTGCGTTCATCCCATCCCCCCCCCCGCCAGGAAAAGCGCCCCGAAAACCTCTTTTTTACCCCTAAGCAGAGCTGCACACACATTAGCCGGAAACGACATCGATATCCCCCACAGCCGGCATGTTGCCTTTTTTTGCTGCTTTGGGTTAATGGCCCCACACTTTTCGCTTTTCATTTCCATTTCCATTTCACTTTAAGCGGCTGCCCAAGTCCACAGTTTGCGGTTACTTAAGGAGTCCTTTTCCGGGCCCAAGACAGCCCCGGCCACAGGAAAATTAACAATCCTTGGTAATAAATTCCTGGCCCCGAAAGCGAGAGTCCCCGGCTGCTGGGCTGGGGCAAAATCGATTCCGGGATTTTTGTACAAAAACATAAAATTAATTAAAATTAATTGCCGCAACATATTTGCTTTCGGTTTGCTTTGGGGGTTTTTAAAAGTTTTATTCGTTGTTCCAGGGAATTTTTTGCCGGCATTGCTGTTGTTTGCCTTTTGGCTCGGATTCTGTTCCTAGCTTGTTACAAAAATATTTCAACAAGCTGCGCACACAAAATAAAACCCCAACAATGGTGGAGAGGTGACCTACTTGGAGGTGTGCGATGTGTGTGGCATATGTTGTGAGCTTTGTGTCTAGGGGGAGGGCGAAGGCCCTCAGATAAGCATCCTGCCAACCTCTTTTGCCGCCTGATGAAGTGAGCTTCCAAAGCCGGCGTGGTTTGCCGAATTGTGTATCGCAGTGGAGGTGGTCCTGCCCGGCAGCGAAAAGTGAATGAGCTCCAGATTGGCTGAGTAATATTAATAGAAAATAGGAACTGTAAGGAATACAACCAGCCGATTGCTTTACTATGTTGGCATTCAGGAAAGGCTCCAAAAAAGATTTAGTTGTTATTTATCAATAAATTTAGCTCTGTTCAAGCTCTCATTTTCAAGGCAAGCTTTTGATTTAGGCTTAGGATTCTTTATACTTCAAAGCTTTATGCTTTAATTTTTTTATTTATTCTTATTTATTTGAAAATCTATTATTCTAGAGCATTTGAAAAGCGGCTTTCCATGAATATTCACTTGCGCTGTGCTCTCCATTTGCCCTCTCCAGTTTGTGGTTTTTGCCTACCATATTGTTGATGTTATTTCTCTTTCATTTTTTCGTTATTGGAAATTGAATTCTGCTGCTTTTTATTTATATTTTGCCGGTGGTCTATGCAGCTTGTGGCTGCCTCGGCAGCCTTTTATTCTGTGTATTTATTCCCGGTTTTGTTGCCTTTCCAGTTGGGATATTGGCGCAACTTTTGTGCGGCCTCAACCTCGGAAGTCGGAGTGCGAGGACCGCTGGTCAAGCATTTTGGCTTCTAACATAGTTTCCAAAGTATGGCAGCAACTATTTCCATTTGCCGGCTTAACACAGTTGTAAATGGGATTTCTCCCCCTCTGCCCCCTTTCTGCGTTTAAAATAAATAACAAATCATTTTACAATGGGTTTGTTTGCTGGCAAGGAATGCAAAGGTGCTTGCAAGTGTAGAATTCTGTTTGCATTGCCAATGGCCGTACGGTCTAGTAAATGGCAACAGCGACAGCAGCCAGAGAACAGCATAAATATGCTAAAAATGTAAATATTGCAAGAAAAATATTGCAGCGTAAGTCACTGCGTATTGGTATTTGTTCTGGCATTTTCATTTCGTTTCCAGCCAAACGGGGTTTTTCATTTCGCTGGCATATCTGGCGTATGCGTAATATTTCACTCACATCGCTGCATTGATAAAAATGCAAATCGAGAGCAATTTCACTCAGATTTCGCAGCTTTAATTAAAACCCGATCAAGGACTTTAAACAATATCCAGCAAAAACGGTTGAAGGAAATATGAAAAAAGGAAAATTTCCTAGGTAAACAAAGTCATCCTGCTTTGGCCTTTATTTATTCTGCTCTGCGGGTTTTTTTCCCCATTTTATTTTTTGTGCGTGTCTCGGGGGCGCAACGTGTAAACAAAAGTTTAGACTTTAGTGCGATAAGCGCTCCGAACCCGCCCAGGCCCAGGCCCAGGCCCAAGCCCATGTGTGCAGACGCTGACAGTTTACATGGCAGCAAAGTTTCAAGAGTTTAGCCAACAAAACTGCCAAAGGAATTACATAAACATTGCGGGAAGAGTGCGGGGCTGCCGAAAGGTTGCAGGGCGAAGGCAAAGAGCAAGATACAAGCCAAGCGGGCGCCTGATTACGGGGGTACAAACAAAAAAATTCAAGTACGAAAACAAGGCACACATGAAAAAGCCAACTTCAGGTAAAATGTCTGCCTTCAACTTTCGCAACTTTGATTAAAAATTCCACTAATAAACAAGCAAAGCCCAACAGGACTCGTTTCTTGAAGCTGTTTCTGCAGTTTTTCAGCCGAGTTCTTCTGTTTTCCGCTGTGACATTGTTGCAATGTGGAAACCTGAAGAAACAAATTACAAATTTTTATAAAGCATATTGAAATGTTGGCAACTGTTCCAAAGCTTACCCAAATGCATTTACCAACTTAGTGGGAAGACTAAAGGAATTTTCGGTGTTTATAATTACATTTAATCGCATTTATTTACTTTGTTACAATGTAAATTAAATTATATTATAATCACTTCGGACAAATAAGCAGAAGAAAGTATAGTTATACACAAATTTCAGAGGCGGAAGGGGGCGTGGCTGAAGTAATAACATATTCTGAATACCTATATACTAAACACACCTAAAACAAAAAGAATTATGTCCCTAGAAATTACCATCTCAGAGAGCGTCGTGTTTTTACTCGTACATACTTACGGACAGACAAACAGACATACGGACATTGCTCGATCGACTCGGCTGTTGATTCTGATCAAGAATATATATATTCCATATAGGGTCGGAAAAAGGATACATCCTTCTCCCTGTTACATACATTTGCACAAACTTAATATACCATTTGTACCCTAAGGTACATGCTGTAGCAAGACTACTGAAATCCAAGTAATTTGTAAAACTCTTAACTAGCAAATGCCATCGGATCATAAGCGAGATAACCTTTAACTCCCCTAAAAAACAATACTACATAGTAGCTTGCCACAGCGAAAACAAAGTCAATCTGTGAAAAACACACAATCTCTATTTCCAACTGTTTCAAGTCAAGAAGCAGGCAAGGGATTGGGGGCATTTGCGAAAGTTTTGTACGCTCAATAAACATTGTGTTTACCTGCAACAAAAAAAAAAAAGAAGAAGGGAACAAACAAAAAATGGAACTTTTGTTATTTTATATATGTATGTGGATGTGTATGTGTATACACGGGAGTATGTTTTAGTTGCTGTTTACGCTGCACTCGTGTGCGTTTGCCGTCGCCATTTTGTTGTGTAAACTTGTTGGCGCGGTGAAAAGTTTGCAGCCCAACAACAGCCACCCAACCGCCCACGCAAATCCCCCGCTTCTGCAGCCATTTTGTAAATTTCATGTGCATTATATTTGCAAATTTGCGTTGTTTATTTATGCGCGGCAATGCGCAGAGCACGGCGAGCACAAACAAGCTAAGGCAATACGTACGTACGTACGTACGTACGCAACACACAGCACTCGCACATACGAGCACATGCACTTGCACGGCAGAACGTTATTTGCTCGTTTGCGGTTGTGCATAATGCACGAGAATTTTGTTGAACTTTGCACTTTAATTGCAATTGCATTTTAAGCTCGAACAATACTCGAATTGTTTTATTCGTCCCTTCGTGCCCCTGTATTTATTAATTAAATAAAGTTGCTAATTAAAGTTGGGAAGCCACCAGCACGTATACGCCATGATATCCCCCATATCGTCGCATTTCTAATTGCATATTCAATGGGGAAGAGCTTAGCGTTTGACTTATTGATTGGCTTTTGCTTGTTGTTTTGCTTGTTGTTCACGTCCGAAGTTGCTTGTTGTTTGGGATTTGTCCAGGGGTTCAACTGCTAATTAATTTTCACTTTGTCCCAATACCAGACACGTAAGAGTGCTGGGGGTAGCAGATTGCAAGCGGGCCGGGGTAGCCAGTCGAGGATGCAACTATTTTCTATTACCATTCCTGTAATGCTATCGATTGGTAGCCAGCATTTGTGCGGTTGCATACGGCACTGATATGAATTCCCTCTCGATGCTCATTACTTTTATTGGCTCAAAACATCTGGAGTGGCTTTGAAAGCCCTTTGCAGGTTTCCCCCTTTTCACGGCATTGTGTTCAAAGAGTCAACAACTCCATTACTTGATGGAAAAAATTGAATGATACACAATTAAGTAATCATAAGCACAGGGAGTTGGTTTTTCCTAAACACAGAACCTGTAGCCATGCATTCGATACTAAAATAAAATAATTGCCCTACTCACTTGACGCTTTCAAGTTTGATTTCTTACTCAGGGGAGAGAGGTTCCCTGTCAACTTGATTTTCCTTAACAAATTCCGGGAATTCGTCTTTAAATTGGTGCCGAAGGCCATCCAATTCCATTGCTCTTGGCAGATGAAATCCCTCGGAGGGCTGCGAATGATTGGGCCTTCGTGTTTGGTTTACAATTTTGTTCAATTATTTTAATGCAACAAATGTGTTGCCAACAAAAACGAATTTCCAGTTAAATTGTGGGCTGCTCGTACGGTTTGAGAGTGTTTTTATGACTTTTGGTTATTTTCCTGAGCCGCTTTACGACGCAGCCCGGGAATTGTGTCGGCGAGGTGCCAAGGATCAGGATGCGGATGCGGATGCGGCAGTGGAAGTTTAGATGGATGTGGGGGGGACTGCTGGGTGGATGAGCATGAGTGAGTTGCGAAATGACAGCAGCGG
Organism: Drosophila ironensis; assembly: GCA_021223825.1. Taxonomy (NCBI): domain Eukaryota; kingdom Metazoa; phylum Arthropoda; class Insecta; order Diptera; family Drosophilidae; genus Drosophila; species Drosophila ironensis. The sequence goes on from JAJJHQ010001124.1 coordinate 272,189, forward strand.
CAATGTCGCTGACTTGCCGCAAGAAATCAATCAAAAACTGTGGCAAGTATAAAAGAAACAAAGGAATGGAAGCGGGGGAAGCGAGCCAAGAAATAACAAAAGGCTCGGCACACGCGATGCTCATCAATTTGTGTGTCGTTTGGAGTGTGTCCTTGCCGGCGAACGTGTGTACGTGGAAGGATGAGCCCGCTGTCTCTGTACGATATACGAGTATGCTAGCGTGGGTAATGTCTGGCTTTTGTGTTTGCTTAGTGCAGTGCAAACAAAGGACAATGCATTCAGTCCACAATCATTGGGCTGCCAGCAGTGCCTTCCTTTGGCTCGTCCTTTGCCCCGTCCCCGTCCCCATCCCCGTCCCTGTCCTGTTTGCCATTGCAGTCTAACATGACTGACACACTTTTCATGCTACAATAAGCCATTATAATGAATGTAGCCAGAAAGTAAGCCAAAAACCTAACACACATTCCATTTCAGACAGCCAGAGGAGCCAACAGGAAACAGGCAACAGGAAAAAACGTTTAGGACCTGCTGTTCGGGTGTAAAAAAACGAGAAACGAAAACGAAAAAAAGGCAAGACGAATAAATGCCCTTAGGTGTTGTATTCAGGGAATTGTGAAATTTAACAAGCAGTCTAAACAGGCAATAAGGATATCAGCTTGAATCCAAGCGTTACTTGCATATTCAACGGAAACACATTTTCCTGGAAACTCATTTCCACAAATCTCTCTAGGCTGGCCACTAAAAAAACAATTGCAGTTTTGAGCGGTATTGTTAAAAGCTCATCAGGTGAAAGTTTGTTTTCAAAGTTAGCGTTCTTGGAATACAAAATAAGAACAACTTTTTGGGTTCTTCAGTTTGGTTGAAGTTAATTTCTGACTACTATTTAGAGCTCCAGTCATTTAAAGTTTGAGCGCTTAGTTGTGAGACCAAGAGCAAAGCCAGTAATTGGCAGTAAGTAGGCATTCCCTTTAGTCGGACATAAGTCATAAAGGACACCCCAGCCTGCGTATGCTCCTAGACAAATGACAGATGGACCAGACAGATAAATAGGAGAGCCACCCCGACCAGGGGCAGAGTGACAGGACAACTAACTAGGCTAAGCAACCCTCATTTGTCACATGATTTTATAAACTGTTGTTGCTCTCCACTGGCATTGTGTAGGAGCCACCCCGACCAACAAACAAACGGGCATCTTGTTAGCTTGTTATGTTTTTGGTCAATTTCGTTTGTAATCCCCTTTGAGCCTCCTCGCACAAACCTTCGCCGGCTCATTGTGATGGCGTCAATGGAATGACCGAAGTGGAATGGAAGACGGAGGCCCCAGTGACAAGTCTAATGCCTGGCCGTTTGTTTGCCAACATAATTGGCCGGCTGATGGCCACTGCCTGCTGCCTGCTGGCTGCTGACTGCCGGCTGCTGTCCCTGGCACATCTTGGCCTAATCCCGGCATGTAGCTGCACGCATTAATTAACACAGATAAAACGTGGCAGGGCAGCCGCAAGATGCAACTAAAAATCCTTCAACCCAGCAGCCATTAAACTTAAAAGGGCAAGAAACCACCGCCCATTCAGCCAACCCAAAAACCAGACAATGAAACCACACACACTGAGAAAAGAGGAAGGCAGCAGCTCTGATACTCTGATGCTCTGATTTGATATTCCCTGCGTGTCTGCTGCGGTTTTGGCCACGTAGTCAGTGTTGATGCCGCTGCCTTAACGAAATCTAGGTTACCACATCACAGGCAACATCAAGTTGACATTTTATCGGAGGGGAGGGCTGGCTGCCGGAATCGTGACTGCAAATTCCACTGGCAAATATGACAGAAATTACTATTAACAGGCTGTGCGCCAGTGGCAGTGGCAGTGGCACTGGCACTGGCACTGTTGCAGTACCAACTCGCTCCTCATTCCAGCTGCTTGCGTTTATTGAGCGCATGAAAATTTCAACATTTGAGTATCCTGCATACGGCATATGCGGCGTATGCGTAATGCCACTCCGGGTGGCATCCTAGATATATGTAAATTTTCATCTCAGGATGTGTCTTAAGGCATTTCACATTGCAGCGGCAGATCCTGCCTGCCAGCTTGACATGTGACAATGTCAGGATGTGTCCCTCTGTCTGTCTGTCTGTCTGTCTGTCTGCCTGCCTGTGCCCTTTGTTGCCTCAGAATTTTGAGGTATTACGCATACGCCATGTGAGCCAGCTAAAATTAGGTAGAATGCAAATATTTATTTAGCGTGAAACGATATACGAGCATATAAAGCAAATAGAGATTATAACGTATACGGCAGGTGTGCGCGCTTCTATTCAATTCAAGTGTCTTTTTTGTTGTTGTTGTGCTTCTGTGGGTTTAATGTATTTATAGCGTGTCTGTCGGCGTTTTCCCATTTGCCTGGACTGACAAGCCAATTAAATTTGACATACATAATTAAGTGCGCTGCGTGAGGCGAATGGCAAATAATATGCCCGTGTGGGGGCTAAAAATGAATTTTTAATTAGCATACTGCTTAATAGCAATGGCTTATATTGATATCCATTGGGAGAGGTGCTTGTTTCCCCACCTGTGTGCACTTTAAAGGCACTGAGCAGAGTTATTAATCAATCCAATCAGTCAACCTTTTTGTGTTTGCTAATTAAAGATGCTCATCAATCTCCAATGAATGTGTGCTGTGTGCTGTGTGCCAGGCCTTAATTGCATCACGATGAGAGCGTTTTGTGGAAGGATTCTGGCAAAATGTTATTCATTTTCCTGGCAGAAACAAATTAAGCTTTTGTGGTGCTGCATCTTGCCGGAGATCAACACTTAAGCATCGGGATATAAGCGAAGCCGCATATATGGCACAAATAACATTCCATCAAATGGCACACGTGCTGACACACCCATTTCACTTGCCTTCCCCGTTTCCGCCTTTCCCCCTTTCCTCACTTTCTTCTGTCGTGTTCAGCTGCTGCGTTAATCCTTCTTCTGCCGGTTTATTTATGCGTACTTCTCCACCTTTCTGGTACACTTCCAAAGGGTATTTCACTTAGGAAAAGCCAGTCGATCCCTTTTCCATAGAAATATGAGTTATCTCCCATAAAATATGATTTTATTTATCTCCAAACTCGATAAGTATTGGGAATATTTAACTAGCTGTCCCAATAAGAAATGAGAAAATTGGTTATTATAAACTTATCTTTATACTCGCACAAAGAGTGTTTAGATTTCGACCTATCCTACAACCGAGTTTTCTCATTCTTTTTTTGATATTTTTCCCCATTTTCCTGTGGCGGCCAGAGACAATGCCTGTTTGCCTGCGACTTAATGCCTCGGCTATTAAATTCAAATTTATTGCCCATAATTAAATTTTTTTCATGGCGGAAATCGCAGGAAATTGAGCATCCAAACGAAAACAAATGCCAAAAAAATACGCACATAACTGCGGCGACTTTTTCACGTAATTCATTTTTCCGCCAAGCACAAAAACCTGACAAAAGTCAGGATAAAGCGGCTCAGAGCGGCGCGTTTGGCCGATGTGTGTCACCTGTGCGTCATAAATTGAGTAAAATGTGTGTCATATTGGTTGAATTTATACATTTATTAATACCTGACTCGCTTGAGCATATTTCTGTGCCAATTAAAAAGCCATACACGCCGCAGGCGGGGTGAAGTTTACTATGAGTCATGCGGCGGCGTTTGTTGGCTGGCCGGCTGCCAGATTGCACTTTTTAGATATTATGTTTCAGATTTGTCGTGGTTATAGCGGCAAGGTTGCCGATTTTCAATTATGATATGAGAGAGAGCACGACGTCCCAGCGGGCAGACGGTCCGGGCGGGCGGGGCGTATGCGCAATGTCTTTTCATTCGAATGCTAACTGAAATTTATGGGCCATACGTGGCATGCATTTATATTACGTGGCACCACACACACACACACACATACACACTGGCATCCAGGACTCACAGTTCACGGCTTCAGCTTGGCAGTAATTTCCGCCAGCTCCGTGGCTGTTTTTGGCTTTTAATGTGCATAATTAAGCATTAATTACGCCCCCGCCATTCGTCGCAGTAACCCAGCGAGCGTGGAAAAAGTGATGCTGGGGCGAAATTGGTATTTTTACAGCGCACATTTATCTGGTTGCCCGGAGGCGGCGTGCGGTCGTTTAAGTGGCAGCCACGGGGACCCACAGACCCTGGTCAGGCCGTGCCACACCCCCACCCCCCCTGCATATCGGTAAACCATTTGCACAATTTAAGCATTTAATTGCAAATTTATTATGCTTATTCTGCGGCCATTTTGCAAATTGATTGACCGACCTTACGACGTGGAGTAATGTGCGTGCACGTTATATTTTGTGGATTTGTCTATGAAAGCGAAAGTAGCCAGAGGTGGGCAGATGTATTTTGCGACCTAATGACCTTTATGGATGTATGTATGTACGATTGGAAAATCCAATTGTTTTCTTTGAAATTACAGAGAAAATACATTATGCACGAACCATTCCAAGCTATAATTTGGGTGATAAAATTGTCAAATAAAATAGTTATAATTAAGTAATGTATGACAAGTTTCATGTCTTAAAACTAGCTCTTGAATTCTTGAATTCCCCTGTTCCATTGAGGCTTGTTTACTGTATTTAATACTCTAATCGATATGGCTGCAATGCATTGCAATGTAAGCAAAATTGATATGTTGCAAGCTCGTTTGGCATATTTGACACACTTTCGGAATTCAATTTATTAGCTTTTCCCAGTCGCCAGCCAAATCTGCTGGAAAATACCCGAAAACTTTGAAATTCTCCTCACCTCTCCCGGACTCCCACTCCGCCATTTTGGACATCAGCAACCCGAAAGTATGCTACAAGAGTTCTCAATTACAGGGAGTGCCAGACGGTTTTGGGGGCGATGGCGGAGAAATGGAAAGTATGCCTGAATATACTCGTAAATAATTTTTCATTTGACATAGTTTACTTAGCAGAAAGAAAGAAAGAAAGAAAAATAGTATCCGCTGGCGGGGCTGCTGGTGCTGAAAGCCAGCGGCATTGTACAAAAGCACAAAAGTTGAAAGGCAGAAATGTGCTTTGTAGTTTAGTCTTTCATTAGTCGTCATCGTCACGGCTTCTTGTCAAAAAGACCAAGTCGCTCCTACACTCGCACAAAAACTGCTAAATTAAAAATAAGTCCACAGAGTGAAAGAGTGGAAAACTAATAAATAAGCTGGCACCAGCAAAGCGGAAACGGAACGGAACGGAACGAAATGAAAAGCGCAAAAGAAAAATATCTCGAAATGAAAACGGCAAATGAAAAAAGACAAAGAGCAAGGGCAGCGGCAGCGGCAGAGTCAGCGGCAGATGCAGAAGCACAAGAAAAAGTGGCACAAGTGGCGTGTTGCAATGTTAATTGAAGACAAATAAGAGCCGACGAGTGGGTGGGTGGCTGTTGGTGTTGAGGTTGCTCGATGAGGCCCAGGACCGGCGCCTGCCAAAGGGAAGCGTGCAAACAAAAAGCCGCAGCCACAACATCAAAGGCCGCCCAAGCAGGGCGGGGGATTTTGAGGGTGATGTTGCAAATATAGGTTTACCGGATGCTGGTTTTCCAAAGGTGCGCCAGCGGTGACAGTGTATGGGAGGAGCCCAATGACTTTCAGGCTCAAATTGCAGCGCAGTAGTAGTTTTAAATTACTTGGGGAAGCCTGAAAATTCAAATTACTTTAAAGTTTAAGCAGAATTCCCAATTTCTCTCAGTGAACAGTCGCCATCTCTAGCAACCACACATAAACTCCTGATCCATGGCATTTCCCTCACATCCAATTATTGCCACTCTTTACATACGATTAAGTATTTTCCCCCGATTCCCACTGGCATTTCCCATGGCAACCATTTAGCCAGCGAGCTGTCGAACTCTTGCCGCGCAGTTTTCACGCTTTAATTCTTCTCCGCCTCCACGCAAACGCCCACCCGGCGTATACGTAATCTGCCACTTAAGTTGACACCATTTCGGTAAAAACGGGGTGACAACGAGCTGCTAAATTGCAAATATTTGCAAATTTTTGCAGTATTCTTCTGGGCCGCTTTCTCTGTTGATTTTTAAAGCTCATTAAATTTTAATGATCCATGGGATTTTCTTCTTTTTGGCTCCCGCCCGCAGGTCGCACCCACAATGCCAACTATGCACTGTACCACATCGGACAGCCGGCGACGGCGGCTGTCAAACAGTTTGCGGAAACCGGGCGAACGGATCTGCTGGACAGCAATGCCGGCGAACAGCAGCAGCAGCAGATGCAGATGCAGGCCCAGACCCAGATGCAGATGCAGCAACGGCAGGCGGCCAAATCCCCGTCAGGTGCAACCGCCGGCACGACCACCAGCACCAGCACCAGCACCGCCACCACCAACGGTGGCGGCAGTAGCACCGCCAACAATAATGAGAGGAGCGTTTTCGACGAGTTTAGCATGCCGGCGATACAATTGGGAGCCGGACGCAGCGAGGCGAAAGTGTTTGTCGACAGCAATCACAGTCTGGTCTCGCTAATGACGCGCATTGTTCCCTCGCCGGACTGGTTCATAGGCGTCGATTCGTTCGAGGTGAGTGCCAGTGTGGAAAATGTGCAAAAGTGGGAAAAAGGCTCCAAAATGTCATTTAAATTGCGCGGTGAAACACACAGCCAGACCGCAATCCAGTGAGGCTTTCGAAATCAACTCGATACGGGGGCTTTTGATTAAAATACAGACCAATTGTTTAACTGCTTTTAGGTCAAATTAATTGTCTTTAAAGGACTCATAAGCATCAATTTAATGTGAAATATTAAAGAGTAAAGTTAAAAACTGCAATTAAATGACAAAGGCCTAGATAATTATGTTGTCAATGTTTTTGTCGCGCTGTTATTGGCTTTTCTCTTCATTAAGCCACACAATTTCATACATCATTTAATGCAATTAAAGAGCGCTAATTGATTTTTTTATGTCCAGACCCGTTTTATATTAATTAACCGCTTTGCCCGAGTCTTTTTAGAATTCGATTTGATTTAATTTGAACTGCTTGAGGTTGGGGAATCCGGAATCCGGAATCCGGAATTTGCACTCCACCATGGCAGCCTGATTTAATCAATTAACCAAACTTGAAGTCAAGAGATAATTAAGAGAAAATTCTCCTTCTTCCGGCAGCTGTGCGTCGGAGGCTCCTGGATCGATACTGTGACCGTTGAGCTGGATCCCTTGGATGCGGGCACCGACAATGGCTTCACCTTCACGGCCCCCAACTGGCCGACAGCACCGCAGGGTGTCATCTACCGGATCACCTCCCGCTACCCGGCCCATCCCGCCGGCAGTTTTTATTATCCGAAGAGCAAGCGCCTGCCGCCCATTGCCACCTTCCAGTTTATCAAGGTAAGAGCCGTTGCATGCAGCAGCAGCCAACGCACCCACAACAACGAAAAAAGGTTAAACAAGTTAATTAACAGCAAATTAGCAGTCAAAATGCCTTTTTTCGTTGCCCCACCGCCAGCTGGCGGCCCTAATGACTTTTTCCAAAGAGGGAAAAAATAAAAACCAAGCGAAAAAATCAAAGTGCTAATGAGCCATTAGCATTACAATGGCGTCAACACTCCATGCAAACATGTGTAATGGCTGTGCGTGTCCTGTGAGCGTGCGTATCCTGCGTGTTAATGCGCTTTATAAATCAGTTCGGTTCGCAGCCTGGGAATCCTGCAAAAAAAGAAACGCACACGAAAAGCGAAATGGCCGGCATATAAAAAAGCGAGTACCGGAAATAATGCTAATTACCTTATAATTATTGCCTGAAAATGTTGCAGGGAATTACAAAAATCTGTTAAGAGGAAACAATTTCATGGGTTGTGTGTTTTGATATTTAGAACATGAAAACAAGTTACAAAAGCAATTAGTATAGTATATTTTAATAGCTTCAGCTTTTATAGGTTTATTTAATGAGCTTAGTTTTTAAAGTAAGCAAACATAATTTGCTGTAGGAGAATACTTACTGATTGATTTAGTAAATTTGCGATTGAATTCCCATTTGGCTGGAGGAGAATGCCCTAGGGAAAACATTTCACTTTGGCTGCCCAGAAACGGGTCCTGCATTATCCTTATGGCCAATGTTTTCAAGCGCTGGCACGATAAACATTATTCTGCACTCCTTAATAAATGCCAATCCATTAGGCCTCACTGCTTCCCTGCCTCCTGGCAGACACAAAGGACGACGTGAACCATTTCAGTGCCCGGGCGGGCAGTGCAACAAAGAACCCTCAGAAACAGCAGCAGAGGCAGTAAAAACGCCCCCCAAAGAACCGAAGAGTGAGGCCAGGAGCAGGAGCAGCAGCAGGAGCAGGACTATGGGACTGTTGGAATTCGAGCATTGTAATTATATTGCTGGACATCCAAGACATCCAGAAAGTGGCGCACTTTCAGCTACAATGCCTTGGGTCGCTCATCAAAATTGCTTTTATGTGCGGCCAAGGGAAGCGCACATAAAATTTATGCCTCGGGCTTTATCCCGCCCCCCTGGCCAGATGTTTCGACTACGTTTGCATAGTTTATTTCATAGGAGCAGTTTATATATACGCACGTGAACCCGCCCGCCCAGACACACTCTGTACGTGCGGTCATTATTCTTTATTTGTTCGTGGTTTTGTGTGTGCTTTTGTTGGTGCAACTCGTATTATTGTAACGCCTTTTTGACACTACTAATTTTAGTTTTATTTTCTAGGCTTTCCTACCAGTGGGCGTGTCAAAGCCTCCCCTTTTGGGTATATATTGCCCAGGCCAGGGTAGTTTGGTTAGATGGTGCGGTTTGGTGGTCCTAAATATTTACTATGTTAATTTTTGACTGAGGATAGGAACCTTTTTTGATTGTCCTTTAAACCTTTTCTAACTTTGCCAGAAAAGGGTATTTTTTTAGGCCTACAAAAACATCCAAAACACTTTCCATAGGGCAATGAAATGTCGAGTTCGGACAGGCCAAAGTGTCTGCGTTTTCATTATTTTACCCAGCGACTTTTGTCTGGGGCCCGCCCCCCTTTTGTTTATGGCCAGTTGAATGGAAAGTTATTTACTTATATGCGTTATTTTATGGCCAGCACATGTCCCAGGTCCTAGTGTAATTATGTGTTGATTTGCTTCTTTCGTAGAATTTTAGGATTTTCGTGGGGGAGGCAACAGCTGTGGAGGGTTGTCGGGCCAGTAGTTTTCGAGCATTAAATTCTTAAATTCTGAGGCCCCAAAGCCAAATTGCTGGAATACTTGTGTGTCATTTAGTGAATGGTAAAATGGTAAAAGGCACGTAATCTCGGCAGCCAGGAATGCCGGGGGTTTTGTGCTCGCTGTCCGGGGTAATCCACAAGGAATTTCACAGTTTTTCTACTCTGCGTGCGAGCGAGTGTCTGCGCACGCTGGATTATTGTGTATTTTAATGCCACAAAAGCAACACGCGGCTGTTTGGCATTGTCTCTTTTTTTTTGTTGGTTATTTTTTCGTGTTTTACCTTTTTATACCGTGTACCTTGAGGTGCAAAAGGTATATAAGGTTTGCGCAAATGTATGCAACAGGAATAAGGAGACATTTCCCACCATTTTTCTAACCATGTCCGTTTGTCCGTCTGTTCGTATAACTGCTAAGATTATATAAACTATAGTAGATAGAGAAGAAATAATTGCATAATTAAAACTATGTGATACCAGTGCAGCACAAGTTTGTTTTAAAAATTGGCTTCCTTCCCCCGCACTTCCGCAAGCCGCGAAATTCTGTGGGGTCCATAATTTTGTTTCTAGAGGCACTAAATTCGGATATTATATTGGTAGAGCCAATGTCTACCTGTGTTGCGAAAATCAGCCGATTTTGTTCACTTTTAACGGCGCGAATTGCAAAAACGTGTTGCGCCCACAAGCTTCACAAACACAAATTGCGAAAATTTATTTGGCACACAATTTTATTGCTATAATTATGGAAAAAGCTAATTTATTCAAGTCCGCAAAATTTATCTATAGTCTTAAAACCAATTGGAAACTTAGAAGCGGGTATTTATGGTCGATACACTCGAGTATATACTTTTTTACTTGTTATTTTTTTACCATTTTTAGCATTGTGGTTGTTGGCGCCGCTGTCGACGCATTTGCAGAATGTGTAGGTGCGCGCAGCAAAAGGTAGACCAAGATAAGCCGGCCAACGGCAGAGGGACAACAATAACAATGCGTATTGTGTATAGAAAATGACAGCGGCCCAAACAAATAAATTAAAATGCGCGACAGCGCACCAAACAAAGTTTTCCACACCCTCGACAGGTTGGCCAAATGCGAGGCGACATACCAGGCGGGGATGGAGCTAAAACCAAGTTGAAATACATCAACTTATTCTCAAAATTGTCACGCTAGTACTTTGAAATTCGAGGGAAAACATTGTGGGAAACTTTTCTGCGGCACTGTAATCCAAACAGCATTTGGTCAGGCAAATACGATTATTCTACACAAAATCATTTAAGGGATTTCACACTATAGCACCCCAAAATGTTCACTTTTTGTAGGAGATTCCTTTAAGTCGTTGCCGATTTTAATGCTCCCTGGAAACCATTGGCATTCGGGGCCATTCCCCAGTGTACCCCTGTGTCTGTGTCAATATTTGCCACAAATTGAAATTAGCAGCGCGTTAAGAGCACCTGTAGTCTCCAGTCCTCGTCCTGGCTCAACTCATACCCCCCAGAGCCACCCCGGGCACAGCTCGTTGGTTGGCATTCTCATTTCACATTCCACATTCCACATCCCCGTCTGGCTGAATATACAGTGTTGCCAATGCCGGGCACATAATCCCCGTAAATTAATATGCTGCACATGTGTCTACAGTCCGGGACTAACATTCCGCCTCCTTCCGTTCCCCTCTTTGCAGCTGAAGGAGTACGAGCTGAGCGAGGTGTTCAACATCGCCGAGGACGATCGCAAGTACGAGACGGTCCAGACCCAGACCCACCTCGATGCGGAGCACAATCACGTGGAGATGAACAACGAGCTGTCCGCCAGCATCGAAAAGGAGCGACAAACGGAGCAGCAGCAGCAGCAGAGGCAACTGTTGCAACAGCAGCAATTGCAATTTGACGACGAGAAGCAGCGCATACGCTCCCAGCTGTTGGCCAAAATGAATCCCATGTAAGTGCACTAAACTAAAACCGGGCTAAGCAATAGTGGTAATAGAAGTGGCCAAAAGCGGAGGGCCATAAAAAGTTTACCATTTTTGTAGATGAAAAATCCATCAGCAAAAGGCTTAGGATTTTGTGGATTTTACAATATAATATTTTATCAATTACCCAACAGTTCAGGGTCAGAGTTGTAAGCTCCAAAGGTTCTAATAAATTGATAGCCATACAACAATACCGAAATTAAACAATAGCCTTATCTTACAGCTGTCAATTGTCAGTTGTGGAATGACTAATGATCTGATATGAGCTATGCTTGGTTTGTAACCAATTATTTTTATAGAAAAAAGCCCCCGGGCATATAAAGATTAACCTTAAAAACCTGCAGAGATGGGCTGAACTTTAAAGAGCACCCGGCGTATACGCAATCTGTTTTGAAGTGCTGAAAGCGCTTCAATTGGCCCTATTTAACATATGCGTAAAGTGCTCTCCCCTAACTCAAGACCAAGAACTACTTTCAACACTCTCTGGGTTATATTATACAAGCACATTCGCATTCACATATTTAAAGGCAACGTGCCTTGGGCCTCGAGCTGTTGGAAAAACAAGCGAGAGGGTGGTCTGGGGGTGCAAGGAAAACAGCTTTCTGGCACACTTCAAAGCACATTACACCACTTTCGTAAAAACTAAGGAACTAAAGCGCTGAGAGCGAAGGAGGAGTGTCCTGAGTGGCACGTACCTGGGTAATGCTGCATCTTTAAAAGGCCGCCCCGCTCCGAAAACTCCGAAAAGCCAACGAACGAACGAGCGAACGAGCAAACTACTACCTACAACTAATCCCTGCTAACAGTTCCAGTTCCAGTTCCAGCTCCCCATCCTCATTTCTGTCTGTTTCCGTGCCACTTTTGGCTGCCGGAGATGGCGGGGCTGCTGGAGTGGATTTTGGCACCATTGGCACTGGTAACCTGCATATTTAATGACAATCTCCACCGCCAGCCGCCAGCCCGGGACGTGTTCGAGTGCCAAGAGTGGCCTGCCTTTTTGCTGGCACTCGGACAGGATTGAGGATTGAGAATTGAGGATACCGCCCACATTGATTGCATGGGATAGCACAAACAAAGGCCAGGGCCCCCGGACCGATAAGCCAAAAGCAAAAAGTGCCAGTTTCGTAGTAATTACTATCTTATCGAATGCGCTGTCGCGGGTGGCCTATAAAAGTTGGAGAAATTGCCGGCAATCGAGCAAAGAGTTAAGTGCCAGCAACATGTCCGGTATCCCGCCGGCCAACTTCACCGTAATCGCTGCCGCATCCGTGAGGAATCAGCGGAAACAGCGGGAGAAGCAGGAGAAGCGTCAGAGGCAACAGCCAAACGCTGGCCCAGGCAGTAAGAATGCGAACAAACATTTTTGGCCAATACATAAGACCATACCAATTTGCAGAGCAACAACAGCAGACGTCGGAACCGAAGACAAATAGTTGTCGCATTGCTTAGATACAGTGACTATCTTATCTGTCCCCAAGGATTTAAAGCATGAAAATACATTTCCAATGACATAAACACCCGAGTATAAATGGGCCAAACAAAGCATTCCAGTTTTCAGTTAATGGGCACAACGACAGCGAAACGGGCTAATCGACGACAAAATGAAAACGACCATTGTTGAGGAAACGAGTGTGAATGAGACGATCGAAACGATAGCCACGAGCAGTGGCACTCGCGTCCAGGAGATCATCGAGATCACAAACATTGAGGGCTCTCCCGTTCCCCAGGAGCGCCATCATCACCATCACCATCATCACAGCCATCACCACCACCAGAAGCAGGAGAATGTAGAGGTTATACTCCTCGAGAGCGATCAGAGGACGCACAAACACCATCACCGCCAGCGCCAGGAGAACGTGGAGGTGGTACAGCAGGAAGAGGTGATTCTGGTGGAGAGTGAGCCCATGCCTCGAAAGCATCGGCATCATCACCACAACAAGAAGAGCTCACCGCCACCTCCGCTCCCAGAGAACTCTCCGCCAGACCTGTCGCCCGACGAAGAGGTGTCGTTTAATGTGGTTTGGGAACCGCAGGCCTTTTGGAATCAGCCCTCTTCCAATGCCTCCACCATCGACTCGGAGGACGTTCTGGACACCGTCTCCACATCCGATGAGTTTTCCACGGTCGTGTGGCAAGCGGACTCCAAGGAGACATACTCGGAGACACAGAAGAACACGCGGGTGGTGCAGGAGGAAATCATAGTGGAGCAAGTGCAGCCACCGGCCTATGCGCCACCGCAACTGCAAATCCAAAGTGGCTACTTCTCCACATCCCAGCAGCCACCGCTTTCTCCGATCGCCGAGGTGGTGCACACCGAAAGTATAGAGGAATCTGTGGAAATCATACCGGAAGTGCGAACGGAAACCATTGAGCAAACCGTGACCGTGGCTCCCATTGAGCATCTGAAACAGGAAACGGAGTTTATTCCCGCGCCGGGATTTGTGGCCCGACTTGTGGAGAACATTGAAGGGACGGCTGCCATGAATGCTTCACAGGCCCCGCTGCCAAAAGGAATTTATGCCAGACCGGGATATGCGGAAAGGATAGTTGAGGATATTTATCTTGATGCTGTTGACCAAATCAGCGAGGAAGCTATAGAGGAAACCACTGATCTTGATAGTCCTTTTTTGCTGCCCGCAAATGGATTCGATGATGCGGAGGAAAGTGTTGTGGAAATCATAACCGATCTGGATTCTCCCTATCTGCTGCCGGCTAATGGTTTCGGTTCTGAGGAAGAAATCGTTGAGGAAACAATCGAAGTGGAGTCGTCTCCAGGCGAAGGTTTCGTGGAATCAATAGTGGAAAGCCTTGAAGTCGTTCAAGATGATCCGCCCTTTCTGCTGCCTGTTGATACAAACATTCAGCCAGGAGAAGTGGAATCAATTGTAGAAACCATTGAAGCCACCACCGAAGTGGATCCTCCTGCACAAAGAAATTATCCAACTCGATCTGGGTTGGTCGAATCAATAGTTGAAAACATAGAGGTTAGCACAGAAATTCAGGAACCGGAGCCCGTGCAAGTGGAGTTGATTACCCAACCAGGCTTGGTGGAATCGATTGTTGAGGATATTGAAATAGAAGCCATTGAAAGGCCACCTCTTCCGCTTAGTTTACCTCCCCGATCCGGGCTCGTTGAATCAATTGTGGAAAACATAGAAATTGCCGAGGCCAACCCGCCCATCGAAGCACCCTTGGCCATCGATATAGCTCCCCAAAATGGCTTCGTTGAGAGTATTGTGGAACAAATAGAAATTCCCGAAACGGAAGAGATAACAATTGAGAACATTCAAGTAACTCGGCGAGGAACTGTCGAATCAATTGTGAAGAGCATAGCTATCAATACCCGTGCCAGTTTGATCCAGGAACTCGCAGTGCAGTCCCTGGAATCTACACCCTCTATATCCCCCAATCCCGAGAGGTTTCCCTTTCCCCCGGGCCCTCTATCCCGCGAAAGTCTCGTTGTTGCCGACGACTATGTGGAAGTGGAGGAGATGACGCCTTTCAACACCGCTCCACAAAGTCCCATCGAGGAGGGGGATCGCCGCCAGAGCGACGCCGAGGCGTATGTGGAAATCGAAGAGATTACCCCAACAAATTCGCCGCCACGTCGACCCTCCGTAGAGGTGGGTTTCGCGCCAAGACCCAGTTTGGCGGAAACGGCCATATTTGTGCTGTCGGAGGAAACAACGCCCACCAACTCGCCGCCTGAAAGTCCGCCGCTGAGATTGAAAATACCGCAACCAAAGCCCGCGCCGAACGAAGTGATTATAGAGTCGGTGGAGGTTACCCCAGTCAATCCGCCGGTGCAACCGCTCAACAGCTTCATTCTAACCGATCTGGTGGTGGATCCCTATCCCTCAACAGAAATTGTTGAGAGGGAGATCATAATAGAGGGCGCGCGAAATGGCAGAAACTCCGAGTCCATCGTTGTGACCGGGGAAATCATACGACAGCCGCCCACGCCGGCAGAAATAATACTGGTGGGTCAAGTATCCACGCAAAGCACTGAAAAGCCAGGCAAAAGATACTCGCTGAGTGCCGCCACCCTGGCGGCGGAGAACAATCTAACGCAAATGCCACAGCAACCACTGCCGTCGATGGAGCGACGCGACCTGCCGGCGGATCCGCCGAAGAGAAAGTGCTGCTGCGACTGCAAGTGCACCATCTCGTAGGTCGATTGGGGCTTCCCCCGCACAGAACCATGAATCACAGTCCATACCCTCCACCCATCACATTCTTGCATAGCGCCAAATAGGATACAGATACGGAAATCTTATCGCCTGCCAATGGCTTTTGTTATCGAACGCAGAAAGGTAAGCCCGGCACAGCCTTGGCCCCATCGGATATCTAATCAGCGGAAAACAGAAGTCCCCGAATAAATAATTGATATCTAATTAGCAGACATACGAAACCCGAAAAGATAAGAGCGAAAGACAAAGTCAAGGAGTCAGCCGGGCAGCGGGCCACTCAGTCAGTCGAACGTTGGCAATCGATCAAGATGCCGCCCCCAGGACGTGGTTACGGACCTCCTCGCCCGGGTCCGGGTTACGGACCTCCTCGCCCGGGTCCAGGCTACGGACCCCCGCCCCCTCGCGGCGGACCCGCCGTCAATGTGGGCATCAACATCGGCGGGGCAGGGCGCCCCCCGCCCATGGGCGTGGGCGTGGGATTCGGGCCACCGCCGCCAATTATGATTGGAGCACCGCCACCGCCCGCTGTGGTGATCGGAGCACCGCCGCCGCCGCCAATCGTGATCGGAGCGCCGCCACCACCGCGACCCACTGTGGTTGTGGGTGCCCAGCCCGCGGTGGCCACCGTGTATGCCCAGCCCCAGGGCGAGGTGTTCTGCTGTACGATTCTCTGACCGGCGAAGTCCGTGGAAAACTGTGCTGTGTGTGCTAGAGTGTGCTACTACTTCTATACTGTTTAATGCATCCTACTTTATATGACATTTATTTGTAAAATTAAATAATTTATTCCCATACAAACTTGGTTTTTCAGTTTCATATTTAATAAAGACTTGCCTACAAGATTAAGATATTTCAAAAGAAAAGTTGCTTTAATTATTTTGTTCATTTCATCTTTAAACTTAAATTTTAACAGTCCATTAAACATTAACCCTGTGCGCTATGACTCCTGAAAAAATACGAAAATGTTTTAAAAATTCTCCTAAAAAAATGTGCAACGATGAAACCGACAAGTATTTATCAATTGTGCAGCGCAGAGCCAACTAAATTACAGGGCTAATCACATTTGGGCAGGCTTTTCAATTTCGAAAAGCAATTCGCTTTCTGAATCGATGAGCAATTTTCCCGTCACATGTCCGAGGTGCGTTGAGTCACAAAAAACTGGTGAGCAAGGGGAGGAATTCTGTTTTGTTTTTTTTCGCTTTGAGAATGCAAATTGCCCATGAAACAACATTTACTTAATACATTTTGATGTGCTCATCTAACGGTAATTGCCGTGAACATGATCGAGGCAAATTGTCGCTAATAACTTCCACGTTCCCTGGAACACACAGAAATGCTCCCGAAACGCAAACAGACTTGGGGAGCAAAAAAGGAAAAAAATGCTGTATGTAATTTCAATTTGGGAATTTTCTTCATTATTTTCGTCGGGCCCATGGCACTGGCTCACTGGCGTTCCTTCCGCGTTCTCCGGTTCCTTTCAATATTTTTGCCAATTTATTTTTGCACAACACCACCCCCTGCTCGGAGGCCGCCCTGCTCGGCGTGTTTCGTCTGCCTTTTGATTTTTTATTATTATTTGCGCGATTTTGCACGCGGCATACGCGCGGCGGCATGTGTATGCAAATAAACGAAAAACTGCAGGAAACAAAACACGGAAGTTGCCCAGGAAGGAAGCCAGGAAGGAAGGAAGCCAGGCAGCGCCACGGCCAAACTTTGGGCCTCTGCCTGCGGTTCTCGCGTGGGTCCCGGCTCCTGGCAGGATCCTGCCTGAATTTCAGGCAAGCAGGCAGGCAGGCAGGCAGACACCGTGGCTGCCAGCAAAAAGGCAAATTTAAATTGAAATTTTCCACAGTTGATGTGCTGAAATAACAAACGTGAGCGAGCGCCCAGCAACGAGCACACCTTCTGCAAGTTGTTGCCAGTGGCATGGGCTCACGGGTCGTATGGGTAATGTGGCAAAGTGTCTTGGAGGCGGAATGTTGAGCTACTAAAGCAAATCAGTAAGATAGCAAACGGTTGCCGGAGTATTAAGGCTAAAATGAAACGGCTTATAAGCACAGCAAAGCTAATTCCCTTTAAATAATTAGAAAATAAGTGTTTTTTTTTTCAATCGAAACAAACCAGAACGGGAAATATTGACAATTCTTCCCTTTACCTTTGCAAAATCCTGTTTAAAGGGCTTGCAGCTAAATATGTTGAACAGGTCTATTTGTAGGCCAGTAATTAGGTTCACCATTTAGCTTCAACACCCCAAATGAAATGTTCGAAATGTCCTAACCCACAACCTCCTGCCTTTTCAGGTACGGCAACAACAACAGCCAGCAGCCGCCACCTGGTCAGGTGGTCAGCGTGGTGCCCAAGAATGACAAGCACGCCCTCATGCAGAGCATCGCCAGCAGCTACCGGCGTGCCACGGATGCCAGCAACAGCAATATCAACAACGCTACGCAGCAGCAGGCCCAGACCCCGGGCGGTGCGGCAGGTGGAGCCGGTGCCAGTGGTGCTGGCGGTGCCGGCCGAAGGCGGAACGCGATGCAGCGGCGCCGCGACTGCCGCGTGAGCCACTGGTCCGAGTGGACGGCCTGCAGCAAGAGCTGCGGCATCGGGGAGATGCACCGCTACCGCAAGGTCATCAAGCACGGCAAGAGGGGCGGGCGGCCGTGTCCGGCGCTCCAGCAGTCCAAGTGGTGCGGCACCGAGCGCAACTGTCACGGGTCGCAGACCTATTTCAATTGGTGAGTGTTCTGGCGGAGAATAGAATTTCCCAGGAAGTTTTCAATAATTAAATGCCTTCAACGAATATGGTTACAAAGTACTCACAAAATTGAATCCATTTACAATTTCCTGGAACTCAAACATGTTAAGCTTATTATAGAGTCGTTAATTATTAGATACTAGCTCACACAATATTTTCCAGCAGCTCTATGAAACTCTAATATTTAACATAATTTTCCCATTTCGATTTCAGGTCCGACTCCGACACATGAACGAGCCACGTGAGGGAGCACCAGGCGGCACAGGCGATATAAATATAATTTTAATTTAAGGCGTAAGAATTGCTTTTTGTGGGCGAAGAAGAAAGACCACAGCAAGGCCATCCGATGGACAGTAGCGCGGGGATCCAGAACCGCCGGCACGATTTTAATTTAAATTTAGATTACCATACGATATTGATTTTAAAGCAGCCGACAGCCGACAGCCAACGCAGAGACATCAATGGAAAAGCGGAATAAATTGACGAGGACAAGGACGCGCATGGGGAGGACTACTGACAATATTTAAAAAACCACACAAAAAGGATTTAGACAGATAACGCCAAAATATTGGAAGTTGATTAGAACATTTCTCAGTTTATGTGTTCACATGTAATTTCTCAGATTTTGGTCTTTAGTTGCTTTAGCTCTAATATGTAAAAAAACCAAATCATGATAAATTATTACAAATGTGGAGGAAAAAACAACATTGAACAGTAGACGTACAAAGTTTAGAAGGAAATCAAAGAAAAAAAAAACAGAAGCGTGAACATTTGCATAACCAAACAAGGAAATGGAACGGAAACAAATCCAAAACCAAAAACCAAACCACACACTTTCAACCAAAGTGTGTCGTTCAGCAACTAAGCTAATATTAGATGTAAACTAAGCTAATAACTTTAAATGGATTGCAATAAAAGTCAACCCCAAAAAACAGTGCTCTTCTGATTCTTCTCAAGCCCAAAGAAACACACACAGAGGAATAAATACATTCTCACAAGTAAATACATTTATAAATTTTGTACAAAATCGTAGAGGGAGGCGACAACCAATACAAAATACCCAGTCCAGTCCGCTGGCAATTCTTATCCCTCGCGCTTCCTTTTGCGCATCTCAACCATCTTTGGCAGCGTCAGTTTCAGTAATCCGGACACTATGATGCACAGGCCGGCAAAGGCAAAGGGTCCCGTATAATCATCGGTCAAGCCCACCAGCATGCCACCCACGGTGGTGCCAATGAACACGCCGAGGCCCATGGCCAAAGCACAAATGCCGAAGGCGTTTGTCAGCTTAGACAGGCCCACATACTTGACGTAAATAATCGCTCGCAGGGTGGAGTACACAGCTGAGATCGGGGAATACGAGTTGCATGAGTTTTGGAATGATCTTCCTATAGAAGATACGCACCTGGCGCCACTCCGTAGCACAGCCCATAAACTATCTGGAACCAGAACTTGTCCTTGCCATAAAAGGCGCTCAAGAAGACGAAGGCCCCTCCAAAGATCAGGCCACCGCCGCAGGTGGATGTCGTTAGGCTGCGCCTCTTAAAGGCCACAAAACCGCAGACTATGCGAACGGCAAAGTTCGATATTCCGATAGCCGGGCCAATAAAGGCGGCCTGGCTTGGAGGAATGGTGGTACGGACCTTGGAGTACACGAAGGGTATATTGAAGCCCATGGGATAGAGAAAGGCAGAGGCCACCAGGACACGGAACTCGAACTGGGAGAGCATGTGGTAGTCGAAAAGCGTGGTTAATCCTCTCATGAACTTGCTGTTGGTCCGCCTGAATATCCTACTTTTCCCACTTTTTGTACTTTGCTTGCTTTGGAGGCTGTGATTGGATTTATTGGCTTCCATTTCGTCCGATTTATGGATGTGTGCCAGGCCGTACTGGGCTTTCCGTGTCTGAGGGATGAACAGTTCCTTTAGTGCGATATTGTAGACCAAGGGTTTTTATTGGACTTACATGCCTGTCGCTTCCTTGCAGAATTATTTCCTTGCCCTCGAGGTTCTCCTTGCTGTGCTGCTGCTCCTCGTAATCCGCTGGTCCTGTGTAGAACAAATCGTCCCGCTGCATTGGCTCCGGCTTGATCAGCAGATGGTGCTCACTACGATTGCGGGGCGTCGACGGATTCGTGACCGGCTTCTTGGTCCACAGGCTTTTCAAACTTCTGGTATCCTGCTGTGGGTCGTATGTACTCATAACACTTGGCGCCGGCGAGACGTCTCGGCTTACGAAGCGCAAATAGTCGTGCACATAAAACTTGTCATAGTACTCGTGCGAACTGGTGTCCGACGCCTCATCGTTGTAGACACCAACCGGCGTGGGCGGCACTTCCATATAGCCAATGGTCATGATCAGGATGAGCAGCAGGACGCCCACCTGCACGCGGAGCATGTTGCGCCACCCGATATGGGGCAGCAGCCAGGATGTGAGGAACGAAAAGACACACAGGCCTATGCCGGCACCGCTGCACGAGAAGCCGTTGGCAATGGGTCGATACCGCTCAAAGTAGTAGCCCACAATGAGCTGCGAGCTCACCCAGATCATGCTCAGGGTGCTGCCACCTGGGGGAGGGGTATGGGTCTTACAGGAAACTCGGCAAATTGCTTAAACAAGACCCGTACCAATGGCGCCGTACAGCAGGACCAGCACCACTTGGTTGGGCGCAAAACTGGCGGCAAAGATAACCAGGGATGAGGATATCACCCCTATAATAGCCACCGGACGAAAGCCAAAGCGATTTATCATGGCACTCGCGATGGCTCCGAAGGTGAAGTAACAACCGATCTGCACGCTGGCCACGATCACCACCGTCGAGCCAGCGATTCCAAACTCTTTGGCTATATCTGGCAGCAGGATGCCGATCGACAGGATGATACCGTCGACGATGACCTGGGACAGGAAGCTAAGCAACATTATCACCCAACCGAAGCCACCGTCCGGCGGTATGATCATGTAAATCTGTCAATGCAATGGGAACAGGATCAAGGATCAGCGACTCTGCCAGATATTGCGGCACTCACTCACTTACAAAACCGTGTCCCATCCTGAGCCCACTTCCACGGGAAGAAGACACTTTCTCCACCATTTCGTTGGAGCTAAACCCCGGCGATATGGAATCAAAGGAAATCGCCGGGGATTCGCCCGGGGGGTGTTTCTGTCTGCCGTCTTTCTTGATCGTAGAAAGGCCCAGATCTATATTTTGTACCAAGGATTCCTCGGAATCGTCGTACCGTGGAATGAGGGGAGCCCCTAAAAGAGCGTTTCAAGCGAATTTTTTACCGCGTATTTTGTTACTCACTTTTCTTGTAAAACTTTTTGGTCTTGGTAATGAGGGGTTCTTCTCTATCATAGGTGTCATGGCCGCTACTGTCTTCGAAATAACCAAGTGGCCTGACCACGGAAGGTTTGTCATCGCTGCTGTTTTCCGGAGCATCCACCAGAATGTAGGGTACAACAATTACAGGCGAGTCGGGGCAGGAGGACGCCTGACTAAACGTTGTGGTGGACTTGACCCACTGAAGGCTTTCCACATCGTAAGCCGGTTCGATATCCGTGGATATGCTCGCTTCTGCCTGACAGGATGCCGAGGAGTGCCCTATGATCCCAGCCAGCGAGAGCGAGCGAGTGGATCGCCGGGGAAATTGTGTGCTCGCTTCCGCCACTGCCCTGGGAGACAAGGACCTGGTTGGCCGGCTGGTCGGCAAACTTTTACGAAAAGGAACTATACAGTAGTGACGTTTACATCAAGCCTGGACAGACTCACCTCCGTCTACGATTCCCGTTCATTTTTCGTCTCTGCCGCAGCATTGCCCTGACATGTCTCGCAAATCTCCCTGCGACTCCCAGTGAATCCCACTGAATCCACCCGCTGGAAGTCTACGTGTCTGGCAGAGGATACCGGCAGGGGCACTGTCGCCAGGCATTAGCTACCAAGAGCTGTCCCTGCAGCCAGGCACGCGTGACAAACAGACTGGCAGGCAGTCGGACAGACGGGCAGACAGTTCAGCTGCTGGCATCTCGCATCCGCTATTCGCAACCCCAGTCGCATATCGAGTCCCGGTTCCCGGTTCCCGGGTCCCAATCCCTTTTCCATCTCAATTCCTTAGTCAGCTCCCGCCCGGGTGTTCCCTGTTTATTTTGGGGCGCAACAAAATTGCATCAGAGCAATTCCATTGATTGCGAGTAAATGAAATCATTCTGCAGCAACAGCAGCAGCAGCAGCATCCACCCTCACAGCTTTAAGGGGCACTAACTTTATTGGCAGTCACTCAATGCCAACAAAAGACCAGCGCAGTGTATGGGCGAGGAAAAGTGATGGATGCCCAGCTGCCTGAAATTATCCTTTATGAGGGATACCGCCGCTGCGCAATGAACCTATCCACGCAAAACCTGCAAACCTAAGCTGGCCCTGCTCGAAAAGTTAACAAACAAAATGCAGTAATTAATTAGCGTACCAGCAAGCACTTGAACTTTTGAACATCCCCATTTTTCCTTGGGGGGCCTGCGGCGGATGCTGCTGATGCTGCTGCGATTGCAGTGGCTATTTTTTTCGTTTGCCGTCCGAAACAACTCTATCCGGAAATTGTTTTTTCAAAGGGCTCACTCCCTCGCCCGCGTACGTGCTGCTTTTTTACGGCCTCGCGAAGGTTTTTCGTACTTTTTTCGTACTTTTTTCGCTTTGTTTGTTATCCTGGGAGCGAGCGCCTTGAAATCGAAACGGGCGAAAGATTGCGCTGCCAAATTGTTAACAGCAATTGACCCAATTTTATGAGGGGCCCTCTCATGCATGGCCGCTCAATTTTTTGCGGGCCCGAGTACGAGTCAGCAATGGAAATATCGGCGTAAAAGCGAAAACTGCCCCGAGTACGGGCGTCGCACCCGGCGTATACTTATTCTAGGGCCTTTCTCCTGGGCTCTGCGCTTTCTGGGCGTGTTCGGGGAACATTTTTTGCGACTCTTTTTTGTTGTTTGCCCTGCTTGGCTTTGTCGTTTTGCTGGCTGCGCTCTGTTTGCATTTAACTTGCAAACAGGCCGAGCAAAATGCATGACCCATGACCCCCACCCTGGATCAGAGCTGTCTATTTTTTCTTTATTTGCCAGCGAATGCGTTCGCAATTAACTTCAGCCGATTGCCGGGGCCAGAGTAAACATGGGAAATGCATTTGGGCCACGCGGCGGATGAGCGACATGTCCCAATTGAAAATGTTGTAACGACCTCTCGAGCAAGTTAGCGTGTATTTAAACTTCAAGCAATACGAGTTTGCCTGGAGTCTGGCAACCGTTTGAAGCTCAGAACGAGTCGAAACACTCGTCAGGAAAGACCAAAATTTCAGTCCCCGTAACCTTCCCATAATTCCTAGTCAAAATTCATAGTAATCATGTTGCTGGCTAGAAGTATACCATCCCTCCGATCGCCACTGCTCAACGATGCGGCGATTATGGGTGGCCTTATCGGGACCGTCGGCCAACGCTTAAACTACTCTGAGGCCAAAGATTGCTTCGCGTTTCGGAATCTGAAAAAGTCACGTGACTGCCAGCCGGTGGTTAAACCAAAGCCCAAGTACTTCGCCTCCCCGAAGCCGTGCAAGTCCGACAGGGAACTGGCGGCGCAGCATCCCAAGTACTTCGGGGCCTTCGCACGATGCAAGGTGCCGTACAAACCGATAGCGGAGTGCATGGATCCATGCTTCTTTGCCGTGCGCCTGGACGACAAACACTACTCGCCTAGCGACTCGTTGGGCCGTAAGTATCAGTGCCACTGGGTGGAATGCCACCACCGAAAGCCAAAGAAACGCTGCCGCCGTGTGCCCCCGGAGCGATCGTACCGGGTAATAGCCAAATCCTGCTCAAAGCAAAGAACTACGCCCATGTGCCCTACGCCCACACCCATGCCTTGCAAAATTAGCGAACCGAAAAAGACAACTTGCCCCAAAATTAAGCTATGCAACTGTGCTCCAACGCCCGCAAGGACCGACTGCAGGGGTCCTCCGATCCTGCCGCCGCGTCCCCGTTGCCGCCGAAAGGCGACGCAGTATCCAAGCTTCTCGGAGTGCAAGCACGACGATATAGAGCCAGGCCGCCCGATCGAGTGCCGATGCCTGGAAACGCCACCCACGTGCATCGTCTATCGGCAGATGAATCGCAACAAGGAACAAAACCGGAAAGGTCCCTGTGATCCTCCGGATGTCTAATAGCCCGGATACTAGTTAATGATGATGGATGCTTGGATTTGGTGAAAACTGGATTTGACGGTAACTTTCCAATTGCTTCCCAACAGAGAACTGCAGCAACTCACTTTTTTCCAACTCACACTAGATCGTTACTCGCACTCGCAAGCAATTTCTTCAAAACAAATCAAATCCCTTCGTACACTCGGTCTCTTCAAGTGCGATTCACACTCTCTACTCTCTTGCCACCAAATACTTCAAATCAGGACCTACCTGAGAACGATTCAGTGAAGAAGTTGTCCCGAAAAGGCGGTGTGAGTTGAAGTGATTTGAAATTTTAAGGCACACACTCGTGGTGATTTGAAAATACAAAAATATCAAAAAATCAATTGTCGGACGAGTGTCCTGCCTCGCCTTTTTCTTTTGTTTCAGCGTATCGAAGATTGCTTACTCTTTTTCATGTTTCTATTGATTTTTGGTCGCCTTAAGATATGCGATCTAGCAAACTGTTTTTAAAAAAGGGTATTTTGAGCTGCGGCAGAAGCGACCCTTTTTTCTCGAAGGAATATGATGAAGTTTGGATTCCCTTTTTTAAGGTTTCCCTTACCATAAATCTCTTTTACTTAATTTTTAGAAAAAACCTCATGTATCCCTTAAAAGGGTTAAGCTACCGATCGCAGGTCTGGAACCTCTTTTATACTCTTCTTTTTAAAGGGTACATGAGGTTTTCCAAAAAAGTAGGTAAAGCAATGTTTATGGTAAAGGCAACCTTAAGAAAGAAAACCCAATCATCGCCATATCCAAATCAGAAAAAGGGTCGGTAAGGGAGAATGAACCATTAAAAAGCAAGGTTATCCCCAAATGTTGACGTCGAGCTCTTCGTTCTGAGCCATTTCTTCAATTTGGCGGCTTTCATGGCCACGTAGAGATCGGCGAATTCCTTTGAAGCAATATCCGATGTGGCCTCTACCTCGTTCCCGTGCTGCTGGCTCTTTTCGTTGGGAAGTTTATTCTGATCCTGGAGGATCTGATGCAGGAGGTCGTACTCGTCCAGGTAGTGCATCACGCCGATGTTGCTCCAGATTGTCACGTTCATTGTAGGCCGCCCGGTTTGTTAAATTTCTTACAATTCTTAAGCATATGGTATCAAACAAAATATAGATAACTTACAAAAGAAAGTACGTAAAAGTAACTTATATTTTACTATAGGTATATGTGGGATAATCAAAAATTTTGTCCTTATATTGCTCGTAAATTTACAGGATTAGTTTTATTACGGAAGACGTTTGACATATCGCCTTAAATTGTCTTTGGGGACCACCCTCCCCCTAATCAAGACAGATGTTCCTTAGTCAGCTTGGAACCTCTCGAGTTGGGTTTGTTGCGCTTTGACCTCGTCAGGTGTCAAGAATGTTTTGAATCTGTTAAGAATCATTTTCTTACATTTTTCTGGAGCTATGTACCGAGCTCACTGTGAAGGGGCATTTTACATTGATACGTTTTACGACTCCAATACGGGTCTACGTAATTTAATGGTAATAATAACTTGACTACGGTAACCGAGAATAGTCGGCAAAGCCGATAACTTAAGTCTACGATCTTAATCTCTACAAAATCCTATTGCTGAGGGATGGCAAAACATAAGACGAGTTACACTCGAGTGTTACTCGTGCAGTTCTCTGGTCCCCAATCTGCCCGGCCCAACAGAAACGGCAAAATTTTTCTGATAACAGAAAATTTCCAATAATAGCATGCAATGATTTTACAAATTTAATAATTTCGACGCTAGTAGGCAATGTGAATCAAGTCGAAGGCAAAGTCTAGACCTCTCCTTCAATGATTATTCATCTCTTTGTTGTGGCGTAATGCACTTCCGTCTATAAATTTTTTTTGGCCTTTGTTTTCTAAATTTTCATACAATTCCATTATCTCTGCCATCCAAGAAATGAACCTGATTCGCTACCTTCAACCCTCCCTGCTAGGGGAGCCATTTTTGCCGACGATGTTAGCCTTCACCCGTATGTACAGTCCGAAATACATAAGGTGGATTGAGCAGCGACGACGGCGGTTAAAGACCGGACCTACTAAGCATGATCGGCCCGAATGCATGGAGGATCCCTGCGGCTTGGAGCCGCTGCCAATGGACTTGGATCATTATACGCCGAGTGACAAGGTAAACGCTCCTATCAAAAATATATAGGTAACCTTACAACCACAACTGATAGGGGGCGCGAAAGTACCAGCGCACCTGGTGCGAGTTCTATCCAATACCGTCTCCTATAGTAAAGCGAGAGAAGCAGTACTTAAAGGTGCCGCGCCGCAAGCTGCGTAAAATGAGAAGCGAAATGGTGAAGTGCCGGGAAAAGGATTTGTTTCCAATTAGGAAAAATTTAAAACCTGAGAAGCTGATGGATCTGCCGTGCGGCGGCATTGAGTACCCTTGGCCATGTTGCAAGATCACCGCCCCCGGTTGCGAGACTGGGCGGCGGCCACCCGATTGCCCTCCCAGGGATTTGGCGAGCTGTTGCAAGAAACGGCGCACGCAGTATCCCAGCTTCTCGGAGTGCATCAAGGAGCGCCTGCTCGGTCCCTACCGACCCTGCGAGTGCGAACTGAAGGCGTCTATCTGCGAAGCCTTTGCCCACTGGCGTAGGTTGGAGGAAAAGAAGTACTAGCACTGGAACCCGACACAGGTCAACAGGAGCCGAGTAGTACGAAATCTATTGGTTGCATACTTCAGCGCGAAGTGCTGAACCGCTGCCCACACCCATGCCTTGCAAAATTGGTGAAAACTGGATTTGACGGTAACTTTCTGCCCGGCCCAACAGAAAGGGCAAAATTTTTCTGATAACAGAAAAATCTGATAATGCAAACGGCAAAATTTTCAATCATAGCATGCAATGATTTTACAAATTTGATAATTTCGACGCTAGTAGGCAATGTAAATCAAGTCGAAGGCATAGTCTAGACGTCGCCTTCAATCAGTATTCATCTCCCTTTGTGGCGTAACCCATTTATTATTCGGCACTTACTTTCTAAATTTTCGTACCATTCCAATATCCCTGCGATCCAAGAAATGAACCTGATTAGGTACGTACAACCGTCCCTGCTAGGGGAGCCATTTTTGCCGACGATGTTGGCCTTCACCCGTATGTACAGTCCGAAATACAAAAAGTGGATTGAGCAGCGACGGCGGCGGTTAAAGACAGGACCTAGTAAGCTTGATCCGCCCGAATGCATGGAGGATCCCTGCGGCTTGGAGCCGCTGCCATTGGACTTGGATCATTATACGCCGAGTGACAAGGTAAGCGCTCCCATCTAAAATATATAGGTAATCTTACAACCGCAACTCCTAGGGGGCGCGAAAGTACCAGCGCACCTGGTGCGAGTGCTATCCAATAGCGCCTCCTAAAATAAAGCGAGTGAAGAAGTACCCAAAGGTGGCGCGCCGCAAGCTGCGTAATATGAGAAGCGAAAAGGTGAAGTGCCGGGATGAAGATATGATTCAATCTAGGAAAAATTTAAAGCCTGAGAAGCTGATAGATCTGCCGTGCGGCGGCGTTGAGTGCCCTTGGCCATGTTGCAAGATCACCGCCCCCGGTTGCAAGACTGGGCGGCGGCCACCCGATTGCCTTCCCACCCGGTTGGCGAGCTGTTGCAAGAAGCGGCGCACGCAGTATCCCAGCTTCTCGGAGTGCATCAAGGAGGGCCTGCTCGAACCCATCCCACCCTGCGAGTGCGAAAAGAAGTCGGCTATGTGCGAAATCTATGCCCGCTGGCGCAAGTTGGAGGGAAAGTAGCCTTAGCACTGGAACCCGACAGATCAACTGGAGCCGAGTAGTACGGAATCTATTGGTTGCATACTAATGCGGATTCAGCGCGAAGTGGGTGTCCATTGCCTACAAAATAAGTTTACTTTTCAACTTCTCTGGACAAATTTTATTGCCGTGCGGCGCCGTTGAGTCTCCTTGGCCACCGCCCCCGGTTGCAAGACTGGGCGGCGGCCACCCGAATGCCTTTCCACCCGGTTGGCGAGCTGTTGCAAGAAGCGGCGCACGCAGTATCCCAGCTTCTCGGAGTGCATCAAGGAGGGCCTGCTCGCGTCCATCCCGCCCTGCGATTGCGGAAGGAAATCGTCTATCTGCGAAATATACGGCCCCTGGCGTAAGTTGGAGGGAAAGTAGCACCAGCACTAGAACCCAACACGGATCAACAGAGCCGAGTAGTACGAAATCTATCTATTGGTCGCTTACTAACATAATGCGCATTCAGGGCGAAGAGGGTGTCCATTTCCTAACAAATAATTATTTTACATTTCAACTTCTTTGGACTAATGTAATTGAAAATTCTCAATCGTTTTACCCTACGAATTGTAAATGATGCAGTGATACCTACCTTGTTGGCGCTATATTCCGAATAGCATAACCCAGTAAATAGTTTGATCCAGCAGTATGACTACACTTGTTTTCTTTTACACTCGTACAATTATTGTAGGTAAGTTTAAATATTTTCGTGGCAGCGATGATGGCGAGTCAAGTTCGTCCTTTAAGAACGTCTCACCGTAAATGCAACGCCGTGGAATGCCTGATGGTTAATTCTCGGCAGCCGGCAAAGTAGTTTCTTGTGGCCCGCCGCCCTCTCAATCTGTAGTCCTGGGAGCCTGCTCCTGCAGCTCCTTGGCTGGAGTGCTCTCCTGTGCAATTCCTAAAAGGGATTTGCATGCCGCTGAGATGTTTATCGCAAATTGTTGCCGTCGTCTGCTCCGCGACGATGTTGTGATGTTGTCGTCTGGCGGCGCACAAATGTCAACAGCACAAAGCTCTGACGTTTACATTGAAAGTCACTTTGGGTGCCGCACAGACAGACGTTGAGACAGACGCAAACGGAAAAGCGGCAAAACGGGAAAACGGGAAAAGGGGGAAACGGAAAAATACCCGCAGTGCCTGCGATGAGCTAATGAAAAGCCCCAACAAAATCCAATGCATTTTTATTCAAATGCAAATATTTAGCCCGCCGGCAAGTGTTTAATTGTGGGACAAGGACGAGACAGCCGCCCCCGAAATGAAGTTGAGAATTTGCCAAAACATTTGTCCTCTTATTTTCCCTGTCGCTCGTTTTGTTGTGTTTGCTTTTTGGCAAAAGTATGCCCTGGAGTGACATTTCGCACAAATGAAATGTACGGCTGAAAAGTTGTCTATTTCGGGGGAGACCCAGCAAATAATTTTATTATAAAAGTTGTTCCTGTTGGTTTATGTTTGCTGTTCTTTTTTTGTCGGTGAATGTGCAGGACTTGTGGCTTTTTGCGTGTGGCAAGGGAAAATAAAGTGAGATATATGTCAGCTTGAATTTGTGGCAAACAGCCTAGGAGTACCCTGTAAACACACATCTACAAGAGTTAGATAAAGTGTGGAAAACCGAAAGTTACAGACCATAAAACGGCAGCAAAAAAAAGATAGATAACCCCCACTTTTGATTCGAAATAGAGCTCATAATCCATTGTCCTGTCATGGCAATTTCTCTCCATTCGAATGGGCTTTATTTGTCCCCGTAGTCATGGAGATTATGATAAGGCTTTACGACATTACCTGCCCAGTGCCTGGAACCCGGTGCCTGGCTGGATTAAAAGCTTTTTGTGGTTTGGATATGGATACGAGAAATTGTTGCACTGCAGCTGCGGAAGGACGAGCTGCCCTTAGGCAGGATAAACAAACAAATTTAGTTATGACCAAACAAAGTTGCAGTGCCCCTTTGCTTTACAGCTCCACCAATTAGCCGGACGGCGGTGGTGACCTTAATTACACGTGCACTTTTAAAGCAACCAGTGTGTATCCCCCCCCCTGGTTGCAGTCGCAGTTTAGACCATCAGCTTGTGTGTACAAGAATACTGGAGGAGCCGCACCCACATAACCATAAACGTATACGGGCTGCATGCCATTCAGTACCATTTTTAGTTTCCCTGCCAAACAGCTGGCTACACTTTACACACTTTGTTGGCCCCGCGTCCAACAACTCTAAATGTGGCTGCTGGATTGTTAATATTATTTTATAATTTCATTTTATTACTCCTGCTGCTGTAAACATGTTGTCGTGCAGGGATGTGCTGGCAGGAGCAGCCATTTCGTGTGGGTTATAGTCAAAGCGGGTCATTTAACGTTAAGCAGGCAATGAGGGCAAAACGTTTAATGCCGAGCGGAGATTTGGGGGGTCAGAGGTCGCGCGCAGAGAGCGCTATTTACACCGAAGCGGAAATCACCTGAAAACTAAAAGCTTGCGATTAGAAGGCTTTGGCACTTTGGCAAAAGAAGTTGCAAGTCCTGTGCGTCTAAACTGGTAAGCTTCTTATGGCTGAAAATGTTAAATTTGGACCACCCCAACTCCCCTACAATCAATAACAACACAAAGGCCCTGCTCTGCTGCGGTCGGGCTGTAAATTTCGCCTTTCATCAATCGCCTTGTCTATTGACATTTATTGACGACGCAATTCTATTGACATAATTCAAATAGGCAACAACGTGCCGCGCAATTCAAATGCCGCAAATGTAAATTGCCCCTTGGAGGGGCAGGCCCTGTTCCCGGCAACGGGAGGGAGGGAGCGAGGGTGGATTACGTGACGAGCGAAAAGACAAATCAATTTGATGGCAACACCAACAACAGGACATCAAGCCAGATCCAGGGATATGGAAGTCGAGTCGAAATGATAATGAAGCAACGGTTGGAGGCACAAATTTCGGTGCCATTGTGCGAGTGACAATGGCCGAGAGATAAAAACGGCAGCCGCAAGCCAAATCCTCCGGCGACTCCTCCAAATCCACAAACTCCACGGACGAAGCTCGTTTGTGGCAAAGAGTTTGAGCGAAAGCATCTGTGTTTGGTCGTCTGTCTGGCCGGCGTCTAAATGTCAGACTGCAGCGGCTTATCAGGCGGCGTTTGGACAATTGTCCGGCTTGCCAGTGGCCGCCACTTGCTGGCCATTTCCCCATTTTGGGGTTTTCAGTGCTGCCAGTTTAATTATGACATTTAATTTTCGACTTCATTGTTCGCAAATCTCTGCTCTGGCTGGTCACAAAAGCATGCAACAGTGTTTTTGCCTCGCATCCCGGGGAGCGGAAGTAGATTTGTCGCCGGCAGCAAAAAACCGGAAATTGTTGCACACATGTACTTTATGCGCTCAGCCAGCCGCCATTGTGTTTATGCGGGCAACATTTTCACCAAAAATAAGTCTGTATGTTGTTGTAAATTTAAGCCACAATCAAACTTAGAGCTCTGTATGTACATTTTGTATAAAATTAAGATAAAAACATATTTATATAATGTATCATTTTAATCACTCCCCTGTTCGGATTATCCCCTGCATATTTGTCTCTATCTCCGAAATGGTTAAAGCAAGATATATAAATCTTTTTGCTTACAGTTCAAAATTATAATATTTATTCATGTTGAAAGTTTTATAAAGACCGGGCAATATATAATAAAGATATGATCTTTGCCAGTGTCAATCCCGGATGCCTATATGTTATACTTGTAATCCAAAACAACTTTTATTGCAACAACTTTAATATTTTATACTTTCTATTGTGCCGAACTTCCCAGAGTAGTAAGTCCTAAGTAACTTCTCATTTACATGGAATAAAATGAATGACTAACCCACAGCCAACTCATCTTAAATATTTATATTTTATTATATTTTCCACTTTGCTCTAGAGATCTCTCGAGCCGCAAAAACTTGCCAAGTTTGGAATATTTATACGAAATTCATAGAATGCTCCGTTCGAGGAACCATTAATTCGCTGCGAGCCCGGGATAATGAAGCCATTTTCGGCTGGGGTGCCGCTTTAAAATGCCATTTATGAAACATGTGCCGGCATTTATGCATATTAAATTAGTCAGCTTAGGCAAATAAACAGGCCAGAGGGCCACCGAACCCTTTTTTATGGCACCGAGAACTGCGTCATGTTCCCACCCATTTCCATTTCGCTTAATATTCAGAGGTTCAGCTGCCCAAAAAAAAAAAAAAAATAAAAAACCAGGAAAACCCGAAAAGAAAGGCGGAAGGGAAGCGTATAATAGTTGTTTGGGGCAACTTAAAAACGCATGCTGGAACTTTTCAAGTGTGAATTGCTCTTCATTTTGCTGCAGACAAGACCCAACTGAATACCGAACTGAAAAAAAGAGGAGAAAAAGGCGTAGAGCTGGAAAAACTGAAAGGAACTGAACTGAAAAGGCGCTCTCGCCAGGCATTGCCTACTTTTCGCAGGCACTGTAGCGGATGTGTGTGAGACGCAGTTGTAACAAAAAGAAACATAAAATAAAATGGCAGCGGCAGAGATGTTTTATAAAAATTTATATGAGCATAATTTGTAACTGCGAAAAGCAGGAGAAAAAAAACACACACACACACAGAAAAAGAAAACGCACAAAAAAAAGGAGGGGCTGAGATGGGAAAAGGAGATGTTACCACAGGGGGCGTGTGTGGAGTGGGCGTGGTCCTGACAGACAAAAGCAGCAGTGAAAATGGTCTGCAGATGTGGAAATGAACATATTTTCCACAGTGCCTGAGTGGAGCAGCTCGATTTGAATTGCCAAAAATGCCGGGTGGTCGGTCGGTCCTGCAAGTGTTTTCGGCTAATGGAATAGAGAAATCCTGGCCAAATAGTGAGAGAGAATCGAATCGAGGAATTTGTTCACACTAATCAATACGGCTATAAATATTATTTATTGCCCAAGCCAGAGTGGTTCTAATAAAGTTTAGTAAATAAATTCCAACAGTTGGTTCAGACAACCAAAAGTAATCAACAGTAATTAAAGGGAAATTTGCAAGCAATGCTGCAGTTACTGGTTATCTCACTTTTTGCCACTGCCACTTGGCCCAGCTTTTGGCATGTGGCACACAATTAAGATGCAAATTGTTTTTGCACAAAATCAAATTTCCTTTCCCTGGCAAACAACAGCAGCAGCATCAGAAGCAGCAGCAGCAGCATCAGCAGAAGCATATCAGTTTGCCACTTGTCGTACTCTTTTCATTTCGGTAGCTCTTTGTAGCTGCAACAGTAGCAGTAGCGGCAATGGCAGCATTGGCAAATGCTTAAATGTCGTTCAAGTTTTCGAGTTAAGTGCACTACGTATGCCATCGACACATGTGTGTGCAACAAAACTCGTTAACACTTGAAAAGTTTCCATGGGCTCGAGGGCAAGCCGGGAAAATTCAGGGCTCAGTGCACTTCGCCCGAAACATTTGAGCACACGTGTCCCAACTCTCAACTCTCAACTGTATCCAGTATCTTTGTATCTTTGTAATGCTGCAAAAACACTTAGCCAGAATCTTTTGCTAGACATGCATGTGGGCCCGCTTCCATTTAGTTCGTTAGATAAATCACAAAACTCTTGGCGATGTCCTTTGGCCTCCGGGCATCTGGTAATCGTTGGGTTTGAGAGCCGGATTGACAAGTCGTTGAGGCCAGAAAAACAACATCTGAAATGCAAATGTGTAGCCGCTTCAAAGATATTTGGCAAAAAATGCTTAAAGGACCGGTTAGTGAGAGCTTTCGCCTGAAGGAGTTATGCTAATTGAGCGCTATGGCTGAAACAATTTGTGAGGAATTCATAGAAATTCATATATATTTCCACATAAACTAAACCACACATTCCTAAAAATTTAACCGAACAAGCTATAAGCTCCTAGAGTCAGGTTTGGTGCTGCTGTTTTCTGAATGTTTTAATAGTTTATGGTTTTGCAATTCATTGAAACAGAAACCATTCGCAATTGCCAATTGTCCTTTGACTCTTGGCAAGTAAATGAATCAAGATTCTAAGCTATTAAGTAAAATTGACCAATATTTATATTTCCCATTTGTAGCACATGTACTTGTAAAAGCTACGTCAAAATTTCGTTTCAGCATGAGAATGTTTTAGATAAAAATTTGTATAAATTGCCAAATTTTAGCATTGAAAGCGGAACCCTTTGTAGATGGCGGCTCTGTTGGCCCGTCGCCAGCCGCTCACGTGGCTGGCCACGCTACCAACAGCCGCTCGCTTCCTGACCCAGCAAATCGAACTCTTGACCCTAGTCGAGGTGCTGGGCAACACTCACTTGCGAGAAAGGTCACCCGAGGAGTACAGGGTCCTGCGCGAGATCTACACCTCCTTCGAGCGGTTTTCGGCCGTGGGCAATGACATCCAGTTGACCCTCAAGGAGCGCACGGCCAACGAGCTGATCATGTGCGAGAAGAAAAGTGAATACGAAAAAGGCATCTTGGATCCCGCCAAGTTCACTCCCGGCCATCACTTCTTTAATGTTGCTCACACGCAAATACCTGTATAATTTTTGGTTAATCATTTGGCACTCTTTCAGGTCATCGATAGAATGAAGAAGTCACCGCTTTTCAAGATGATGTGCGCGATGCCCAAGGGAGGAGCCCTGAAATTGCTTGACACCTCGATCTGCAGCACCGACTGGGTCATTGGTCTAACGTACCGGGAGAACCTTTGGGTCTGCACCACCAATGAGGGCTGCCACATCGTGGCGTTCCGCTTCAGCAAGGAAAAACCGAAAAAAAACAGCCGAAACTACCTTAAGGATTGCAAGTGGCAGCCGATGGAAGAGCTGCGCGAGTACCGGGGCGATGAGAACCTCAGGAAGTACCTACACATCCGGTTGAGCATGTTTCATCCGGCCTCCTTCGCCTCAAGCGACCATGCCTGGAAGCACATGATGGGCATCTTCTACCTAATGCAAGGACTTTTGCGGTACGTTGATGTTTGGGGCGACTACTTCTACAACGCGCTCAAGGAGTTCTATGCGGATGGAGTGCAGTACATGGAGATCAGATCGATGGTGCCGAATCTTTACTGCTTGGACGGCAGTCTCTTGCCGGCTCGGGTGGCAGTACAGATATATCGCGAAACTTTGATCCGCTTTAAGAAGGATAACCCGGGGTTCATAACCTGCAAGATGATCTACTCCAAGATGCGCCATGTAGAGCCTAAGAAGGTGGCCGAGTACGTGAAGGAGTGTACCGAACTGAATGTGAGTTGGACACCAGTCTTTAAAACCAAAATTAATCGCCAATCTCCCACGGCAGAAAGAGTTCCCCTCGTTTGTGGTTGGGTTTGATCTGGTGGGTCAGGAAGACGAGAAGCATCAATTGAGCCGATATGTGCCGGAGCTGCTAAAACTGCCGCCCCACATTGACTTCTACTTAACCGCCGGCCAGACCAACTGGTATGGCACGCATGTGGATGAGAATCTGATAGACGCGATCCTGCTGGGGGCGCGACGCATCTGTCACGGCTACACGATCACCAAACATCCGCTGCTGATCCGGCTGGCCAAGTATCTCAACATTGCCCTGGAGGTGTGCCCGGTGGCCAATCAGGTGCTCCAGCTCGGCTCCGACTACCGCAACCATCCGGCAGCCACGATGATCGCCGAGAATGTGCCCCTGGTAATCTCGTCGGCCAATCCGGCTTTTTGGCGAGCAAAGCCGCTCTCCCACGACTTCTACATGGCCTTTTTGGGCATAGCGCCCATGAATGCGGACCTGAAGTTCCTCAAGAGGATTAGCAAAAACTCCCTGCGATACAGTTCGCTAAAGGACGAGGGTAAGGCCTTGGGCATGCTGAAGTGGAAAAAGGAGTGGGACGAGTGGATCGACAAGATTGTGGAGGGCAAGGATGGCAGCTCCGATAAAAAAGAAAGTAAGGAAAACCCTTCGAAAAAAAGTTAGATAGTCAAATCTTAGTATAACAATTATGTTCGTTCCAATATACAAGAAACTGTCATACTTCTCAATGGGTTTCCTGCTGTATTGGTATTATTTAGCCAACCTTTTCTTAGCAAACAACCTTTGCTCACCTTTGATTTAAAAATAGAATATGCATCGCATGACCGCATTTCCTACTGTTTCATAATTAAGCAAATTGCCGCAGTGGTTTTCCTCCCAAATTGATGGAAATTGTACCTGAAATCGCCTAAGATTGTTCGAGACACAAAACTTTTGTCACTCACGCACACCGGACCCCAGCAGGGTTCGAAGTCAATGGGCAAATTGGCGAGCATGTTGAGATAAACCTTGGGCTGCACCGCAAATTGTTTGAGTTTCCGCTTCCTGATTATTTCAGGCAAACCCATAAGTTTTGTTCGACCAACTTTTATGCCGCACACGACGCTCCGGGTGATCGATGGGAAGGGGTGGAGTAGGTTGTGTTTGGGGGTAGCAAATGCCATGCAAATGTCACAGAACTAACACTTGCGATTCCTATTCCTATTTCCCGAGTTGCGTGTGTAATTTCTTAGGCCAGCGGCACTAATTTCATTGACTTCCAAACACACACATGGACCAGGCAAAAGTTGCCGCAGGGCCCCGAAGTTGCAAAGTCTTTCGGTTCGATACGATCAAGAAA
Source organism: Drosophila ironensis (assembly GCA_021223825.1). NCBI lineage: Eukaryota > Metazoa > Arthropoda > Insecta > Diptera > Drosophilidae > Drosophila > Drosophila ironensis. Next base: position 308,864 of record JAJJHQ010001124.1, read on the forward strand.
ATAAACTTTCCGCCCTGCTTGCCATTGCTTATAATTAAAAACTTTATTATTTGTTTAACTTTGCCCGCAGCTGTTGCACATTTGACAAGCCGGAGAGGGAAAAAAGAAAGTGGCAAAGAAGCAACATTTTCTGCCACACAAAAATTATCAACAATTATCGAAAAAGTTTCGAGTTTCGCTTCATTTATCGCCCGGAAGTTAGTCACTCACAGGTCCCGCTCGCAGTTTTCCTCTTCAATACGAGTATGTACGAGTATATATCTTTTTGTTTGTCAAACTCTAATTGGAATTGCACTCTGGGGTGCCTGTGGCCCAAAAAAACATATTACCAATACGGTTTGACAGGCTCCGCCGAACTTTTTAACGATGCAAAAACACATTTATGCGAGACCCGAGCTTGCCGGGGGAAGCCGTGGAGCCGGGGAGCTGCCTAATTTGCAAATTCATGAATATAAAGTGGTCTCAAAATGCCAAACAAATTAATCAAATATGCAAATTTCTCCTTTTTGCCAAAATACAGACAGTCGGCAATCATTTTTCGCATTAAAAATATGCGTAAAAAGAAGAGATTTGCCAATGAGCGCTGTGAACCTGTGCAGCTGCCACAACAGAGAGATGGAGCTGAATCTGGAGATCCTGGCCGGCCCCAAAGGGCAGGCCACTGCAGGTGCAAAATGGTTGAATTAAAACTGTATCAGAGCAGGCAGCCACAAAGTAAACGAATAATTGGAGTATGAAATTTTATCGACAGGTAGATTGCATTGCAAAAGTTCCCCTTGGCACTTGCAGTTTCTTGCATTTCTCAGCTGGGAAATACAAATCAATTATCTAGTTTGTGACCAAGTCTGGGCAATGGTCGAATCTTAAAGCCTTTCCTTGTACAATTAATTACATTTACCTCATAAATTATGCCGCCTGCAAATCAAAAGCCATTTCCCAGGCCGATCCATCTCGGGGGAAGCACTCGAATGTAGGTTCCTGTTGAAACTGTCGCATTGCCGTCTCATATTTCCATTGGCCAAACGGACAGCGGTACAACACAAGCTGTAAGAGGCTGATTCCATACGAATATATATCCTAAATTGCCATAAATCCCTCCTACTATCTGAGCCACTCCATCGCTCTCCTGGCCCTCCTGTTGCATTTTGATGTCTTGCTTTGGCAGCTCCGCAATCGTCATCATCACGATTACGGCAATGGGAATGGGAATGGGAACTGCATGATGATCATGGAGGCATAAAGCTCAGTTCGTTTGCATACAAATGACATTTGGAAATGTGCAAAAGGATTGCGCAAAAATCAACGCGACATGCCAAGCAGGACAAATAATGTGCATAAATTTATCCCACAGATGGGTGTGCGGAGCGGCCAAAGATTGGGGCAAGCAGATAGGACAAAAAAAGCAAACAAGCTATGGTCAATATGTTGCACTGGCCAAAAGGGATGATGCCGTGGTCCTCGTGGTGATTAGGTGGCTGTAAGTGAATCGGGAGAAGGGTTGGAATTTGTGGGGCCACATAATAACGCTTATGTGCAGGACATTAGCATGGCCAAAGGACAAAGACAGGAGGTGCGCTCGCACTTCTCTTTTGTCGAAACGATCAAAGTATCAAATATGCAGACAGACTGGAATTTTTCATTGCAACGGCCAGGGATCAGGGCACTAAAAGGCACCGCTCTGTGTGAGTAAGGGGGTGCCAAAGGCAATACCTTAAATAAGCAGAGAAAATTAATTTTGCGATACAATATAGTCTTGCTAAACCACTTCAAGCAATTCCCAGCATTTTATGCATTTTATGGAATTAGGATCTAAAGCAATCAGAGCAAGTGCCATAAAGTGGCAGAGTTTGCATTTCAGCAGCCGCTTGCACGACAAAGTAACGCATGCAAAACGATTTCATTTCGGATATCAATTCAACAATTAATACAAATCGTTTTTGCTCTCAAAAGCCACTACACTCACATGGTACGCCCGCCTGTGCGTAAATAGTTTATTGTTTAAAGGGATCTGCACATATTTTGTTTGCCTGAATGCGATTACAATTCCCAACATGTTCTGGCAGAAACGTCATTGGGTAGTCGGTGTATTCCCTTTTCCTTTGGGGTTTTACCTGTTTTTTCTAATATTTAAGTGTTTTTTATTTGACTAAACGTTTATAATTTCATATTTTAGCAAGAGAACGCATCGGAATTTTCTCTTTTCAATTTTTGCTAAAGTTTTATATTTTAAATTTTAATTATATTTCCGACACCTTTTAGTTGAAAGTACCAATTTGTGTCGACGTTGGGGTTATCATCAACCTTTCGTTGATCTGGATCCAGCGAATCTTCTCTTTTTAGTGAATCCTCTCTTTTCAGTTTCTTAAATTTTTTATACCTAATTATTACGCTTTTCATTTAAAAATTTAAGCTTCTGCCTGCTACATTTTTATATTCTATATTTTAATAATATTTTCGACACCTTTTAGTTGAAAGTACCAATTTGAAAGTATCATCCTTTTGTAAATCTGGATCCTTTGAATGCAATTAAAATACTGTTGCAGATGAGGTCATAGTTTTACATAATACCATCAAATTTGCTTCGAAAACGGTGTTATTAAACTTTTGTAGATTTGCTTCCTTGGATGAATCCCCATTTTGCATAATTTTCATTGCGAGCGCACTCCTTTTTTTGTCGAAACGATCAAAGTATCAAATATGCAGGCAGACTAGAATTTTTCATTGCAACGGCCAGGGATCAGGGCACTAAAAGGCACCGCTCTGTGTGAGTAAGGGGGGGCCAAAGGCAATACCTTAAATAAGCAGAGAAAATTAATTTTGCGATACAATATAGTCTTGCTAAACCACTTCAAGCAATTTCCAGCATTTGATGGATTTTACGGAATTAGGATCTAAAGCAATCAGAGCAAGTGCCACAAAGTGGCAGAGTTTGCATTTCAGCAGCCGCTTGCACGACAAAGTAACGCATGCAAAACGATTTCATTTCGGATATCAATTCAACAATTAATACAAATCGTTTTTGCTCTCAAAAGCCACTACACTCACATGGTACGCCCGCCTGTGCGTAAATAGTTTATTGTTTAAAGGGATCTGCACATATTTTGTTTGCCTGAATGCGATTACAATTCCCAACATGTTCTGGCAGAAACGTCATTGGGTAGTCGGTGTATTCCCTTTTCCTTTGGGGTTTTACCTGTTTTTTCTAATATTTAAGTGTTTTTTATTTGACTAAACGTTTATTATTTCATATTTTAGCAAGAGAACGCATCGGAATTTTCTCTTTTCAATTTTTGCTGAAGTTTTAAATTTTAATTATATTTCCGACACCTTTTAGTTGAAAGTACCAATTTGTGTCGACATTGGGGTTATCATCCTTTTGTAAATCTGGATCCCTAAAATGCAGTTAAAATACTGTTGCAGATGAGGTCATAGTTTTACATAATACCATCAAATTTGCTTCGAAAACGGTGTTATTAAACTTTTGTAGATTTGCTTCCTTGGAGGAATCCCCATTTTGCATAATTTTCATTGCGAGCGCACTCCTTTTTTTGTCGAAACGATCAAAGTATCAAATATGCAGACAGACTGGAATTTTTCATTGCAACGGCCAGGGATCAGGACCCTCAAAGGCACCGCTCTGTGTGAGTAAGGGGGGGGCCAAAGGCAATACCTTAAATAAGCAGAGAAAATTAATTTTGCGATACAATATAGCCTTGCTAAACCACTTCAAGCAATTCCCAGCATATGATGCATTTTACGGAATTAGGATATAAAGCAATCAGAGCAAGTGCCACAAAGTGGCAGAGTTTGCATTTCAGCAGCCGCTTGCACGACAAAGTAACGCATGCAAAACGATTTCATTTCGGATATCAATTCAACAATTAATACAAATCGTTTTTGCGCTCAAAAGCCACTACACTCACATGGTACGCCCGCCTGTGCGTAAATAGTTTATTGTTTAAAGGGATCTGCACACACAACACGACCGCACGCAGGGGCAGGGGCATAATTGCATTATATTTCGCAATTGCCATACAATTTGCCTTTTGGCTGCTGGCATTGTCCTTGCCGAATGGCCTGCCGAACGGCGCCATCTGTCGGCCAGGCTAATGAACACTCTGGTGCAGGTTAAAGTGCCCGGACAATGAAAGGACTCCTCCAGCTTGGCAAATTTGCAAATCATCAAATATAATTTCTAAACAAATTACACACGACCAGCCGCACCGCCCCGTAAGTTACCAATGCAATTTACCATACAAATTGCATACACACATTTGCGTGGGTACACATGTTTGTGGATCTACAGAACGAACGAACGCTCGCATATTATGTTGCAAATTTATACCCCGAGTAAACAGGGAGAAAGGATACATAGATGATTGCCGCTGGGCATCGGTTTCAATGGCATTCGCGTGTCAGTTGCGAAAGGAAAGGGTATTTGCCACTGCAATTGCATCCACATCCACGTCCACAGTCCCTGCCAACAGTTTTGGACTCGGATACGCATTCTGATTTTGATTCTGATGCCGTTCCTGGCTTCTGGGTTTCGGGTTTCGGTTACGGTTTCTGTTGCTGGCTAAATCATATGCAAATGCATGCGTATGACATTTGGGTTCGAATTTTATTGTCCGCTCCGGTTGCTAAATTATTTAGAGCCTGATTCCTGTTGCCACGGCGATCGGGACGAGAGGAAGGCACTTTACAAACCACTGCCCGAAAAAGTAGGCTACGAATTATGGAAACCTTTTCTTTTGCTATTTTTATGAGTTTTCCATATACAAAGGGTATATTAAGTTTGAGAAAATGTATGTCCATCTGTCCGTCCGTCCGTCCTAATCTTATATTGTCAAATAATTGCTGTTTTTTTCTTGTGTAACAACAAGAGTGGGCCTTGCATTTTCGAGCGTTGCCCACAGACCCAGACAACCGCATAATTTATGCAAAATGCGTGTGCGGATACGTGCGTAGTTGCTTTTTGGCATTGAAATCGAGTCCTGAGCCCTGAGCTCTGAGCCCTGCAGGCTAGCCAGCCAACCGCCTGTCTTTCAATTTGACATAAAACCTTTTTGCCGGATCCTTTTTGGTCTCACGCATGACACTTTATGCAAAGTGCTCCGACCATTCACCTTGCTCCTGCACGTTATCCTTTTTACGTTTCACCATACGCATATTTTGGGGCTGGCGCTTTTCACGCCCTTTTGTTCGCCAAAAGGCACACATCAAAATAAATATAAACATGTATATAAGTACAGATATTGCCCCCCAAGAAAGTCCCCTGCAATTGAGCCGCTCATATTGTTCCTTTCTTGTTTCCCCTTTTATGTCAATCCAGGCGTGTGTGAAAACGCACCCACCAATGCTCATTAAAATGTGGAATCTTTCCCTCAATTCTAACAAAGAAGCGTAAAAATATATTTTCTCAGATTGGTGTGTATATTTTGGATATAGCGGGATAAAACGTACCTCATAAAGAGTGCATATAATTCGCATTACAGCGTGTATTGAAAGTAAAACATTAGAAAACGCATTAATTTTTTAGGCAGCTGCTTTTTGGTAATGGAAGGTATATTAGCATCCATTTTGTTTCAAGTCTCCCAAATTAAATCCTTATTTTTAGGGTTTTAAACCGCCGCTATCCTTTGTTCACTGACGTGGAAAACGGGAACGTAAATTTCAAGGATCCCGCAACTCAGCTCGGTGAGCAGATAAGCAAACAGATTTATGACTGCATTTCGAGGGCTAAGCATTTGCAGCGAGAGCCTCTTTGCTGTGCAAGTCAGCTCTTGGCTTTAAAAATTCAGAAGACAACACTCAATTCGTATGCCGTCATTCGTAATTAAAACGAACCACTCACGTACTTTTAGCAACCAGACAAACAGAGGCAACGACTGTCAAAAGTCTCCTACGACCGTCCGTCCGTCTGTCTGTTCGGGCGGCCGGGGCCGGGGCCGTATCCACAAATTGACAGGCAGCCGGAGTGTGAGGTGAAGTGGCTGGAGTTGGGCTGGCCGAGAGATGGGTGACCGGACATGGACACACAATAATTTAGTACGTAATAGACACGACCCTGCCGAACCGGAGTTGGTGCAGTCCAGGGCCGGGGAGCCGTAGTCCGGACTATCAGACAGATGCTAGACAGCTCCCAGCTCCGGTTGCACCCTGGACTTGTTCATTAACACAAAACATAAGCCGCCAGACAGACGGACAGGCAGGCAGATATGTGAATGATGAAGCACCAGCAGGTTGCCCAAGGGGCGTGGGATCCTCACCCTCCCACATGCGTTCAGAAATCATAAATAATGTAACTGGCGATGGCAAAAGTAAGTAAATGTTTTATATAAACATCAAATTATTATTTTTTTTTTTATAAAATGCTTTTTATTATTACAATTTGAAGAAACAGGGTTACTGCTACCACAGGGCAAACTTGAGAAGGTTGTAAATTAAGAATTCTGAAATTATGTATAATGTATGTATACAAAAGGATGATAACCCCAATGTCGACAGAAATCGGCACTTATTAAAAGGCGTCGGTAATATAATTAAAATATAAAAATGTGGCAGGCAGCAGCTTAAATTTTTAAATGTTAAAGCATATTAGAAAAATCATGAAACAAATTATGAGTGATTAGGTATAAAAAATATAAGAAACTGAAGAGAGAAGATTCGATGGACCCAGATCAACGAAAGGTTGATGATAACCCCAACGTCGACACAAATTGGTACTTTCAACTGAAAAGTGTCGAAAATATAATTAAAATATAAAATATAAAAATGTGGCAGGCAGCAGCTTAAATTTTTAAATGTTTAAGCATATTAGAAAAATCATGAAACAAATTATGAGTGATTAGGTATAAAAAATATAAGAAAATTAAGAGAGAAGATTCGATGGACCCAGATCAACGAAAGGTTGATGATAACCCCAACGTCGACACAAATTGGTACTTTCAACTGAAAAGTGTCGAAAATATAATTAAAATATAGAAGGCAAATAAAAACACTTAAATATTTAAAAAAAACAGGTAAAACCCAAAAAAAAAGGGAATACGCCGACTACCCAATGACGTTTCTACCAGAACAAGTTGAGAATTGTAATCGCATTCAGGCAAAATAACTAAATATGTACGGGGCCGATAAGCATCAACGAACGAGTCGATGTGCCATCTCTAGAGCCCCACACCGCAATCACTTCCGCAAAAAATGGATCTCTGTTTGTTAGGCCTGCGCCGGCTACCCCCTAAAACTTCAAGTGCCATTAAAATCGAGACTTGGCCCTGCAGACTTCTGACGCCATTGCGAAGGAGTTTGTGCAACAAATTAGGAGCAAAGTTGGCTCCGATTCCAACTCGCAGTGGGCAAATATCCGGCTGCGGAAATTGCAATGAGACACGTGATCATGGTGGAGTCCGCATCCGCACTCTGCGAGTATACTACATCCGCCTGCCAGACAAATAAATCTTCATTTTGACTTGAACTTTTGCTGCGGTCCCTCGGCCACAACGAGAACGAGAACTTGCCTGTTTGCCTGCCTGGCTGGCAGCAAATTAACAGCTGTTGCGTAGTCCTGTGGTCCGCTCATAGCTCCTGAGATCCTTGCGGCTGCTCAGGTGATTTACGGCCAACTCCGAGACTCGTCCAACGGCGTCTGCATATTAATATGTGACTTGCCATTTTACTTTCTAAGCCATGGAACCTGCCATCATTTCAAATCCTCGCCTGGCTTGCACTTTCCTTGCCTCCCTGCGCCAGCCCGGCCTGCACGTTTTATTGTTGTGACGGCCAATTTGTGACGAGTGAGTGCATATAATAAAGCAAATTATATTTCAAATTCAAATAGCATGCAGTCGAGCGTAGGACGTCTCGAGAGCTTCGCTCTGTGACCCCCAACCCTCCCACGGGGGCCAAGCGAACTGCATAGTGGCAGTGGCAACGTAACGTATACGCCATGTTGTCTCGCTGGCCCAACGTGACCATGGCCTTTGAGACGGGCTCTTTGAAAAAGTATGTTACAATTATTTTCATCAAAAAACATCCAGTGAATTCCTCGACGGCCACCGCACAAAGATGTCGAAGGCATTGCTCGAGAGAAATTTGATTTTACGGGTAGAAATTTAATTTCCTTATGCTCTTTAAATTAGTTAAAAGCAGGGATACATTAAAATAAATATATTTAGCAAATTATTCAGGTGTAGTTCTACCTTTTTCATTTGTACACATATTTGCATGTCTGTTAGAAATCTTCTCTTAATTTTAGTCGCCTGTTTGGATGACGTTTTTTGTCCTGCAACTACCGATTTGGTTGTTTTTCTATGTTGTGCTCAACAACATAATGGCAAAAAAGCAGAACACAACACGAGTGCACTTGAAATTGTTGATGGCAGAGCCGAGCCGGTTGTGAGTGTGGGAATGTGCGTCCAAAGTTTCCAGCGCCGCTCACCCCAAAGCCTCCTCCGTCTGGCGGTTGCATCCGCATGCTTAAAGTTTTGTTTCGCTCTTTTTTTGCCCTTTTTGAGTGTCAACTTTTCCCTTTGTTTTGCATTTTAGGGGCAACCCCGCCACCCACCCGCACGCTGCGAAAATCCGCCCGGGATCGGGCGAAGCATTTCGAAAATGTGCAGAAATGGAAACTTTTCCGGGGTCCTGCAGTGCTGACCGATGTCGACATCGTTGTTGGCCAGCCGCATGGCATAAAGAGCGACAGTCCGCAGGACATTTTATATTTAATTTACAGTGTGACCGCACTTGGTCTCCATCCGCCTGTCCCTGCCCCCCGTCCCTCTGTGCCGCGTCCTGATAACATGGATATCCTTTCGCTGGACGAGTGCATTTAATAAAGTGCAATGCGGCTTTGGAAATGTTTCATTGCCGGACGCGGAAAACTGTTTGGCAGCAGCGCTGTTTGCTTTGTATTCCGCGGGCTGGCCGGCACGGTCAAAAATTAATTTCTAATTCCCATTATGCTGGTCCAGTTGGCCCGGAAAATCTACTAAATACGCTATCCATTAAATAAACACACGCACACATTTTCAAATTGCGAATTGCATTAAATAAAGTTCCAAAATAGGCTTTTGGGGCCGTCGAAAGTGGGGATTAGCGAGTGGAGGCCGAAAATAAAGCCAACAAATTCGATTGGAATTAAAAAGGGAAAATTTGAAGAGGAAAAGCGGAAAAAGTTTGCCACAAATCAACTTTGGATACACTTTAGGGGGTATTATTTTAAGCCCAAGAAATATAAAATTGAAAATTTATTTAGGTTTTTGTAGAGCTTTCCTATAAAACCTATAAATAGATTTTTTAATTGAACTTTTGTGTGTTGTATATTTCGGAATAGCATATCCATGTAGTCAGCTTAAAGCCGGCCACGTGGAATTCCTTACTCAATTATTTTTACCCTGCATCCACTCGTCAACTTGTTTTTTATCCGATTCTCGTTTTTTCGAGCTCCCCAACTTGTGGGGATTGCTGGAAGGCCGAAATTGATGCCGAAGCTGAGCCCTGTCCATGGGCCATTCAGTGTTCAGTCGCCCACACTTTTATTGCTTTAATTGCGCACCCAAGCGCAACAAGAATCGGGGCACCTTGCTCTCCCCGAACTCGCATCTAGCACACATGTTGCTAATGAAGTTTTCTAACAACATTTCAACTCATGTCAGATCATAATCTGTTAATCTGCGAAGCACCCCGCCAGACAGGGCGCTGAAATGACATAAAATAAGCTGGAAACATGTCAAAAGCCGGCGACGACTGTACCCCCCAAAAAAGGAACAGGCGCTCACATCAATCTGCCTTTCCCTGGAAAAGCAGTGTGCCAGCAGAGGGCGCCAGCAGAGGGCAGTTAATGAAAATGGATTTTTAGTTTGGCATCGAATGGCAGGGGGGGAGTCAGCATCTGCTGCCTATTGCCATTCGGGGCCATTAGGGAAGTTGGCAGGACAAAGTACGAGTGTCTTGTAGATGCTATCTGTGAATTGCCAAAGGACAAAATAGACTGCAGAAGAGTAGAGTGTTCAAAAATAGAGTTGTTCTGTTAATTAATAATTCGATTCACAGCTCCTTGGGCTGTGAAGTTCGGGGAATATCACCATATTCAGAGATCCCGGACAATTTGCTTATTCGCCGGACTAAAAGCTTTTGCCTAATTGTGTATTATCGGGCTGTGTAATTTGGTAGATTGCTTAAGCAGCCATCGAAACGTGGCGCATTAATAATACCCTTTGGCAAACACAAATACACGTTTCCAATTCGAGCAACACATGTCAAAGTAAACAAACAACGCCACTGTCAACAGTTGTAGTTTTGATGACTCGTCGTTGGGGTGCGCCCGTGTCGACGTATTTGTTATGCTTACGCCTCGATTGTGTTGAAAAATCAACAAGCCCATCGATGGCCATCGACTGACGTCTAAGCACCGCCCCGGCACCTACCTGGGTGTGTATTTTAATTAAACCTGTTTTCGAAGGCATTTATCAGATGCAGACAGGATGTGTACCTGATCGCGTCGGCCCTGCTGCAGCTGCCGCTTTGAAAAAAGCACCGAGCTAGACAAAGGTGGCTGCCATCCTGGCCGGCGACTAGCATGTTTCACTGTTAATGGACTTTCGATATTTGCAGGAAGTTATGGCAGCTTGATTTATGCTCTATATGTCCAGCCGGTCGCACGTATAGTCGTTTAATTATTGAACCAGCGGGACGGGTGGCAGGGCGAGCTCAACGCAATCAAATTTCAAACGGTCTGGCATAAAAAATGTAAGCATTCAGCCATTGCTATTACTTACTTACATCAAATAAAACTCGAGTTTACAGCTCGGCACATAAAGTTTGCCGAATCGCAGCGATTGGGGAAAATTGGGCGACCGTTAAGCGCAGAGAAACAGAAATCAAAGTAAGCACCTAAGCAGCTTATGCAAAAGACAATCGAAGCCGAAGCCCCGGTTCTTTATTTTTTATATTCATTTCCATTTTATTTTACTACAATGCCAAGGGGCGGAAAGTGTTAAACAAAATTTTGCAGTCTGGCGTTTATTGAGTGGAACGAACGCCTCGGTTCGGTTCGGAGCTGGAAAATGGAAAATGTATAGTAACCAGGCAGCAGCCAGTCCGCCAGTCGGTAGTCGGCGGGTAAAAGCAAAAGTTTAAATTACTTTCTACTAAAACTTTGATCCCAGACAAAAGAAGTAGGCAGCGAAAAAAGCACGCAGGCAAGATTAATGCTTATAGCGTAAAGGGTAAAATGTTAAATAACTAAAGCCGAAAGCCAGCGGGAAAAGTTGCAACCATTAACGGGGTCTGTTCATACGAGTATGTTAATAATACATCAGTATTTGAAAATGTTCACTCGTCAAATTCTCGGAAGCTCTGTGTAATCTTCAATATATTTTTGCCAATCACCAAATGCGAAAAACTTTTCTTATCTGCCTATATCAAAGGCTGACAAGAGATGTCCTTTGTGGTCCCTGGGAGTCCTTGTAGTCCTTGTAGTCCTTGCAGTCCGCCTTCCGGCTTCCGTCTTCAAGCTGGCAGACAAACAAAACTCAACCGCAGACAAGCAGCTCAAAGGGAGTTGGCTGCTTCAAAAAGTTCATTCGTTTGTAAATAATTTTTAGCCATCGGCAAAATCGATACTTCGGCTAAGATTTTTGCATACACTCCGTGCGCATTTTGTCAAGCGCGGCAAAAGTTTTCGCTGGGCAAAGTTATATGAGCAGCGTATGCCGATAATGCATGCAGCCGAGGAAAAGCTGCTCGGGAAAGCCTCGCCGAGAGCCTGCAAAAGGGCGAAGAACTGGGGCGGGAAAACAGTGGCGAACCGGTAAGCAGGGCATAAGCCAAATGGTGAAGTTTTGCTATTAAAGTTTTTCATCATCGCCTATTTGCCGAGCACTCGAAATGTCACCCCCCCCTCCCCACAATGCTCTCGTCTCAGCCATAGGCAAATATTTGTCAGGCAATTAAATGTTTACTGTTTTTATTATATGTTTTTGTTTGCCCTACCCTTTTTGGCTGGGCAATTTTTTTGTTGCCATTGTGACTGAGGGCTTGGAGTTGACTGTTCCGGCTAAAATTAATCATACGCCTCGTTGCCACAATGCAAACAATTCGCCCAAACAGCAGGGAGGGAGAGGAACGAGAAGCGACTAAAACCGCAGCACAACGACGACCGGCTTTGTGTGCACCTTGCAACGTTGTGGCAAGTATATTTTTGGGATGAGCGAGCCGGGGAAAATCTATTTATTAGAGATGGAAACGTGAAGTTACTCCAGGGAAGTGTATGTATTCTATAAAATCTGTGTTTATCAGGAAATTTCATTTTAATTGGGCAAATTACTGTGTTGTTTGGGAGTAGAAAGCTGCAATTTTCAATCTTGACCGCCTACGAGAGCTTGTTAATTCGCTTATGAACCGAATTTTCATTATCATTATCTGCCTATTTCCTTTATTGCACAATGGCGACCATCTCCATTGCTAGGCAGCCGGGCAGCCGGTAATGCGATTTACTGGCAATCATACAAAGCGATTCAATGGACGCAGCTCGACATATTATTGCCACTCACTCCCTGCAACCTCAAGTGCTCCGCCAACTCCAGTCTCCAATCTCGATTGTGTGTGCATGCAAATTAATTAACAACACTCGCTGGGCCATAGTAAATTAATAATTTAGCCAGACATTACGCATACGACGCATCGGATGAGTGGCAGTAAAAAGCTGTCCGAAAAACCCGACGGGGACGGGACTGGGACGTGGACTGGGACGGGGCCAGGAGTCATTTTAATTACCACATAACAAGGCAGCGGGCCGCAAATGGCAACTGGGAAAATGCGGAAAAGCTGAAGAGTGTTGGAAACACTGGAATACGGAAATGCCGGGGAGTGGGTAATCAGAGACGACGGGCAGGGGACGCTTGTCACGCTAAATGGGAAATGTCGCGTATACGACCTGAGGGCCCCAGCGCGTGCCAGTGTGCAATTTGGCGACTGTGTGTGCGTTTTATGACATTGCCAATTTACGAAAATTTCATAAATATAAATTGGTTTTAAATGTTAAAATAAAACAATTAAAATGGCCGCTGGTAAACAGCACGTCGAGCTCTCAGCCCGCCTCTGGATAATGTTTGTCATTTCGCGGAGCTTTGAATAATTTAGGCGGCATTATGTTTGCAAATCGGAAATGAGTTGGCAAACATCCCCCACCAAATTCGCACGAAACATGTGAAACTTTCAGCTAAATCAAAAGCGGAAAATTGCTCGATTCAATCACGGGACAAACAAGAAATTTATTTACCTATCAACAAGATTTTTTGCGGCCCAAAAACACCGAAAATGGTTTATGGTTGTTACTGCCAGCTCGAACATTTCAGCGGCGGCGATAAAACAGCATGACAAATGAATGGAATTCATTCGTTTCCGCTGCAGCCATAAATTGCTCACTAATAAAACTGCGGAAAACCCATTCGAATGTCGTCAAAAAAAGTAAGAAACAAGCGAGGGCGTGTGCAATAAATATTTGGCAAACGGCCTGAACAATATGCCCGACTTGAAGAGCAGATGAAATCCTTGACTTAAAGTTGGGGCTATTAAGTCGCAGCTAACAAATCGATATTTAATGACGGAGCTTAGTCACGCCCTCGGACACCCCCGAAAGGACACCCCCGCCCCGGGACGGGGCATATAGACGGCGGGCTTACACTCAAACAAAGCAAGCGCATACATCATTGTCAATGTCAAAGTGTCAAAGCAAACTTGCAGCGCACAAAGCCAGCGGCGCATAGTAGTCAGTCCTCAAACCAAGGGGGCCTTACACCGAAAATAATAATAATCGCAAAGAAATCCTGCTTATTTCCCTTCACTCATCGATTCAATGTTTGCATTTGAGGGTAGTCACTGCAATCATGATTATACATTGCTATTTATTCTTGTTTGAGTTAAATGTACCCCGAATCGCATCTGATTTGTCCTCTGTGTCGCCGAGCAGGCCGACGCAAGTCAAGTGCAATAAACCCTTCGACCGAGCGGAGTGTTTTGCATTTCGACCACGCCCACATAATGCCCACACCGCCAGCCCAACCCCACTCGCCTGCAGTTATGATGTTGCAGTAAGCAGCAAGTAAACTGCAATTTGCGAACAAAAACTTTGCTAGCGACAAACTTTACCCCTCGGACGGACTCCTCCATGGCATCCCTTACGCTCTGTGTGTCCGTTTCACTTGGCAAACGGGCAGCAATTTGAACTGACAAAGTCCGGCGATAAAAAAAATGCTTAAGTACTTTACTTTTGCTTTGAATGCAATGCACAAAAGTTTATTAAGCAAACAGGTAGCGATAAAAAATGGCAAACAGGAAGCTGTGATTGATCAAACCTACAAAAATACGTAACCAACTGGCTTAGAAAATAGCAGGGACCACCGTATCCTTGATGCGTGTCCTGGACTCTTGGCATAGAACGTTGCCCCTTGCANTAGAAAATAGCAGGGACCACCGTATCCTTGATGCGTGTCCTGCAGTCTTGGCATACAACGTTGCCCCTTGCAAAGATTATCACACCCGGCAATCGGGCCAATGAAGCCCAACAATCGGGTGTCAATTTGACGAGTAGCTTGTCCCCCAAAATAAACTCACACAGTCATCCTCGCACACACCTGCCACGCCCCGGCGGCTACCCGCCCATCGATTGTGTGTACGCCGCTCGCATAATCAATTATGCGTCTGCAGTGCGTCCAAAGTTGCCTCTAAACTTGGCAATTTATTTGCACCGGAAACTCAACATAAATCAAACTAATTTCTCCTGGGATTTTTCAGCCCAACTTCCACAACGTGTCCCTGTCGCGCTTGCTCCTGTCTGCTGCTCCTTCCCCTTCCCGTCTCCACCGAGCTATTGTTGTTATTTTGCCATTGCTGTTGCTGTTGCTGTTGCTGTTATTGGTCACGTGTTTAGCCGAGAAGGAGCAGCCGTGTGTAGGGGGGAAAGGGCAGGAGGCATAGCAAATTGAATTTGTCGCGCTGTGTTGCATAATTTGAGGCGCATTGTGCGTCTAATTGGCCGGGCCAACAACGCCGGGAAAAAGTGAAAGCCCCCAAAGAAAATTCCTGCAGGAACTCAGGAACTGGCGTCTGATTAAACAGGTTTTGTTCTCGATTCGGAAACGGAACTGCCATTGGAGTTGGTGTGCATGTTAATTGCGGAGGCGGCTGTCTCTGCGCGTTTGTTACGCGAGAACAGCGCCAATCTGCGTCATTTTAATGTCACTGCCAGAAGCTATAACGGCGGAAAAGAAGGAAATCAAATAAGGAAAATGCTGTGAAGACAGGAGCTAAAATTAGGCATTCCTTGGACTGGGACGTCACGTTCGACCCGGCGTCGTGGGAATCCGGAACACAAATCGAAACAGCCAACTACTCGTATTTGGGAACCCGTAAAATTCGGAATATGTTAGTGTGCCCCCAATCTCAGAAGGCCTTCGTCAAGGAATTTCAAACAATTGAAACAAAGCACCCAATGAATTTAAGATTATCCCTGCTAGGGTAAGGCAACTCAATGCAGCATCAGTGTCAGCAGACAGTAAATCTGTTTGCCTGAAACAAAAAAAAAAACCAAAAATATAAAATAAAGTAATTTCAAAATTGCTAGTTGCTCGAGAACCAAAAATGGAACAGAATTCCATTGACCACTCGGCTCAGGGTGATGAGCTGCCTCTGGAAAAACAGCTGGCGCAACTGAGTCTGCGGGATTTCCGCAACGAGCACCGCATGGAGCCGCCGCCACAGGACTTGCACTTGGACCTGCACTTGCCCAAGCAAAAGGACGTTGTGGACACCATGATGGAATTCTGGCGCCTTAAGGGGCACTGCGACTACACGGTGCGGATCGGGGCACATCAATTCCCCTGCCACCGCATGGTCCTGATGGTCTACATCGACTGGGTGCGCGAGCACCCCGAGAAATCGGAGCTGGAGCTGCCAGAGGATGTGGTGCCAGCAGGCATATTCCCGTCGCTCTACCACTGGATGACCGATCAGGAGACACAACTGAAGCGTTCGGAGATCATAGACCTTCTTTCGGCCGCCCAGTACCTGAGGATCAAGGACTTGACGCACCAGATCTGGTCCTGCCTGGAGTCAAAGGACTTTATCGAACACCACGCCTTCCAGGTGGCCAAGGAGGTGTTGCGCTTCAAGGACCTGCAGCACTTGCATCTGCCCATGCTGCAGCGCATTAGCTGCTACTTCCTGACATTCGTGTCCACCGTGGAGTTCCTGGCGCTGTCGCTCGACAGCTTGGTGCACTTGTTCTCGTCATGCGAAATAGCCGTCAATAGCGAGGCGGAGGTCTTTTATGCCGCCATACGTTGGCTGAATCACAATTGGCCCCAGCGGGTGGAGCACGTAATGAAAGTTATGGAAAATGTGCGCCTGATCCGAATGTCCAAGAAGCTGGTCAGGCTGCTGCAGGAGCAGCGGGGCGAGTGTCAAGTGGACCGCGTCACCCAGCTGCCGGACATGCAGCGGAAGCTCGAGGAGATCAGGTGAGTGCTGTGAAACATACATCCAAAGTGTAATTGCTGCAATCGAATCGGGTAATGGGTGTTAAGAAAAACTATTCTTGAGACCCAAGTATCTAATCGTATAATACTGAATCTCCTCACCAGCTTCAACCAATGCCTGATGCGCCAGAGCGACGGGACCACGTTCTTTGTCCAAATTTACGAGATCTTCGGCGTTACTCTTCCGCCGAACCGAAAGTTTATTTGCCACGGGTTGTCCGCCTACCACCAGCCCGCCGAGAGCGCTGCCAGCAGTGTGTTCAGCTACGGTGACTTCCTCAGCTACCTGGGCGTGCTACAGACCCTGCCGCCGGATACTTTGCAGCATGTGGCGCAGCAATGATGACTCTAAGTGGCATCGAACCCGCAATTTCGCTCTTCTCACTCCGGCAATGATGACGATGATGTGGCACAGTGACGGCGATCGTAGCATGTGGCAGTTACACAGCATTTGCATTACCTTCGAAGCAGGCATTTTCTAGACCTTAAGTAGCGAGACGGGTTCGAAGAGTTTTCCAAGATGAATGCATCTAAATAATTTCATGATTTGTACAACATAAACTGTGATTCATTTTGTAAATTGTTTAAGGCGTTTGCAGCAAATTACAGTTCTTACTTCCGATTCCAGGGTGTTTAAAAGGGGGCATCCAAACCTCTTCAGCGATTTTCACAACAATTTCCTCATCAGCAGTAAGAGCCGCAGGTCGCGCAGCAGCGTCGTCATTCCCCGGCCACATCACCTTGTTTTCAGGTTGAAGCGCTCGCGGGGGGCTGCTATGGAGCTTTGTGCACCCAACACACGCCCCGCAGCCGCAATCTGGCACCCGATTTGGTCCACAACTTGCCGCCCGCGCTGCCACACACACCTGGTGTCCTCGTCGCCGTGGCAGGTAAATTGAAAATGTTTGTTGCTGCGGCAAGAGTCTGCAAAGTTGGCAAATCGAGATTGCAGTTGCCGGTGACGATGGCGATGATGCCGGCGTTGATGATGATGATTTTCGGCTAATAACTGCAAACCGTAGCTACCAGAGAGAGAAAGACAAATTTGCATAATTAACAAGTTTGCGCTGAAAGGCGATCCTGCTTAAGCGTGGGAAAAACTGCGACCACACAATGTTCTAATGTGCTCAACACTTTGTGGCTTAAAAAATTGCAAAAATGGTACGTGTGCGCATGTAGGGACTGTTATTAAAATCATAAATCTGCATTAAGGCCCGGGACCGCGTGTGTGCGGGCCAACAAAACGGCTTTATCAGCTAGGCAACGCATTTTTCACATTTTTCCCGCCCGCACACATAAATTTATTTTAGGGCCTTGTTCGTCCCGCTTTTTTTAATAAACTCTCGGCAGTGTCCTCCTCGCCCGCTTGATGCCACATTCGCGCAGGGCTTATGTCCTGAACGGCGCCCCTTAATTTATTTTCCATACACATCCCACGGCGTACAAAAAAACATTAGGCAAAATGATTAAAAACCACTTTAATATATTTTCTTTGTCAGTCCGGAGAGACAATGGCGAATAATAGAATGTGCGAGCAAGAGTCTGACAGCGGATTTTCCAGGACTGGTGTGGAAAGCAGTTGATTTTGGGGCCAAGAAGATGGTTTGGAGAAGCTTAAATTGAGTAAAAGTGCAGGATTTGATTCAGGATTCATTTATTTCTTTTAGCCCGGCAGTGGCTGTTGGGGATTAAAAGGTGATGGTCCCATATCGAACGGGTTCTGGGGCCTGTGAGGCGGGGGTGGTCTCCAAATTCTTGCTTCTGAGAAAAACACTCCCAGAAAAGCGTAGAAAAACAGCAACAGCCAATACTTTGCCATTATTGCAACCAGACTGTGATCATTTCAGAGCTACCGCAGCGTTTTTATAGCAAATCTCCCGACTAGGTGAATCCCCAGATCGTGGGCCATGAGATCACAGGCTTATCAGCAAAATGCCAGACAGGGGATTTCTTTCTAAAGGGGATCTTTTGATTGCTGGTTGTCTAGCAGATGATGAAATTAATAGCAGTAGCAGCTAAGCAAATAATTTGGGCGGTAAAGAGTTCAAAGTCCCTGCGAAAATTGGGCGGGAAAAGTCCCAAATTAGGTGGGAAATTCAAAAGGGGCCAATTGCTTGCCTTTCTATAGAATTCCTAGCAGCTGCCATTGTTCTGAATTGTAAATTGCCTGCATATATATATTGTATATAGCCAACCCAGCGCGGTGGCCTATTAATGAGCCAGCTTACAATTATAGTTCGGTCTGTATTGTGCAGGAAGCCTTCGCTGATTCTATCGATTTTCTGTAGTTGCTCATTTTATGAAACAAAAAGGAAAATGGCAGAGTAGAAGGGGATGAAACAGACAGCAACAAAAAAGTTCAAAATTACAACGCATAGTTGCGGTCAATTGTTAGTGCAAAATACCCCAAACAATTAGAAACCACAATTGCTGTTCTGGCCAAGGGAGAACTTTTCATTTTTACTGGCAGGACTGCAGGCTGCACTTGCCGCCAACCCGACCCCCTTGGCCCCCTTGTCTGCAAATGCATTCTGGGGTTAATGCTCGCAGTCAAGCGAAGGGCGAAAAATCCCCCAAAAAGCCCCCACACGAAACCTTCAACCCCTCACAACCCTTAACCCTTAACCCACTTCAGCCCGAGAGTTCGGTTTATAAACTTGCGCCCGGGCATTGCTGTGTCCTGACAGTACATTTGGCAAATTTTCCTTTTCCTCGGAGTTCGCTTGGTGCTGAACTTTCCTGCAGCTGCAGTTTTCCACCGCCACCCCCTGATTTCCTACTCTCCCCGCTCCGGCCCCGGCTTTTCTTCTTGGCTGTCCCTCTGTCAAGTGAGGCGAACATAATGCGATTTTAATACAGATTTCGCCCCAAACCCCGCCCGCCGCCCTATAGCTCTGAAGACTGAAGTCTGTCATGTTGCCTGACATTCTGCATGGCAGGACGTGTGCATGGGTGTAAGCCTTTAACTGTTTATTTGTTGGCCAGGACGTGTGCCACATTGCGGTCCAATCGGTTGATAACTGCGTATCCGGCAGAGCACTTAAGCTGCTTAAATGTTTTGCTCATTTTCCGGGAAAGGGAACCCCCTCCTGACTTTTGCACAATTGAATAATTAGTTGCCACAAGCAAAACGTCGAAATAACTGAAAATTGAATGAGTTTTCGGGGGTGAGAGCATTGTCCAAGCCTGGCAAACCTGAGTTTTAAGTACGACTAATGCAATTGCATTGGAAATTTTGGAATATGCCTTTTAGAATATTCAAAACTAATGCCCCATTGCTGGCGTTACATACTATGAACGTTAAGAGAGCTAGAACTCTGATGGGATTCCGCTTAATCCCATTCGCTGTAATCTTTTTGCCAAAGGGGGGGTAACAAAAAAATGGTAATCTTTTGCCTGGTCTTTTTGGCAGCATTTCCATAACAGGTGGCGTCTTTTCCTCGTTTAAAAATTCAGCATTCCCCTGTTTTTTTTGATGCTTTGTTTTTTAGTGTCTGCACTAAACAGTTTAACCCACACAGAGCCGGGAAACGGAATTTGTAGCGCTCTGTGTGTATCCTATCCATGGGTGGTTCATGCTTTTACAATCCTATTAAAGTATCAGACAATCTAATCAACGGCAGGCAGAGCAGCTCAAAAACCGCGAGTCCTGCACACGCGCTAAACGCTGCCAAAAAGCAAGGACGACCGCAGACACTGTCGGGATAGCTGCTCGGCGAAAGTGGGCGAGATTCTGGGTGATTTCTGGCTGATTCCTGGCTGATTTCTGGGGGTGGCAGATCCGCAATTGCTGACGCCATGGCTGCTCCTGCTCGTTGACAGGACCACCCAACAGGACCGTCCCAGCCACCATTTGGTCTACAACTAAACACGCAGATAGACAAGCAGATAGCAGGGCAGCAGCAGCAGCAGCACCTACAACAACATTAGGCGAGCAATAGGAAGGGCTACAGCAACAGCAACAGCAATCACAAGAATGCCAACAATGGCACCAAACAACAATCGCATTACAAGGCAAAATGTCCAGTAAAACAGGCGGAGGCAGAATCGCCTGCTTGATGGTTTTGTGGGCCTTGGGAGACTCGGTTTCTCGGAGGATACGGCAAGGATACCGCCCGCTTTCCAGAGACCAGTGAAAATTGCGTGAGTTCAGAGTGGAAAAAGTCACGAGATGGCTGGAAAAGATTTCAGCAATATAACCGAAACAGTACCTTTATCAAATTAATATATTTGATTTAGGTTCGCAGGAGATGCTTGAGCAAAAACCTGATCATATAACCCGAAACATGTCTTGAGGTTGTAACAACCGTGCAAGCTGATAGATTTTCCCTCTCAAAATGTAAATTTTTAATGAGTTCAATTATTTTCCCTTTTTTTTAATGGAAAAACCTTTTGTTTTGAGGACTCACGAACCCATCGCCGACTCTTGACTGCTGGCCAAAGTCGGTTCAGTGCATTGTTGTTGGCTCGGTCTGCGTCAGTTTAATTTGAATACACTTAAGTGTGTTGCGGTGAGCCAGGGACCCGCTACGAGAATTTCCAATTGAAAATCACTTCAAGTTTAATTTGATTGCCGCTCCGGCAGCAGGGAGAAGTGGTTAGCCCCCATTGCCGATGTCATTTCTCCATTTCTCCAAGTCTCACGTCGGCTGCGTAGATGTGTCTCGTTTCTCTGTTGGATTTTAATCACATTTTGGGGCCCCGGCATTAATATTGATGAAAACTTGTTATGTTCTGCATAATTTCTGAGCCGGCCCGATGGTCCAGAGCGGAAACAGCAACATGTTTCGAGTGCGTCCCCTGCCCAAATAAGGGGAATACCCGCTCGAATTTCCTCAAGTTTCGCTCGGCGAAGTTTCATTACTTGATTATTTCCACTTGCCTGTGTGTGCTGTGCCGTGCTGGAGGAGTGTACAGTTCTGGAAGAAAAGGAGCAGAAAAAATGCACGGAAAACGAAATTAAATCTCCAGGCAAAGTCAACGCAAAAAAAAGGGCAAATGGAATGCGCCACGCAGACGTTGGGGGAGTGGAAAATGTAATGCAATCAAGAATCAGAAAAGGGGAATCAGTTTGCGAAGAATGCGGAATACCCTTTGACGAAACCTGTTGTTCACCTCAAATTGAATTTCCCGGGACGATGACAGAGGGTTTAATGCTTTTGTTGTTAAAGTTTTCAATATCTCGGGCTATAAGGGTCCAAATTTTGAAGTTCCTACCTTGAATTTTTGCGGGTAGTCCAATGAACGATGCCTTTTACCATTTAGTTCAAATCGCTGTCATTTTTGTTGGCTATAATCTGGCAGATTTCATAAAAACAAGAAAAGTTGTTTATAAAATTTTTGGGGAAATAAGCTTTCAAAAGAGTTATTCCACGCTATTCTGCGATTTATTCTGACAAAGTTATGAGATCGCAAAGTTGAAATATGTGAACAATTTTAATATTGTGCTCTAGATTTTTGCGATATTGACATTAGCTTAATGTGCAATCCTGTCACTGGGCTATGTTTAGTGGTGGCTGACCCCTGAAAGCCTGCAGGATACCCTCGACGTGCCCGCTCATAATCATCCTTCCGCCACAATGATGATGAACCCATTATGCCAACCCACACGCCGGCCAGGTGAGGGTAAAAAGAAGCAGGAAAAATTGGATTTTCATTATTTACAGCATATTACACACACATATCGCTCGGCAGATCCTGCCTCCGGTCCGGGAGTCCTGCCCCGGACACATATCTCGCATCGAATCGATAGGCATATGTGTTCATGCATCAAGTAGGTGGGCTAGCTTTTATTCGGCTGCAACGTGGCGTATACGTAACAACAAATACAACAAAAAAAAATGGAAACAGGAAGGAAAACCGAAGCACGACAAGTGGAAGAGTGGAAGCGGGGCAAGGGAGTGGGGGGAAGCGATACAGACAGCCTGACAGGATGGACCCTTTGGGCTAGGAAATTAATTAAATTAAGTCAACGAAAAGTGAAACGCCAGACGCACTACACACAGTTTCCTGTCATCCTGGGAGCAGGAAGCCCTTGCCCGCAGGACACACAGTCTTTGACATTCATCGCTTTTCCATGATGCGATGCTGCCGGCATCCGCGATAAGCCCGCTTCGTTATAATCCTAATTAAATATTTAGGTTTACTCTATGGCTGTATTTACACAGCTCCCACTCTTATCGTTCGCCCTGGCTCAGTGTGTCCTGTTTTTTGGCTTTCGTCCTTTATCTGATAAGCTGACTGCGGGGCAAGGGTTAATTGCATTAGAGTTATGACAATTGCCGGCAAATTTGAGGGGCATGCCGGGAAGGCAAATACGCAATTTGAATGCGAAAATCAAGGAGACTAATTAGATAAAAGCTGCGCCATCAGCTGGGTCGCGTACAGTTGCGTTACTACTCGTATATAGCTCCCTTTTACTCGTTTTTTCAAACTCCCGCTTGCGCAGTCTAGACAGGATCAAATAATAAACCGATCCGGGAGAGATTCGAGCACCCTTTAGGAGGCTGCCTCTTCGCAGATGCTAACTGTTTGCCTTTCCATTTTTCATTTCGCCGGCGATGCTCCCACTCAAAGTCCTTCGGCCTCGTCGAGAAGACAGGGGCGCAATTTGTTTTAATCAACAAAGTCAAAATAGGGGGCACGTAGATCTCCGTTCTGTGAGAAATTAAATAAACTTTGTGCTGGCCATCGTCTGCGGTTTCGACCGCCCTCCCCCCCCAGACACACAAAAAACGTCGGAACGCTGACGGCCAAAGGACTCGCCACCGCCGGCCCCCACGAAAAAGGACTCTCGGACGTGACGTGCACTTGCAACGCTCTCCTCCACTGGCAATCCTTTAAAGCGGTTTAATAATGCAGCAACTCTCGGGGGAATATATCCCTTTTAAGCCCCGAAGACATTCATTTTCCTGAGCACACAAATTTGTCATAATGAAGTTGAATTCTTGGCCTCGTGGACTGGTAATCCCGCAATAATAACAATACGTTCGACAGATAAATGAAAATTCCAAAGCAGAACATAAATTATTTCCCAGGCCCTGATTTATTGGCTGACCACAACAAATGCCTCGCACAACAACAACAGGCGGGCAACACCCGAGATTTGCCGGGAAATCGGGGCCAGGGGCCGGCATCTTGGGAGGTTTTTCAGTGAGGTGCCCGCTCGCAATTGTGTGTTTTGTTGGCATCCTTGGTGGGCCAAACTTTTGATCTCCTCGTCGATGTATTTATTGTGTGTCCATTGTGTGTTATCAATAAAGCAAATTGAATTTGCGGCGGTGCAAAAAGTGCCACTGAGGTCGATCAAGATAAATGTCAGCGGGTGCGCAGTCCCAGATTTTCGTCTTGGAATTGCCCTCAAGCCAGGGCTCAAGATTCCTGTTTGTGCTGTTTGTGCTTCTGTTGAAATACACGAATTAAATGATTCTCCTCCCGATCCCGCCACAATGATAAATGAAAGAGGTTAGCTGATGATTTAACAATACCTACCAAGGAACGCGCGCCCGCATCCTAATCCTTGACATCTTCATTCCTCGGCCCCAAAAACAAACTGCTTATTTATTTATCATCCCCGCTCACATACTTTGAATGTAATGAATCACATCGAATCGAATCGAATCGAATAGGATCGAATTGAATCGGTTCGGTTCGCTTCGTTTTGGATCAACTTTTGTGCGCTCCGAGGCGTAAATGTTTTATGGAATGATTTATTATGCCAGCCTCTATCTGTCCACTGGCCGGGGCGTGGCCCGGCTCCTAGGCCATAAAACATGGCCCTTATTTGTTGCCACTGCTGCTGGTGATGCTGGTGATGCTGGTGATGCTGGGTGCGCCGCTGCCCCGAAGGTCCAAAAGAACACGTCCAATCGATTGTTAACAACCCGCCTAACAAGAACAAATGTCGCTCGCATTGAAAAATTGTTATTTCTTTGTCTGCAAAGGTTTCTGGTTTTTCCTTTTTTTTTGCACAGAGGTGGAACATAATTAATGGAAGTCCCTCTTTGTTGTCCGGGATTTAATTAGTGGTCTAGCAAATCTCTTTGAACTGGCTGGGTGGCAGGGTGACAGGGTGGCTGGCGGGTGTGAAATCTTGATTGGAAAGGCATTTCCTCCAACGCCATGCCCCCGAATACATTAAAATAATTACCTTCCAATGCAATGGCGTTAATTACATGCATCCATCTGCGCTTTGCAACGAAAATAAAACACCAAACGCAAGCTCACAAATGAAATTGGGCATAAAACAATGCATTTCCGCTCTGCCCCGACACCCCCGGGACATGGCGGCTTCCTTCCGCTTGCCCGCCGCTTTTCACACATTTTCCAGCGGGTTCAATAAACACTCCTAACGTCTGGATCAGGATCAGACTAGGGGGAAACAAATGGAGTGCGAGAACTACATAAAAAAGCGGAGGGAAAAATGGACGAGGACATTGAAATTGTTGCCTGCTTTATGTTGTCATTCCATTAATTATCGTTCGTTATTTTAACTTTTAGCATCGCTGTGTGAGTGGGTGCACTTCCATTGTCCTCTGTCTGCACTTTACAAATACCTCATAACATTCAGCCGCCATCTTTTTGTCCGATTGCTCGTCCTTTTTTTTGTAGTCGCAGCGATTTTTCTGTAGTTTTTTTGTCAACGCCTTTTGTTTGCACATTAAATGGCATTGGCCGCCAGCGCCATGTGCGATTGTCCCGGCGAGCTTTGCTACCTCTTTTTCGTCCTTTTCGGATGAACAACGCGGCTCCCCCGCCCACGACGGCATTCCCGATGGGTGATCTGGTCTGGGTAATGAATTACTAGCCACATGCTTTTTGTCCAGCCCGGCACCCGCTGTCTCGCAACAATGACATTGCAGTTTTTAGCCGCCGCCAGCGCCAGGACATTTGCACATTTTCAGGGCCGCCAGACGGGGTCCAGGATCCCCCGCCCCGGCTGCCGTTGGAGGAGCCGGCGGAAATTATGCCTGTTTAATTGTTATATGGCCATGGGCAACACCATTTTAAATGCTTGGCATTGAAATATGTCCAGAGAGGGAGGCTACATTCCACTTGAATAAAACGAAATGCATGTATCATGAATTTAATAATTACTTTAAATTTAACTAAGGCAATTTAAACAAGCCAAGAAAACCTTTTGCCAGCTTCTTAGCTTGCATTCTTCAACAGGGAAAAGTGTGAACTAATTGAATTACATTTGTCACTTTATTATTGAGGCCAATCGAAATGAATTCAATTAAATATACATGAATTGAATTATACTTGCATTGGAAAATAAATTCCAAAAGAGATGAGACACGAAATGTAAAATTCTTTAATTAAACTACAAAAGTCTGGGCCTTTCAAGGGCTATTAAATTCGCGCAGAGAAAGCAAATCCCTTGCTCAGATTAAGACTTTTCACTTAAGCAGCTTTCAGCCCGGAGGGGAGCAGGGGGAGCTGAGAAGGGGGGACTCGGATGAAAAATGAGTTAAAGCCCCTGCCAGGGCATTCATCAAGCCAAGTGCCCGAAAAACGGGGCCAAATTCTAATGGGAAAAACTAAGAAAAGCTGGCGAGAACTTAATGCCGAGGCGGAAATGTGACACGTTGTACTTGAATGCTTCGCCTGGAAAACCGTTTCCGGTTGCCGCAAAAATTAATTTCATTAATGCACGAAACCGGAGAGGCCAGCAGAGCTGGATGAAAGGCGGAAGGAGCAGAAGGGGAACTTGGGGTGCCAAGGAAATGGGACACAGTTCCATTTAGTTGATTCTCACTTTATTCAAAGGGCATCCCTGCAATTAATTTCCTATTCAAACTGCTTCTTTAGCCGGGCCAGCTGGGTGAGGAACGCGTCGCGTGTGGCCCGCCTCTTGGCCAGATTATCCAGGGGCACCAGCTCCTCGCACTGCCTGGCAATCTCCTCGAGCGTTGCCGTATCCTCGCGCGTATTCGGTGTCTCTCCATAAGTGGCACTCACGGCCGAGATTTCTCCGCCAAATCGCTGGAAGTAATCGGCCACGCCGCCGGGGGCGTTCAAATGGGCCGTTTCCAGGGATCCCAAGAGGGCGTAGCGCAAGCCCAAGCCCTGGCTGAGGACTCGATCCACATCCTGGACGGTGAGTATGCCGGAGGCCACCAGGCGCCAGACCTCGTTGAGGATGGCGTACTGTATCCGATTGGTGGCAAAGCCCTCGATCTCGCGGTTCAAAGTCACCGGGCGCTGGCCAATGCTCTGCATCAGGGATCTGGTGGCCGTCACAGCCTCCTTGCTGGTCCAGGGAGCGGGCACGATTTCCACGAGGGGAATAAAGTAGGGCGGGTTCAGGGGATGGGCCACCAGCATCTGACAAATCACATTGGAAACAATTGAAGCTATCTGGGCGGAGTTAATGCCCTCACCTGCTGCTTCCTCTTGAGGCCCTCGCTGTACAGAGACGGCATAAACGTGCTAGTAGAGCTGGCCACCACGGTTTTGTCATCCAGCAGCTCGTCCAACTGGCAGTAGAGCGAGCGCTTGAGCTCCAAGACCTCGGGCACACACTCCTGGACATGCAGCGCATCCCGGACCAGCTCCTCCAGTTTGGTGGTCACCTCGACCAAGGCGAACTGCTCGGAAGCTCTCAGATCGCCCCGCAGCGAGCCCTTCTCCTCCAGGCTGTGCAGCTCCTTCTGCAATTCCTGCAGCGCGGTGGTCAACTGGCTCTCCAGGATGTCGTACAGCTGGACGCGATAGCCGGCGGCTGCAAAGAGCATGGCCCAGGCCCGTCCAATCAGGCCACTGCCCACGATCCCAATCTTCTGGCCGCTCATTTCGGACTGTCGGATGTCGGATGTGGAAACTCGGATGCCGGCGATCTGATGGGGCTGCGAACGGAAGATTTATCGCCCTGGCACAGTGGTTGTTAGCGGGGGATATTATTGACAGAGTTGTAAATACTTTTTACTTATTTTTGGGAGTATTTGCTGGCTTAATTGCATTCATTTCCTAAGTAGTTGTCACCCGTGAAGTGGTTGAAATTGCCTTAGAAGTTTTCCTAAAAATTCTACCACTGTGCCAATGCAGTTCAAGTTCAACCAGCATTCACATCACTCATGTGACCAAATTGTACATATATTGTATATACAATGTAGATAATGAATTGTTTATTTATGCCAGTGCACTGGAAATAAGAATGTAACATTTGGGTTGGAACAATTGCCTAAAATCACTAGTAATTGTTAAGTTTGGTTCAATTTACAAGACCTTATCAGCAGCAACAATATTTATTACNATTTGCTGGGTTAATTGCATTCATTTCCTAAGCAGTTCTCGACCGTAAAGTGGTAGAAATTGCCTTAAAAGTTCTCCTAAAAATTCTACCACTGTGCCAATGCAGTTCAAGTTCAACCAGCATTCACATCACTCATGTGACCAAATTGTATATTGTATATACAATGTAGATAATGAATTGTTTATTTATGCCAGTGCACTGGAAATAAGAATGTAACATTTGGGTTGGAACAATTGCCTAAAATCACTAGTAATTGTTAAGTTTGGTTCAATTTACAAGACCTAATCAGCAGCAACAATATTTATTACTCCCAAATTAATTTATTAGCAATTAAACTGAGATTAGAGTGATGCCCCCTCACCCTTACCCTTCCTACTGAGCCGTCCGCCTTAATTTAATTGCTTATCAGCTGCGCCTGCTTTGTGAAATTGTTAGCAGCCAATTAATTGATAATCCCGGAATTTTGTGATTTATTAAAGCTTTTGCCTTGGCTTTCACTTTCGAATGGATGACCCTAGAAGGAGGAGGGGGCTTTATAGAGAAGATTTGTGGGCGTGACAGGCCGCCCAGCAGCTGACAAAAGCCTGCATGTAATACTTTTATGCATATTTCGCGCATATTTTTCTGACATTGTAAGTGGCTGAGGCTGCCAGCAATAAATTATTGAATAAGCACTGCCAGCAACAACGACAACGACAACAGCACCAGGAGCCGGAAGAGACAGCCGCAGGGAGTCAGGGGAAGGGAAATGGAAATGGAGATGGAGATGGAGATGGAGGTGGAGCAAAGTGCAGGGCGTGGGAGTCCTGGGAGAGAGTCTCGTTTTCATATGTAAACCACATTAATCATACGCCCCGTTTGCGTTTTCATTTACGCCACTGACATATGAAAAAAAATGTGAACGAATGAATAACAACAGCAATAACAGGAGTAACCGAAGGATCCCGCCACCAGAAACCGAAACAGAAGCAGAACCAGAAACAGGAGCAGAATCAGGAGCAGAATCAGTGGGGAATCCCCAGACGAAACTGTTAGGCAGGCGAGTTAAATCAGCCATGAAATGCCATCTACACTATGGCAAGCCATAAAATGGAAATCAACAAAAGGGCCGTGGCAGAAATATTTATGCATTTAAATATATATGCATATAATATTGTACAAAAAGAGCGTTCGTGTCGAGAGATTCGCATTTCACTTCATTGCATTTAAATGCTTGTTAATAAAAATGGAAAATGGAAATCAATGCCAGATGCAAAAAGGAGAATTGTTGAAAGCGTTTACGTTTACGTTTACGTTTACAATTGCTCGTTTCCGTCGAACCACTCCGCCGCTTCCCCTCTGGGATGCAATGGAGAGGAAAGCGCAAGGTGAAAAATTAAGCAGTATTTCGATACGGCAATTACCATTCAGATTATGGGAATTTATTTGAAAATATTTGGCCGATACATTAACAAGTCGATAGCTGATCTAATTAGAAATCACCTTAAAGCCAATCAAATGCGGTCAACTGTCACAGTGGCAGAAATCAAAGTCACCAGCAAAAAAAAAGGGCCACAAAAAAGTTGGAATAAGGGAAAAGGAAAACAGAGAGCTGTAAAAAAAGGCAACCTCAAAATCAATTAATTTTATTGGCCATCTTGCCGTGTCCGCTCTGCCAATCCGTTTCGTGTGCGGAAAACAGAAATGTCATTGTGGCTGAAACTATTTCCCAAACAGACTGCAATTCCCCGTTTATTTCGACCTTTTTCCTCGGGTCCATATGGATGAGGGTATTACGGGTGGCAAACTACAAATGCTAGCCATGAATACCCAAAAAAGAAAAGTTTCCAAAAACATTTATTCAAAACAATTATATTTATATTATTTAGGAGTACAATGAACTTTGATGGAAGGCTGTTAGAGTATCGCCTGTTCGTTGGCCACAGATAATCTGTTTTATCACCGCTTTTTGTTGTATTGTTTGTCATTGGGTAGATTCTAAATCTGAGTCTATCTCGTCTCTGACATTGACAAAAGTGCAAAGGATTAAAAGTTGTGCACGGGGCCCGGCACACAAAAACCATTGAAAGCTAACCACATGGTTGGCCCACATGCCACCTACCATTTTCCCCCGAATTTTCCAAGGTTTTTTTGTAGTTTTTTTTTTTGAGCCGCACCGAGGAATTGAAGTCACGTAGTTTGTGTGCAAATTTTTTGTGCCTCCGTGTTGCGTATTCCCGTGTACGAGCGATGTGCGAGAGTTGGTCCTGGTCCCTTTTTGATTTGGTTATGTAGCTAAATTTAATTCTTGCTTAGCTGCCGCCGCACTCTCTGTTGCCGGGCTGGCTGATTAAATTTTGCTGTCGACACTTACGTGATTTCAATGCGTAATTTATGCCAATAACCCTAGTCCATATGGCTCCAAAAATCCGGAACAGGATGCGGGAACGGGTCCTGCTCTGGGCCGGGGAGTCGGACGAACTTTTAATTAGTTTAGTGTCACTCTGGAAAGTGCTGGGGCCGCTGTTGCTTTTGAATTTCCAGGGTATTTGCTTTGAAGAGGTGCCAGTGTGCCAACATACTCACAAATTCACGGAGTCCGATTGCGAGATACAGATACGGAGATCCTGCAGATAACCGCGCCCACGTGTTAATGTCTGTTTGCGAGTCTCGGGCTCGGTCTCGGGGTTTGTGTGTCCACAAGGCTGCCAGAGAGATTCTAATCGGCAGCTTTATGGGCTTCGTTGCCTTGGCCACACTTGTCAGTCCTCCTCCAGGCTGCGCTTTGGCCCGCGTCCCCCCCCCAGCTCCCTTTGCTTTTCGCCCAATCGCCCGCACATCCAATTAACTTGATGTCGTCGCAGTTCTTCGCCGGTTTGCGAGGTGAAAAGTTGCAGCCAAATCAAATGTGCCAAAGCCTGGCGGAGTCGCGTGACTGTCAACAGGGCGAAATCTCTGTCAGTGTAAGTCAGACCGGCCAAAGATTGCTCGAGGATACTCTTTTTTAGCCAAGGACAAACTGATTTACAGAAAGCAACCCATGGGATTGCAGGCAGGCAACCCTCCAACTTGGTAAAAGCCAGCGACATATATAGCTTATATTGCTACCCGATGTCTTATGGTTAAACCTAATTGTTTAGCTAATTTTGTATTATCTGTATAAACCATAAGGCCTTGGTTTTTAGCCTGCATTTTTCAAAGGCAGTGATATTACTTGACTGCCAATAGGGCATACGATTTTCAATGCTTTGCGGAAATAAACGTTTCTCTAGCTCATTTCTTTTTGTTTGCTTGTTCGTCGTCTAGTATTTCTTGCGTTCGTTTGCTGGCTTTCAGCCCAATTTAATAGTTTTTCGATTTGTTGAAAAGCGAATGCCAAAGCACAGAAAATAAATTGTCACAGAAATACGTCGGCCCTTCCAACGCCGCCACTTTTCCGTCCCCCAACCAAACCGCAAAAACCAGAGGGCCAAGTCGGGCCAAGACAGGCAGAAAGAAAAGGCAAAGTTTCCTGCAGGACCGACAGACTCCTTGGCCTTATCTTTATCAGTTTCGGGAGTGAAAAAGCGCAGCGATGTCCTTGTCGTCACATATCGAGTGCAAAAAGTTCGACGACTTGGCAGCGTCCGACGACACCGAATACTTCCTGCCGCCCAGTCACCCCAAAGCCATAGAACCACTGACAAAAATAGGGAAATCAAATTAAATAAGGGTATTAAAAAAGTATACGGTTCGGTACTGGTAATACAATGATTTACGAACTTAAAAAATCTATTCAAAGCAATCTGCAATTAAATTATTCTTTAGATATCATTAATTTTCTCTTGGTGCATGCAACCACCAACCATTTTCTTCCACTGAAGTTGTAAATAACTTGAACATGAAGGGGAAATGGAAAATTTTCAATTGAATTCATTGCGTTTTGATTGTGCACAGGCTTCCAGGCTGCCAGGCTGCCGGGGCTGCCCTCAAACTCCCAAGATAATTATCAACTTAATAAAAAAACCAACTAACTGTCATTTAAAATGCCCCATAAAATCGCATAAAAGCGCATAAAGTGCCTGGCACACACTCTCCGGCGTTTCGTAGTCGTAACTGCTTGTAAATATGCTCGTGCTCAACATGCACTCAATGAATGAAATGTGTGCACAATGTTGAAAATAGTTGTGACCCCGCACCCACGCCCGAAAACCTTCTTTTATCCTCAAGCGGAGGGTGAAGCTGCTGCTCTATTTGTAATTGTTGTTGTTCATGCGGCTGGCGGGGCGTGTAGTGAGTGGTACAACAGCTTACGTTTTATGTGAACATGATAAATTGATGGTGACGGCTTTTCCGAAAATTCAAGAAAAATTAGAGGCGAACTGGAGTTGTAGCGTTTCTGTATAGCGAAAACCTACTAGACCGGAAGATCAAATGTTAAATTAAAGATATTTCGCCCTAATAAAATTAAAAGTAATCTATATCGATTCCATAAAAACTTAATATTCAAATTCGACCGTTAGGTTTTATAGCCAGACGGCGTTGCCAGAAGGATTTAGTAGAAGTCATTTTATGGGAAAAGCGCCATTTGACCGTTAGATTGCTGCTCCCAAACTGTATGGTTTGAAACCAAATAAGCTTTATTGGCTCTCAAACTGTATCGGAACATTTTAGATGCCCGCCAACTCTATATATTTCTATATTTGACGGGAATCGAGAAAGTTGAAATGCCGATCGATAGACAATCTTTCCACAAATCCTTAGAGAAACTGCATTCCAGGATGTTCTAGTTTAATTTTGTGTCTAGCCACCCTCTTTAAAAAAAGTAAAGAAAAACCAACATTTTTAGATATTTCTATGTTTATTTTTTCACCCAATATACAGTTGGGGCAAATAAAATAATTTGTTTATGTCCTTAGTTTTAAATCCACGCTCATATGTCATCAGTTCCCATGGAGAAATCTGCAAAAAAGAAAATCTAAATTAAACACAAATCGCTAGAAAATCAAATGAAAATATTTTCTATGTTTAGTCAGTTGGGGAATTCTGTAAAACAACATCGTATTTTCAGTTGAAAATATACGGACAGATATTTTCCTCATTTTAAAGAACTAAAAAATATATTATAAAGTTTTGTTTACCTTTTGCCATATAGGAGTTTAGTAGCAAGACTTTTCTGGATCGATTTGGAAACTGAAAAATAAGAAAATCTCGAATTAACTTTAAGCCATTTAACTTGAATCGCAAGATGCTTGCAAAGTAGTATCAGTTGGGGAATTCTGTAAAGCAACAGGGAATTTCAGAAGAAATTTACGGACAGATATTTTCCTCACATTGAAATAACAAAAAAGAAACATTTATATTTACATACCTTTCAGACTTTCAATATAAAGTTGATATGGAAAATTTACGATTACTGCACTTGCTATCTGAAAAATAGAATAAAACCTTATTAGACCAATGGAATTTGTTTCAGAAACAAGAAATATTTGAAATGATTGTTCAGTTGGGGAAAGAAGACATTAAAAACAGCATGGTTCTTCAGTTTAAAAATCCACGGAGGGTATATTCATCATTTCAAATAAAGTTTAGCAAAACTCAATAGATATATTTACCTTTAGAGTCTGAATTAAATCTTTAATAAATAGTTTTGGCGGCATCATCTGCAACAGAATATAAGAATATGTGATCAGTCAAACATTTACAAATAGTAGAACATTTCATATTATTTAGAAAGCATTTTGGTTCAGTCAGGGAAAGTGGACAGCACGGTTGTTTTAGGGTTCTACTCAGAAGAGGGAATCCTGAGTGGATTAATTCATCAAATCAAAATGCTTTTCCAAATAAAATTAATCTAACTGATTCCTTTAATTTACCTTGGGGGCTGTTGCGATTTTAGTTGTAGTTTTTTTTTAGCATCAGCAACTGCAAAGACACAGAATTTCCAATTAAAAATCGAATTTGAAAATGCTTCAACTATTATGAAATTGAAATAATCAGACAGGGAAAGTGGACAGCACGGTTGTTTTAGGGTTCTACTCAGAAGAGGGAATCCTGAGTGGATTAATTCATCACAACGTCTTTCCAAATAAATTTATTATTTTTCTTCAAATTACCTTGGTTTTCATGAGTTGCCTCCAAGCCGCAATATATAGAACCAGATTTCTTCCAACTAAAAATATTTAAAGAAATTTAGTAAGAATATTTATTTTTAGCTTGCATCTCAGATGATAATAATAGCTTTATCAGCTTCGAAAAGTTTGTAACATGTGTAATTCTAATGAACTATACTATGAAGTAACATCATTAGTGAATTATATATAATAAACAAGTAAATGAAACTTACCGCATCAAGTACGAGAAACCAATTGCCATACGAACTCATTAGAATGCCAGAATGACCCTGAAAAGGAAAAAATCGAGTCAGAAAATGTTTTCCAAATGGTTTTATCAATAAGCTGAGTTCGTTTTTTTGTATCAGGAAAATTTCTCCGCATTTTCTACTCAGTAGAACGAAAGTTAATAGATATAAGGTAATCATCACTTGACGAAATCAGCAAATTATTTGATTTAAATTTAAATCTTACCTTAGGAAGGGCATTTTGAAGGGTTTTTGTATGTCACGGTCGTTCATCATTTTAGAACTCCTGAAAAGCGGGAAAAAATAGTTAGTATACAGTTGAAGATATTTCGCAATTTGTCAAAAATTAAATTAATAGTCAGTTGCAAAAATTGCAGCCATAATGTTTTTTAGTCAAAGAAATCGTACGGTAATTACATTCATCATTTAACTAAATGCCAAAAA
This sequence comes from Drosophila ironensis, assembly GCA_021223825.1. Classification (NCBI taxonomy): domain Eukaryota; kingdom Metazoa; phylum Arthropoda; class Insecta; order Diptera; family Drosophilidae; genus Drosophila; species Drosophila ironensis. Next base: position 343,419 of record JAJJHQ010001124.1, read on the forward strand.
TAGGGCTCTATGCTTACCTCTTGGGACTGTTTTCAATAGTTTATGCCAGCCATGGGCAGCCCTTGGCTCTTTCGGCTCCCAGTGCTACCAAAAACCAAAACATGTGAGGGAGCGGTCTGCAATAAAAGAGGGAAATAATATTTAGAAAACTTTCAAATTAAAGAATATTTTTTGGGCGGTCAAGAAAATCAGTTGCAAAAATTGCAGCCATAATGTTTTTTAGTCAAAGAAGTCATACGGTAATTACATTCATCACCAAAATGTAAAGTTTACTTAAAAATGTTATAAAACTTACCAAAAAACACATTTTTTTAACCATTCAGTCATTTTTGAGGTTAGGCAACCTAAAAAGAATAAAAATAAACAATTTTGGTTAAAAAAAAAACAGTAATAAAAACTTTAAAGGGGTTAATTTTTTGGTTTTTTCTCAGAATCCTTTTGGTTAATTTTAAGTTGTAGATCAACAGCACTTTGTTCAGATTGAACTTATCATCAGAAAGGAATTTATTAATATAAATATAAACAATTAACCTACCTTGTATAACATTTCACTGCATAAATTGAAGCACCGGCAAAACTGCAATGGGAAAATAATCTTATATTAACATTTTGCTTTTAGATTGTAATTTGTAATTATAAATAAAGTAATTTTTTTGTCAGAATCCTTTTGGTTAAATTGTAAGTTAAAAATCAACAGCACTTTGTTTAGATTAAACTTATCATCAGAGAAAATTAAAATTAATTCGAAAAATAAACTTTTACATACCCTTGAGGTCTTTCCGAAATGCCCGCGAGTGTTTCACACGTGACCACGTGTTTTTATCATCTGCAAGCAGGGGAATTCTTTAAATATTTGCTTACGGAATACCATTTAAATTCTTTTATTTAAACAAATTCATCAGTTGGCCGTTCTTATTCTTTCTACAAGAAATGAATGCCAAGTCTTGCGACCCGGCACTCGACTCTTCAGAAAAAGAACAATCATCAAGAAGTGGCAGTCCCCTGAAGAAATTGTGTGCTTTTTACCTTTTTTTAATCCATGTATTTACGCAGCATCTTCTGGGATTGTTAGCTTTTTTTGAATTTGTAATATAATGCACGAATGCATCTTTGCCTTGGCAAGTGCATTTTAACTTTATTTGGCCGGAGTGAACTGTTCTCCACGAATTATTTAAGAGGAAAGAAATTATCAAGCGCGTTGAGTGGGTTCTCAAGATTAGTGTGGCTGCCTGGTAGAAGTTCAGAAAACACCAAGAACTGTCGATTGTTTACCAACACTAATAATCGCATCTCAAATGGCGCAAAATTAATATTTGTAATACAACATTTCTAAGAGCCATATTTTCTTATTAAAAGTTTCTTGAAAATAGGCCTAGAGTTTTTACATATTATGTAACCTATCGAACTGGTTCATCCAGGTTAATCTATTTATCGATTACAAGTCAGCTGATGGACTGTTTTCAGACATTGGCGGTTTAACACGCGACAACGAATGATTCGTTTTGTTGCAGCGGAATGGACGCCGAAAAAGAGAAATTACTGCTGGAACTGGAGGAGGACGACGCCGAGCCCGCGGAGCAGCATCCCCGGTGCCCGCACGGTCCCACCATCTTGTTCCACCGTCAATCGCAGCTGCCCGGAGAGGGATTCTACGCCTGTTCCGCGCACAGGGACTCCAAACTCTGCAATTTCCACCTGCCGGCGGAGCGCTGGAGGGGCTCCAGTTCGCAGGATCCACTCCCGCCAAAGGCCTATCCTAGGTCGCAGCGGAGAGCAGCAGATCCCAATTCGGCTGTGGATCCCACAACAAATCTGACTGCTCTGTCCCAGGACAAGGTGAATGCCCAGTACTTCTTCGATGAGGCAGCCGTGGCCTTTCTGGCGGATCAGTGTCAGCACTTGGGCATAACGTGAGGTGCTTCTGCAATCCTACAAACCTAATTATAAAGAGAAACCTCCAATCTTAGCAAGGTAGTCTGCATGGGGGCCCCTCGACTGCACTTCCGGCTGCGCGACAAGCTGTGCAGCTTCCTCCTGGATCTGGACGAGAGATTTGCGGATTTCCTGGGGCCCCAGGAGTTCTGCCTCTACAACATGTGCAACAATCACTTCTTCTACCCGCGCCAGCCCCTTGAGGAGTTCCTGCAGTGCAGCGCGTGAGTTGTGCCCTCAATTGGCATGTTCCCATTGACAACGAGGCCGTTTCAGTTCGGATAAACTGCTGATTGTCACGGATCCGCCCTTCGGCTGCCGCACGGAACTGATTTCAAACACTCTACGCTCCCTGAGGAGGCTGCACAACCGCATCAATGGCACACCTTGGACGCCGTTGGCCGTTTTCTGGGTGTATCCCTACTACTCGGCGAACCACATAAGGCAGGCGATGCCCGAGATGGAGATGAGCGACTACCGGATAAACTACACCAACCACTCGCGGTACACCAACGTGGGCAAGCAGAGTCGCTTCTGCGGCTCGCCCGTGCGGCTGTTCACCAATGTGCCCCTGCAACTGCTGCGATTGCCCCCGGCAGAGGGCTACAAGTTCTGCAAAAAGTGCGATTTTTACACGGCAGAGGACAATCGCCACTGTGATCGCTGCGGCAAGTGTCCCTCGGTGAATGGCCAGACCTACAGGCACTGCGACCTCTGCGACCTGTGCGTCAAGCCAAACTACGTGCACTGCCCGCGCTGCAGGCGATGCACCCAGCGGGAGGGTCACGTTTGCGCCTTCTACCAGAGCAAGCAGCAGTGCTGGCTGTGCGGCCAACGGGGTCACATTGAGAGCGCCTGTCCGGCCTGGAAGTCCCGAAAAGCGAAGGCCTCCAGAGGCTGCCTGTTGTGCGGGAAACGCAATCACCGGGAACGCAACTGCAATCACCGAAGAAAATACTTCAAGGACGTCGAGTTCATGGGTCGTACGGCGACAGAGTGCCTGCGATAAGATAAGCTAAGCCAGCCCCAAAGAGGGATCAGTTCGTTCAATACAAAATTTATTTGTTTGTTCTTAACACTTTTCGTTTAATGTCTTAGAAAATTTTGAATTGCCACGGCGAACCACGATAAATTGTGGAATGAATTCACCTACCATCTCGGGAGGGTTACGACGATGAAATTTTGAAAATATTTACGTTCACGCTTAGTTTTTTTTTGTTGTTTTTTTTTTTTCGTGATTTAGCGGGTTAGGCTTTAACGTCGACAGGTTGCTGATGTGGTTGGTTTTTAACTTAAGCTTAAGGTATAATTAATTTCAGTGGAAAACACTCAATCCTCAACGCAACTGTTCTGCGCTGCTCTGTGGGATTTGTTATCGCCGCTAATGAAATGATGACGTCGACACACTGCTCTCACACGTTCGCTGAGGTGAAAGTGTATTTATTGGCTATGAACGAACTGTCTTAGGAGCGGTTGTATTTGCCCCAAATGTGCAGCATGAACACGGAGGCGATGAACAGCAGCGACATGACCAGCACGGGCACAGGACCACTGCCAACGAGCCGGAGGGGGAGGAGGAGGAGGAATTAGGGCATTTGCAGAGATAGGGTAATCACGAGACCACTTACACTTTGATGCCGGGAGAGTCGTCGGTGTAGAAACGCCACATGCCACCGGTGCCGGCGCCTCCGGGTGCACGGCTCCTGGCCGCGGTGGTGCTGGTGGTGGTCTTGCGCTGCTTGAGGGTGCTGCCCCCGCCCGCACCGGAGCTACGTGGCGCGGAGAGTTTGCTGGGCGAACGGGAGCCGCTGCCCACGGAGGTGGAACTAGCAGGAGCAGGCTGTTTCGAATAAAATTGATGCAATTAGTGTCGGTTGCTGGACTGGGCGGACTTTAACTCACCATTTTTTGTTGGAGTTTGTCGATGGAGGAGGAAACAAGCGAGACCCAAGAAGTGCTGTACAAAAGTGAGCCGACCTGTTCGCAACTCTGCTTCGTGTCACTCTGCTGTCGTGTTTTTTCGTTTCTCCTTCCACGTCACTTCTCGATAGCTGTCAAATCTGGCAGCTGCCACTATCGATAGCCCCAGCGGTGTTTAATACTTGCGGTTTATTGTGGGTTATACAAAACAATTTTATTTCACTTAGTTCCTCAATAGCTGTACAAGTATCTTACGAAAACGTTTTCATTCATATTCACAAGTCTAGAACGTGTTGAATTTTCTATCGATAGTATCGTAACTTTGACAGCTAGCTGTAGTTACCGCCACCTATATAAGGAAATAAAATACGGAATTTATTCATCTTATGAAGCGTAACATAAGATATTTATGTTTATTAAAAGAAGAAAAGGCGCTTCTTCAAGTACCACAAATTGATTTTGACATATTTTAATATATTTTGTTATTGAAAGTTTAGACTTATGGGTTTATTCAATATTATTTCGTATATATTTATGTTTTATATCCTTTTATACAAAACAAATAAATACAAAATTTATCTTATTAAGCGTATAATAAGATATTTAGAAGCGCCTTTTTTTTATTAAAAGGGGAAAGAGCGCTTCTTCAAGTACCACAAATTGATTTTGGAATATTTGAATATATTTTGTTATTGAAAGTTTAGACTTGGATAAACCCCAATATTATTTCGTATATATTTATGTTTTATATCCTTATATAAAAAACAAATAAATACGGAATTGATTTATTTATAGTCCACACATTTATTGTTATTATACCACAAAGACAATTTCCAGTGTATCCAATTAAGACGCGTAGTGTGACCATGTGCAGGAATAGCAACCCCCTTCATGGGGATATTTTTAGACCTTTCGCCGGGCAACGCGCAATTAGGCGTCTTTTCTAACAAGACTCACGATAACATAACAAACTATTTGAATGTAGCAACGACTTTCCATCGCCCCCGTTACCCGGCCCTGTGCAAATAGACAAGCCAAGCGCGGTCTTGTAATTGTTTTGGTATTTTGGCGCACTCGCTCTACGTTCACGCTTGAGGACAGCGGCAGTGAATTTTCGTGCGAAATTCGCGTCGCTTTTTCGCAGTTAAAACCTCAGAAAAGTGTCCAGCTTGGGCGCTGCAAATGGATAGGCGAGCGCCTCTAGATGCCCCAAACCGATTCGAATAGACCCCCGGCATACGGTTGCACCCAGCATGGAGGACATTGAGTACCTCGACGAGTACAAGGATTTGGTGCTGCCAGTTTCTGGTGAGTTTTCTGCTGACATTTTTGGGATGCCAGACCAAAGGCATGGTAATTATGCTTATTTAAGGCATGAAGATGGGAGAGCCGCGCCCCTCGGCTCCGCCCTCCTCCTCTTCCGACGCCCGCAAACGCCGACGCATCTCCTCGGACTCCAGCAACTCCTCGTCCATCGATGCGGACATCTTTCAGAAACTCTTTCACGGCAAGATCATCGACGATGAGCTCTTCAAAGGCGGTGAGTTTGGGTTGCTTTACACAGCCGGTTGACCTGCTATAGTAACTCCTTTTTGCTTTTTTTGGCAGCACCTGGCAAGCCGCAGAGCAAACATCGCCCCCTCAGCTCCTCCTCGAGCGACGAGTCCAACGATGCCCTGGATATCCTCTTCGACCCGCGCAGGAGCCACAAAACCCGACCGCGCAAGCAACGCGAGCGCTACGACTCCGTCGACTCGGTGTACGACTTGGGTGAGTGTTCTGGGAGTATTCTTCCCACAAATAAGTGCAATCGGTCTCTGTTTCTTCAGACCCGTCGCTCATCCGTGAGGCATATCGGACGGACAGGCCCGGCCCCTCGCTGGCGGGAGCCCGGAGAGGCAGCGGCCATCTGTTTGGGAAGCCGGCGTCGTCGTCCTCCACGGGCACGGGCACAGGCACCGGCGCCAGCACCAGCAAGCTGATGTCCGCCAAGCACGGCGCCGGCTCCTCGTCGGCCAGCACAAGGAGCAGCGGCTCGTGCCATGTCAACGGCGACAGCAAGCCACAGAAGGCTCTGGCCTTCGTCCAGGCCCCGAAGACTAAGATGCGGCCGAAGAAACAGGAGCCGAAAACGGATCCCCTAAGTATGATCTTGAAAATTGCATGCGGAATTGCTGGACTAACCAAGATTTCGCAGATCTGCTGGACTACCTCAGCGAGACGGAGAGCGACTCGTCGTACGAGTACGAGTCGGATTTCTACGGGGATCGGGACTCCGAGGACGACGAACCGGAGCCGGTGATCGACATATCGACGGACACGAGCCGGAGCACCTCGGTGGCGGGTAAGTCAGCGCCTATAACTAGTTGATACTGCCAACCCTCTGATAATATTCATTAAATGTAACACACACAAACCGTGTAGACACCGTGACACCTGTTGTTTCCGACGACGAGGGCCAGCAGCAGGCCAGCGACCAGCACGGCGAGCTGCAGGTGCGGGAGTCGGTTATCGCAAGCGTGCAATCGTATTTGAAAAATCTGAATAGCGCCGAGGCGCCGCCGATGTATAGGAAACAGGGCAGTGCTAGGAAATCTCGATCCAACGAAAAGAAACAGCCACCAGTACCGCAGGAACCACCACCACCAACACCACCGCCGCCACCACCACCATCGCCACCGCCGCCACCACCACCGCCACTATCACCACCGCCACCACCACCACCGCCGCCAACGCCGCCGCCGCCGCCACCGCCACCATCATCACCACCTTCCTCTTCCTCCGAACAGGTTAAGCATGCCATAGAGCGACCAGCGGGTAAGTTAGCACCACTCCACCTCGCGCGCTAGCCCGCTTAATTGCCATTCCGCACCCTTGCATTGGTAACCTTTTCTGCTTTCTGTTTCGCAGCCAGTGGCAAAGAGGAGCACGAGCAGGGGCCAGCGCCCGGCGCTGCAAACGCTGCAAACGCTGCCAACGCGGCCAGCAGCTCCTCGGCCGGCCGCAAGCCCTATGACATCGACGAGAGCCTCACGCTCGAGACGCTGGAGCGGATGAGTCTCGACTTGGCCGAGCAGATCAGCGAGATCGATGCGGAGCGGTCGTGTGAGTTTGAAAGGCTCTCCGGCTCCAGACGGCCCAGCCGCTCGCCGTCGAAGTTGTGCGCGGTGACGTCGAGCAATCCCAATTTGAGCTATGTGCGCAAGCTCACCTTCTCCAGCGAGGCGATGGAGGACTCCGACGAGAAGAGCCACAAGCTGCGCCGGGCCAAGAGTGACACGGTTTTTGCCAAACAGAGACGCCCACGCGGCCAAAAGAAACGTCAGAATCGAGCGGCGACAACGGAGGAAAAGGTGGAGGTAAAACCCGAGGCAGGAGTGGAGGTGAAGAAGAAGCGAGGCAGACCCCGCAAGAAAGATCTGCCCGAGAAGGCAAAGAGCACGGTAGACACAAGCGGGGTTCCGCCAGTTTCTGTGCAAGCCAGTGAACTAAAGCACGAGAACAATGAGTCGGATTCCAAGGAAGTAAAAACTGAAGAGCAGGTGGTGCTGAAGGAGCAGGAGCAGGTTGAGGTGGGTCCCAAGGAGCAGCAGAACCAGAAAGAGGACCCAAAGGAGAGGGAGCAGAAGGAGGTGGTTCTGAAGGAGCAGGAGCAAAAGGAGGTGGATCCGGAGGAGCAGGAGCAGAAGGAGGGTGATCCTAAAGATCAGGAGCAGAAGGAGGTGGTTCCGCAGGAACACAAGACACCAGGAGGCGCTACAAAAATTGATGAGTTAGATAAAGCCAAAGAAATTCCAGGATTAGTAACCTCGTCTCAGAAAATTACTAGTACGCCAATATCTCAACAAACAAAGGATCTCAAAAATGAAACAGAAAATGATGAATCGTCAAAGGCTACTAGTAACCAATCGCTTCCCCAACAGGACGCGGAAAATAACAATAGAACCGGAACTGTGAAAAAATCCTCCCACAAACGGGTGGTCATCGAGAAAACCACAGAAAACGAGGACGTTGACGTGGAAAGCGAACTTCAGAAAGCGTTTGGTGAAAAGTCAGGCTCTCTGGGAGATTCCATAGAAGTCTCTGCAAACGGCGAGGCAAAAGACCTGGAAATCCCTCGACGGCAAGAAGTTGGTGATGTCTCTACAGAGAAAAGCGAGGCCGAAACAACCGAAGAATACGTTGACGTGGAAAACTTAACTAAAGGGAGTAACCCCGAAATTCCGGGCCCGCAAGGTGAAATGGTTGGTCCCGGCAAGGTAACAAAAAATTTGCATGAGGTAAGTGATTCCCAGCTGGCTGAGGACATCAAGCTGGCGGAAGAGATCATGGCCGCCGAGCTGGGAACATCTGTGGATATGACCGACACGGATCAAGAGGATCCTGTGACGCAAATAGTCAAGGAGCTGGAGGAGGAAGCCATTGCGGAGGCGGCACAGAAAATTCAAGAGCAATCTACCGCCGAGGAGCCATCTTTAGCCCGGGACTATTCATCTCCTGATGAGGCTGAAGTCCCTTCAATAAGTAGCACTCCTACGAGCAATAGAAAACCTAAGAATTCTGACGAAACTGCTTCTGGGGTGAGCTCTGTGGCGCGCCGTACCCTGCGATCGGCGGGAACCACACCAACCGCGGAACATGAGACTCGATCCAGAAGGAGCGGCGATTTGTCTCTTATTTCGGATGAGCCTTTAAAGCGAACCAGCCCAAGATTGGGGCCATCGTCGAAAGAAAGTGATGGCGGCTCATCGGTGTCGGCTAAGAAAAAAAGGAAGGGCTTCGAAAGCACCACGCCCTTCTCCAACAAGACTGAAAAGCCGAGGAAGAAGCGGGTCAAAGGAGTTGACTACTTGTCGGCCGAGGACAAGCCGAACTGCAGTGAGACTGACACAGAAAAGCCAGAAGCTGTTAAAGCTCCGAAGGCGCTGGAAAAGCACATAGGCGAAAATATGGAAGAGCGTGGAGTGGAAACCCAGTTGAAAAGCGAGAAAAAGTGTATGGAGGAAACCAAAGGTATTAAAGATGTTCCTGTTGCCTGTCATTCAAGTTCTTGTGAGACGGCAGTGAAGTGCGAGAGTGTGTTGGGGAAACCAAATAAAATAAGAAAATCTCGAAAAGGGAAAAGTAAACTAATCGAAGAACACAAAAACACCAGTAATTTGCCTCCTGAGACATCTGCAGGCATGGATTCAATCCCTACGAGTGCTACTGAAGTAAAGTCAAACATTAGAAAGCCTCGAGGAACTCCAAAGAATCCAAAAATATCTGAATGCGTGTCTTCTACCGAAAGGCCGAAGAATGTCTCGAGTGTCAGCAACAGGGAATCCGTTGTGCTTAGCGATAAAGATGAAAAAAGGTCTGAAAGATTGAGTCGCAGAGACAAGGAATTCAGCCACACTCCCAAAAAGCCGGCGAACGAAGAGCTGGCTCTGGATGAGAAGGGGAATATAAAGGTATCCCGGACCAAGAAGCAAACATCAAAGGACAGAAAGAAAAGGTCAAACCAAGATCTCAAACTTTTGGATCAAAGTCAACTGGTAGAACTTGACAAAGGCAGGCAAACCTACGACAGCCCAATTGAATCTGAGACAGATTCTGATGAATGCTTATTAAGCAGAAAAATAAAACAAAAACGACGTAAGAAAAAATTAATATTTCTACGTTCCGTCGGTTCCAGCGCAGATACAGCAAAAATGAGTGCGACCACAGTGAAGTCCGAGAGTGCAATCAAAAAAGATGGTCCCAATGAGGACATTGAGAAAGCAGGTGATGCTTTAGAAATAAATAATGAATCGGAAAATTGTGCAGCGTCCGTTGAGAGTTCAAAGGACAAAATAATAGATGAACCTTTCAAAGAACCAAGCCCTGAAGAATCTCTTCTATTGTTTCCCGAAACAAAAATGCCAACAAAAACCTATTTAAAGCATTATAGAAAGAAGCCTGCAGCTCCGACAACGGATGACCCGCAGGCTACAGCCATCTTACCATCAATACTCAGTGACAATGAGCCAGAATCTTCGGGTAAAGGTAAATCAAAGGGAAATAAAAAGAATTCAGATGACCTAGATAAAGTCTCTGCCGAAATATTACGCACACCTCCTGAAAGTAGCAAAAAAACACTTGAAACACTGGAAGAGCCAACGCCTACGAGCAAACCCGAAGACTCAGTCGACTCCTGTTCTCCAAGTTCTGCCTCCTGTCGCAAGCTGCGCGTTCGCATCAAGAGAACTCCAAACACAAACAAGCGCGTCGAAAAATCCAGAATATTACCCATTCAGCGTAAAACCCCAGCCAATAGGAAGCGTTTCAAGAAAATATTGTCTTGCATCGAGGAGACTCCATTGTCAATGGATGATGAACCGACTAACCAGTCAGTTGAGAGCCACCCTGAGGTTGTACCTGATCCTGACAGCCACCCTGAGGGTCTACCTGGTTCTGAGAGCCACCCTGAGGACCTACCTGTTCCTGATCCTGAGATTAAACAATATGAAGAAGTTCCTAATTTGACAACTGATGAGCCCATGTCTAGTGATATTCAGGAGGAACCAAGGACAACGTCTGAAACAATTGCGGAACCGCAACCACAAGAAGGGGCACCTACTGGTGACCCCGATCCTACTGGTGACCCCGAATTAGTAGCCAATGAAGAGCCTTCTACAGAAGTTGTAAACAAGATGGAAGAGGAACAGGAAGCTATTTTGGCCGCTCTTTATTCTGACACAAAACCATCTCCTGAAGAGTTGGTTGGTGGAGTCCAAGACACAAAGGTGGAGGATACTACAGAAGACAAACCAGAAGCAGCAGCGCTCCCGGAAACGACAACGGAAACAACAGGTGTCACCGTGGATACGGAATCCGAAGTCAGCACGTCAAGCATGTTGACACGCAGTCTGCGCAAGCGGGATGCAGATTCATCACAGCCAGATGGTTAATAGATTGCCCAATTTTTGCATATATTTTCACCTTCTTTTCAGCCTCATTTCTAACATTTATTCCTATATTTGTATTTTTCTCCCTTACTCAGAAGCAGCGAAACGAAAACAAGCGATGGAAAAGTCTGTTACGAGCAACAAAGATCGTGTTAATGCAGGTGAGTGTTTAGGTGGTGGATCATATATTCTTACTCAAATATTTCCATCTCGTCAGTGCGCCGTCGCAACCAAGTGGAGACTGAGGAGCGTCATTTCGTCAAGCGGGCCAAAGTGGAACCTGGGGCAACGCAAAGGCATACATCTAGGGAATTTAAAAGCGAGTCGACCAAAACGTCTTCATCAGCTAAGAAAGGTGCAGACGCCAAAGGATCCAGAAGCTCTTCGTTGTCATCGTCAACTGCAGGCAAAAAGTCAATGGACAGACCGTCCGGTAGCGGGAAGAAAACATTGGTTCAGACTGTGTTAAGCCCTACCCTGAATTTGCAAAAGCCGAAACAGGAAGATGTTGCGAAGTCGAGTGGCAGGAAGTCGCTTAATAAACCGGAATCATCCCATACTGAAGATGAGGCCTCCACGAGTCTTGGCACATCTGTCGTGCTAACAAAGAAATCCGTTTCTGCGACCAAGAGTGTGGAATCCGCCAAAGACGAGGCACCGTCGTCCAGTCCCAGAAAGGTGAATATTTCCGTAACTGTGTTGGATCCAAAGGAATCGCTAGCAGAGACACCTACCCATTCATCGGCGGCTATTGGAACTGCAACCGCCAAGACGTCCAGAAAATCGGAGGGGAAAAACGTGGAAGCCAAGAAAGCAAATCGAAAATCGGAGGCTACCAACGAGGCGTCCAAGAAAGTGGATTCCGTGACAGTCATCGATAGGAAAGCGGTCGCCCAGTCGGATGGGACTGACAGGAAACTGGGAGAAGGAAGTAAAGCAGAAAAAACGGGAGCCGAACTGACTGCACACAAGAAAGATTCGGCAACTCCAAAATCGGATGCGGAAGCATTAGTTGCGGGGCCATCAAAGAAAAGCGGGGCCAAGAAATCAGAGGGTAGTCCATCCACAAAGGCCAAGCCTTTGGAAAGTCCCAAAAAGGATGCATCTGATGAGATCCCCACGTCTGCGGCCAACAAGTTGGAAGCGTCTACGAAACTGCGCACCTTGAAGCAGATGAAGGACAAGCTGGGAGCATCATCCGAATCGCTTGCCAGTGTGCCAAGGTCTCGGGATTCCTCGCATGAAGACCCCACGCGAACGGGATCGGCCCTTGCAGTACCAGCCCGTCTTATGGCAGGCAGATCGCCTCCCTTGACGAGGGCATCCAGTAGCTCAAGATCCCTGACTGCTACACCTACTCCTGAGCGATATACACAGACGCCAGGGACGCGAGGTCGCGGTCGTGGCGGACGCCGCATGCCGGTTTCCCAGAAACGGAAAGCGGACGACGAAGCCGCTACGACGACCAATGCCAAACGTGTCAAGGAGCAGGAGATCATGCCCGAGGAGCAGCAGACCGATCGCGGAATAGAATCTTTGGCTTTCCCTGTAAAAATAACAGTTGCTAGCATGAAAGAGGTGGAAGACCCCGCTACAGCTTCAGCTTCAGATCCTGCTCCTGCTCCAGATCCTGTTCCGGTTCCCGCTGCAACGCCTGATCCAGCCCCTACTGCAGCTCCTGTGCCAGTTTCTGTTCCTTCTCAAGCTTCTGGACCTCGCAAACGCCAAAAATTGTGCGTCAAAATCAATCGACGACCATTTACTCTTTGGCAAAAAGAGCAGCTAAGAAAACGGATGGAATCGCAAATGGCAAGATCTGAAAGTTATTTGGAATCGGGCTCAGAGTCAGCTGCAGGAACGGTGCAAGATTCCCCTTTGCTTGGACTGGAACACCCAGGGGGCGGTACGGATGATTTGTTGCAAATTCGAAAGAATATTGATCTGGCGTACATATCCGCAGCACCTAGTTCGCTCACCACTGGAGGGCTTTTGCCTGGCTCCGCGCCGGCGCAGGCATCGGCCCCTGCTGGTGCTCCTCCGCCTGTCTCTGCTGCTCCTCCTACGACTGTCCCTGCGTCTGCCCCTGCGCCTTCAACACAACTGCTCACAGGTGCAACGAGGGATAAACCAGTTGTCCAGAACAACAGCCAGCCAAAGGCTAAGGTAGGGCCCGTCAATACAATCCCGCTGCCGGTGCCAATTCAAGAGCTTAAAGATGAGCCGGTTTATGAACCTGCGGAGCCCATGGATCAAGATGCACAGCCCATGCCCATTGTAAATGATCCCTCAGCGATGTCGCTCCCACCGATTCACAACGGCCGGCAGGTGATCACCGTGAATCCCGCCCTGCAAATTGCCTCCAGCTCCATTCCCTCGGCCAGCACCGCCCCGAGCACTCCTAACGCTATTGGGCAAACAAAGATGTTCTCCTTCCTGCATCCCACCAAGTATGTGAGCTCCTACGGCAGGGTTGGCTTGGACTATTGCTGTCCCAATTTGGATGGACCGATGCGGGCCATTGATCCCACGCGACTTCATGACAAGGTCGAGGTGCCGGTGTTGGAGTTGCCGCAATATCTGGTGATCACCACCAAGTTTATCTCGAAGGCGGACAAGAATATTCCGAACAAGGTGAGGGCCAAGCTGGAGATGTTGGGCAAGGAAAAGGGGCAGGACAAACCCGAAACGGCGGACGTGCCAGTGGCCGCTCCGATGGCTCCAGAGCCTCCCGCGCAGATCCCACAATGCCTGCCACCTGTGCCCGCTCAAGAGCTGACTGTCCGCCAGGGTTTGTCCCTTCCTGCTGTGCCGGCCCCTTCAGTTGCCCCACTTGTTGCACCTTCTCCACTTGTTATACCTGCTCCGGCAACAACAGAATCTGTTGACATGTCTTTGGAATCTCTGGACTCGCTGACCAAACAGCTGCCGAAGGGCACCACGTTGACGAAAAAGTTTGTAGCTCCGGGGACTGTTGTTTCGCCAATGATCAGCTCCCCGATAGCCCCGCCTCAAAACCCGACGCTTATCCAGCTGCCGCCAATCTGCCCGACCGACAAGCAGCGCATGGAGCTGCAGTCCCGGGTGCAGATCTTCGACATGGTCCTGCAAACGCTCAGCCGCCGGGCGACCACCCTTACTGTGGCCGAGCGGCAGCGCGCCATCGAGGAAATCGTTAAGACCAGCTCCCTCATGTCCATCGATGTGGATGTGGGCACAAAGTTGTTGGAAAACTATGTCCACTACCTGAACATGACCACCAGCGCGAATATAACATTGCCCACGGTGCTAATCGCGCCCGTATTGCCGACTCCGGCTCCGGCGCCGGCCCAGAGCAGTGCCAGTCCGCAGGCCACGACGTCGACGGCCAAGAAGTCAGTGCCCAAGAAGCAGCGTAGTTCGTTGCCCGCCCATGTTGGCAACCGGGTTGCCAGCCCAATTGACAAGTCCCGGAAAAAGGGCTCCCCTGCCACCAGCAGTCCAGTGGCGTCATCCTTGTCCAGAACGGCGACAGCATCGTCATCGGCCACCAAACCAACGGCCTCGAAAACGTCCCGAAAAAGTTCAGCAGCAAGCGTAAGTCATATATACCGCGCCTAAGAGCCCTATAAAAACATTAACCCATCAATTTTATACAAGCAGACATCCAAAGCAACCACGGATTCCACACCGAAGGCAACAAGCAGCTTTGCTGGTGGCAAGAAGTCCTTAGCTGACAGCACGATCTCTGCCATCAATTCGCCGAAAACGGCCACCGGGAGGGCGAAGGCAACGTCGGCTAGGACGGCGAGCGCCTCATCAAAGAAGCCTGCTTCTGGGCGTGCTTCCTCAAAAACGGCAACAACCTCTGGCAGCCGTGCTTCTGTCCCGCAACCGAATGTGTTTATCATTAACCAGCTTGCACATCCGGAGGAGTGCATCCTTCCCGACTCGAATGATTCCGCGAAGCCCATGGAAACGGAGATCAAGGGCGAGATTGACGATGCGGAGGCTCTAATCTAGCGCCCAAGTAGACTAAACAAACACCAGATAAAAAGTATTTTAAGTTACTTTAACGCAGTTATTTAAGCGGGGTTGAATATCGTTGTATTGTTCTGAAGGAAGGAAGAAATTGTTAAAACCGTAAAAATAAAAAGAATACCTAATTTTTTGTATATTTGAGGGAGTTCGATCGAATGCGAGCAATTTAAAAAATGCCTGCCGCGCATTCCAATAAAATGGTATTATTGTACAATCAACAAACACTCTTTGAATTTGCCGCCAAGTTTTTTTTTCCCAACTTGTGAAATATGAAAGCTCTTTTTGTGTATAAAAGCAATTCTCTCNAATTTAAAAAATGCCTGTCCCGCATTCCAATAAAATGGTATTATTGTACAATCAACAAACGCTCTTTGAGTTTGCCGCCAAGTTTTCTTTCCCAACTTGTGAAATATGAAAGCTCTTTTTGTGTATAAAAGCAATTCTCTCGATGAACTAGGTTCATTTTCGATAATATTCTGACGATGACAACACCTCTGGAGGAGGCTCTCAAGACACCAAACTGTAAGCTGCTAAAATTGCTTAATATGACAATGTAATAATTGTCAATTTCTTGCAGCTGCTTATACGGATTTGGAGGAACGACTCGAAACGTTCATGCGCCATGTCTTTTGGCTGCCCGAAATCTACACTAAAAACGAGCACGATCCAGGGACAATCGAATATTTCGGTGTTCTGAGTCTAAAGGATGTCCGATCCCCAGGCAGGAAACTGTGGTACATGTACTACGCCACCACGGATCAGCTTGACAACGTTGTGGATAGGATTCACCGCAAGTACGGTCAAAAGAATATGTACGAGCTCTTCAGGAAACCCGTATTCAGTGGTGCCGGAATGCGAGCCCGGGTGAAGGATCACTTCTCTGGCCTGAAGTGGTTAGTGAAGGGTAACATATTAGAAGCGCCGCCCGGCAATTTATACAACGACGAGAAGGTAATCAATACTATTGCGGATTTGTACCAGGCCGAGAGGCGGAGGTACTACGATTTCGTACTAAAAAAAGTCGAAGTTTCCGAATGGAAGTGGAAAAACCGCCCATTAAACGTCTGAATACAAGTCTGAATAGCATAAGTTGTATTATTAGTATAAATACAAGCCTCCCAATAAACTGAGCTCATTATTCTGCCACCATTTCTCCCGATTGGACGTCAACACCAACAAAAGCTTTTAAATGGGTAAAGTCTGTGCGTCATCCAACGAATTGGTCGAAATCAGTTTGGTTTTTTTAGCTGAACAGAGTCCCCGATTGGAGGATAAATTGGATAAGTACTGTCGGCGCTTGTTCTACTTGGAGTCCAAACTGCATCCCGCTCCCACGGACCTCTCATGTTTGGAGTACTTCGGGGTATTCAGGATCACAAATCCATTGGAGCCGAACCGGAAACTTTGGCTAACATATAGCTGCTTGCAATCGGAGATTCCGGAGGTTGGCGATAAAGTACGTAGGAAATATGGGAAAAAGCACGTTTGTGAATTACTCCGAAAGCCAGTGTACAGCGGATTTGGTGTTCGTAGGACTGTTAGTGACTACTTTTCCAATTTGAAGTGGGCCACCAAAGGCAACTTTTTGGAGGCCCCCGCGCAAAGTCATTACAACGATGAGCGGATGACTAAAACCATAAATAATTTGCTGGACAAGGAGCAAAAACGGTTGTACGACTATATGATGACCCATCACGATTGGTTCAAGCGTTACAACGATCAAAAACCCCCACCGCGATATTGAAATCATTATTGAAATAAAAGCCAAGGCTTATCGCTTATCGATTAACATACATGGTTGCTTTGGAAAGCTCTCTGCATTATTGTGAAATTAGAAATCGTAAACAAAACTAAAGCTAGCCATTGCGTGCCTAATGAAATTGTGCGTATTGTTTGCTATATAAGAAGAGTACTTTCCAAGGAGAGTAACATTTAGGCATAAGAATCTACAAGTTAACATGACTGAAAGCGCTCAGGTTTCAAAATCAGGTAAAATAGTTGTTGAAAACAATAAGAAACGGATGATTAATAGATTGGTTACACACTGCCAGCTAATAGCGAGTACGATCTGGATGCAGAAATCGAGGATCACCTGAGACGCATCCTCTACATAAAAAATAAGGAGGAGCCCCAGAAATACAAGCCCTATGTGCCGGAGTTCTTCGGAGTACTCAGCCTAACCGATCTCCGGGCCCGGGACAGGAAGCTATGGGTCATATATCACTGCAAGCAGCCG
Source organism: Drosophila ironensis (assembly GCA_021223825.1). Lineage (NCBI taxonomy): Eukaryota > Metazoa > Arthropoda > Insecta > Diptera > Drosophilidae > Drosophila > Drosophila ironensis. The sequence goes on from JAJJHQ010001124.1 coordinate 360,453, forward strand.
GATCTGGACAAGACCATCGATGAGATTCACCAGAAGTATGGCAAGAAGAACATGTACGACTTGTTCCGCACCCCCGTGTTTAGTGGGCCCGCCTTGAGAGCGAGCGTGAAGAAGCATTTCGAGGAGATGAAGTGGTTCGCCACCGGTAATCTGCTTGAGGCTCCACCAAAGAGCCACTACAACGACGAGCGAGTGGTAAAGGCCATCGCGGACCTGCACCATTTGGAGCAGCAAAAGCTCTACAACTATATTATGGTGAAAAATAATTGGTGGAATCGTTATAGTTAATGCCAGAATCGATCTCTGTGATTTTTAGTTCTTAAGATTTTTAAATTTTAAACAATAGTATTTCGGTTTGCGTTATCGGCAGGCGTCCTGCCTATTGGTCTATCGGCAGGTGATAATAGTCGACCATGCCATAATAAACGAAGCTATGCTTAACCGAAAACCCCAGCAATCAATGCAAAATATGAGCGGGCACGAACCGTCTCTATATATTTTCATTCAAGGTTGTAGTTGGCGCCAACTGAGTTTAAACATTTCCATACAATAGTGTTGCCGATGGAGGAGTTATCGCCAGGTGGTCTGCTTAACCGAAAACCCCAGCAATCAGTGCAACGTAAGAGAGGCAGAACCCGCCAAACAATTATAGTGTTGCGGGCGGAGGAGTTATCGGCAGGCGTCCTGCCTATCGGTCTATCGGGAGGTGTTAATAGTGGACCATGCCGTGAATAAACGCAACTATGCCTAAACTAAACCCCGTTTAGCGCCGCCGCTTGATTTCGAAACCGCCAGCAAGCAGTGCAATATATGAGAGGCATAACCCGCCTATAATGGTAAGCAGCAATCCGCAAGAACCCACCGCCACTATTGAATTTGTATCCCCACAAAGTCTGCACGGTCCTCCGAGGAGAGATGCGTTCTCCCACGCAGCTACATCGACGACGAGAGGTAGGAAAGTCGGTTTTGAAATTGAAATGTTTAGTGTTGAGGGGGCTTCTATCGTTTGGCAGAACTAGTTACCAGGTCTACTCGACGTCCGGCTCGTCAACACCGTCCGGCCAGGGGGAGCAGCACTTCTCAGGTAAATGCCGCAGGTAAATATGAAGCGATAGTTTTTGCCCCAGCATTTTGTTTGGCATCAAGTAGGCCTGGAGGATTGGGCAAACATGCCACTGACATTAACAGCAGGATTTATTCATTCGGATTCTCGAACTGGACGAGAAAGGTGCTCGGGCTTTCCAATTGTGAATTTGAATTTGTGAAGAAAAGAAAATCGCCTGGAAAAAAGCATCAGCGCTATGTAAGAAACCCACTCTCAAGTCTGCAAACAAACAATTTCGAACCGATTTCAACCCAAAACGAAAACTAAAGCAACCGTCAAGCCCTCCACACGAACTTTTACACAAACTAGCGAAAAAAATAACGAAAAAATAACAAGCTTGCAAGAAGTCTGAAGACAATCGCAAGATAATCTAATTTCATTCCATTCCCAAACCCACAATCAAGGTCGGACGTGGATTACTATGGGAATGGGAGCCGTCACCACCAGTCCTCGGGCTCGCGTCGTCGCTCGCGTTCCCCTCCCGACTCGCAGGAGTCCTCGGGTCCGCGCCATCACTCCGGACGCACCTCCCGCGACCGCCAGCGCATGATCCAGGCTCGCGTGAGTAGAATCGCTTCTCTAGGGGGGCCGCCGGGCATTGACGCAAGACTTGGCCTTTCCAGGACCGCCCCCAGGCCAGCCGCTGCATCGGTGTGTTCGGCCTCAACACCTACACCACCCAGCAGAAGGTGCGCGAGCTCTTCAACAAGTTCGGGCCGATCGAGCGCATCCAAATGGTCATCGACGCACACGTAAGACGGCATTTTTTTTTCCCCTGTCACTTGGGGAAAAGTTTCTCCTGACATACTGCAGCCCCCTTTGAATCCATGCCATTCGGTTCGCAATTGACCAAAGCAGTTTGAAGCTTACCTGTTTGGTCCTGAACGATCTATGGCTACATTATAGTAGACAGCAATAATGCGCTTTTGTGTTTCGCCAGTCAAAAGCTAAAGGCTTGCCGTCACAGCCACACTTTGGTCAAAGGGAATGCGTAGTTTTTCATAAAAAAAAAACCCATTTCCTTGCTCCACAGACCCACCGCTCTCGGGGCTTTTGCTTCATTTACTTCGAGAAACTCAGCGACGCTCGCGTGGCCAAGGATGCCTGCTCCGGCTTGGAGATCGATGATCGTCGCATTCGCGTCGACTACTCCATAACCCAGCGCGCCCACACCCCCACTCCGGGCATCTACATGGGCCGTCCGTCGCGGTGAGTGCTGTTTTAGCAGTCTTGCCAAGTCGTCGCCCTCAAACGCGGTTCCCCCTTTGCAGTGGTTTCGTCAATCGCTCCTATTCGCCGCGTGGGCGCCGTCGCGATTACGATTCGTCCCAGGACAACTACCGCCAGCGGAGCAGCTACCGCAACGATCGCTACTACCAAAACTACCGCAAGAGTCCGAGTCGCCATCGCCATCACCGCAGCAAGAGCTACTCGCGCTCGCGAAGTCCTCGTCAGAGTGAGTACACCAAACTAACCCCTTTCGTGTAATGTTTAAGAACCCTAGAGCACGTTTGTTCCCAGGCCGCAAGTCTAAGCGTTATTAGGTGCGGCTCGGCCCAGCTGGACTGAGCCAAAAGCCTTGCGACAGGCAGAGGTTGTTTGGCAAACAACGGTCATCCCATTTCTGCATTTGCTAGGCGATCGCAGAGGTCGCAACAAGAACGAATCTATCCCAAATTGCCACCACCAACAAACACAAACTCATTGCTTATTGCCTGGAGGGAAACAATATTATGATAGACACAAATTGACGCCTCGGAACCGCTGCTCACCGACACAAAACCAAACGCAGGCGCCCGCACAGATTGTGATACGTATTTTAGAGGAGCAGCTAACTGATAAACTTAAACTAATTTTAATGGTACTAGCAATTGTGTGCAGCTTTTACAAATAAATATGACATTGCACACAAGCTGGAGTTCAACCTAATCTTGCCCAGAAAGCGAAGTCATGGAGAGGGCTTCAGTTCGAAAAGGGTGAATCCTATGAAGCCTTTGGGGTGGGGTTACTTGCGACAGTCGACGAGGTTGATGGCTCGGCGCCCGGCGCCTGAGCAGCGCGCGAGGCTTTGTAGGCCATCTCCAGGCTCTGGTTAATCACATACATGTCTCCCTCGATGCTGCGGGCCCAGTTCTCCACGTCGCCGAGCTCCTTGAGAGCGCTGCTGAAGTTGTCGATTAGCTGCAGCCACTGGTGCGTCTGCTTGGCGAAGTTGGTGGCTCCCATGTGCAGCTGCTTGGCCTCGGCGTCCAGCCGCTTTTGGTTGAGATAGGCCTGAGCCACGCCCACATTCAGGGTGTCCACCAGGGACTGGGTGAGCTCGTTGGAGGCCTCGATGGCCTCCTTCCTTCGCACCTCTGCCATGAAAAGTTTGCTTAGTTTTTAGTTACAACAACTGATCGAATGGGGTGTACCCTGCTCCTGCTTTCGCTTAGCCTGCTCCTTGTGGTGCTCCTTGACCATGGACGTCAGCATTTTGTTGTTTTTATTCTGCCAAACTGGGAAAAACAATTTGTCTATCAACAAATGCGATCAGCTGGTTGCTAGAGATGGACCGTACTGATGGCCGATTTCGATGGGTCACAGTCGCGGCCCTGCCATCTCTAATAGCCATCCATGCACGTGCTCGCATGTAGCGCGGTTTCGTTCCAGATTCTTGCGTTTAAATAAAGTATAGAACGAGAGCGGATTCAAAATGGGATCCAAACGAGCGCCAGCAGTGCACATGTTCCCCTCGGACCTGGAGTTCGCCGTCTTCACCGACCACGAGATCCGCAAACTGAGTGTCGTGAAGGTGATCACGGGCATCACCTTCGATCCTCTGGGCCACCCCATGCCAGGTGGGCTCTACGACATCCGTATGGGCCCCTACGGCCGCTGCATGGACCCCTGCGGCACGTGCATCAAGATGCAGGACTGCCTGGGCCACATGGGCCACATAGAGCTCGCCACGCCGGTGTACAATCCCTTCTTCATCAAGCTGGTGCAGCGCCTGCTGGGCATTTTTTGCCTGCACTGCTTCAAGCTGCAGATCTCGGGTGAGTGCAGCAGCCCACCTGCGAGCCGGACTCTTGCTCTACCTGTTTTTCCCCTGCAGATCACGAGTCTGCCATCATAATGCTGCAACTGCGGCTCATCGATGCGGGTTTCATCATCGAGGCGCAGGAGCTGGAGCTCTTCAAGTCGGAGATCGTGTGCCAGAACAGCACGGAAATGGCCACCCTGCCCAACGGCGACGTTGTGCATCCGCGCATCGCCGAAATGTTCCACCTGCTGGAAAACAGCGAAAAGGTGGCCGGCAACTCCACCAAGACGAGCTGCTCCCTGCGCACGGCCATCACGCATGCGGCGCTGCAGAGGGCGGGCAAAAAGTGCCGGCACTGCGGCAAGTCCATGCGCTACGTGCGCTACATGCACCGCCGTCTGATGTTCTACGTCACCTTGGCCGACATCAAGGAGAGGTGGGATCGATCGGCAACAGAGTCCCCTATAAACACGTTATTTATACTTTCCTTGGGCTTTGCAGGGTTGGCGTAGGCAGCGAGGCCACGGGGCACAACAAGGTGGTGTTTGCGGACGAGTGCCGCCGCTACTTGCGCGAGATCTACAACAATTACCCGGAGCTGCTGAAGCTGCTGATTCCGGTTTTGGCCCTGAACAGGTCGGAGGCTGCAGAGGGCAACTACTGCCCCGTGGACATCTTCTTTATGGAAGCCATCCCGGTGACGCCGCCCCGCGCGCGCCCCATGAACATGATCAACGACATGCTGAAGGGCAACCCCCAGACGGACATCTACATCCACATTATCGAGAACAACAACGTGCTCAACGTGGTGCTCAAGCACATGCGCGGCAAGCAGGGGGACCTCTCCAAGGAGGCCCTGGCGGCGTACGACAACCTCAAAGGCGACGTCGCCCACGAGAAGCTGTACAACGCCTGGCAGGCGCTGCAGACGTCGGTGGACGTGCTGCTGGATGTGAACATGTCGCGCGACATGAAGACGGCCGAGGGCCTGAAGCAGGTGCTGGAGAAGAAGGACGGTCTGATCCGGAAGCACATGATGGGCAAGCGAGTGAACTTCGCCGCACGCACGGTCATCACGCCGGATCCCAATATCAACGTGGACGAGATCGGAATACCGGATATTTTCGCCAAGAAGCTGTCGTACCCGGTGCCGGTGACCGAGTGGAATGTCACGGAGCTGCGCAAAATGGTCATGAACGGACCGGATGTGCATCCCGGCGCGAACTACATTCAGGACAACAAGGGCTTCACCACACAAATCCCGGCAGACAATGCCGTGAAGCGTGAGAGTCTGGCCAAGTTGCTGCTCTCGAACCCAAGGGACGGCGTGAAAATCGTCCATCGTCATGTGCTCAACGGGGACCCCCTGCTGCTCAACCGTCAGCCCTCGCTGCACAAGCCCTCGATTATGGCCCACAAGGCGCGCATCCTGCACGGCGAGAAGACCTTCCGGCTGCACTACTCCAACTGCAAGGCCTACAACGCCGATTTCGACGGTGACGAGATGAACGCCCACTATCCGCAAAGCGAGGTAGCCCGTTCCGAGGCCTACAACCTGGTGAACGTGGCCAACAACTACCTGGTGCCCAAGGATGGCACTCCGCTCGGCGGACTCATCCAGGATCACGTCATCTCGGGAGTGAAGCTCTCGATCCGCGGCCGCTTCTTCAATCGCGAGGATTACCAACAGCTGGTCTTCCAGGGTCTGTCGCACCTGAAAAAGAACATCAAATTGATGCGGCCGGCCATCATAAAGCCCACCCGGTTGTGGTCGGGTAAGCAGGTCCTGTCCACCATCATAATCAATCTTATTCCCGAGGGATACGAGCGCATCAACCTGGACTCATATGCCAAGATTGGCGGCAAGGTGAGAGTTGTGATCAACTAAACAATGAGGTGCATTGTTATTCAGATATTATCTTCCCCAGAACTGGGTCGTTGGCAGCCCACGACGTCCCCTCTCCGGCTCTAATCCCCGAGAAAACGAGCTCACCGAGAGTCAGGTGCAAATCAGGAACGGAGAGCTGCTCGTTGGCGTGCTGGACAAGCAGCAATACGGGGCCACAACCTTTGGTTTGATTCACTGCATGTACGAGCTGTACGGCGGCGAAGTGTCTACCTGCCTGCTGACGGCCTTCACCAAGGTCTTTACGTTCTTCCTGCAACTGGAGGGCTTTACGCTGGGCGTGAAAGATATCCTCGTGACCGAAGAGGCCGATCGCAGGCGCGGAGAGATCATAAGCGAGTGCCGGCAACTGGGAGATAGTGCAGTGGCGGCTGCCCTCGAAATGGAGGAAGAGCCGGCGCACGACGAACTTGTGGAGAAGATGGAGGAGGCCTACGGCAAAGACCCAAAGTTCCGCGTTCTCCTCGATCGCAAATACAAATCCATGCTGGATGGTTACACCAACGACATAAACAAGTAAGTGGCTGACCTGTCGATTCTATCGGGACCAAAACTATTTTACTTCCTTCCACAGAACATGCCTGCCCGGTGGTCTGATCACAAAGTTCCCGTCGAACAACCTGCAGCTGATGGTGCTATCCGGCGCCAAGGGATCCATGGTGAACACCATGCAGATTTCCTGTCTGCTCGGCCAGATTGAGTTGGAAGGCAAGCGGCCGCCGTTGATGATATCCGGAAAATCGCTGCCCAGTTTCACATCTTTCGAGACCTCCCCGAAATCTGGAGGATTTATTGACGGACGCTTTATGACGGGCATTCAGCCGCAGGACTTTTTCTTCCATTGCATGGCTGGTCGTGAAGTAAGCTGGAAAACTTGCAACTCTAAACAATAGCACTTAATAATTATATGTCTTCAGGGTCTCATTGATACCGCTGTGAAAACCTCTCGGTCCGGTTACCTGCAGCGCTGTCTGATCAAACATCTGGAAGGCCTGAGCGTGCATTACGATCTCACGGTCCGCGACAGTGACAACAGTGTGGTGCAGTTCCTTTACGGCGAGGATGGTCTGGACATCCTGAAGTCCAAGTTCTTCAAAAAAGACTTTTGTGCCGACTTCCTCACCCAGAACGCCACTGCGATCCTGAGGCCCAGCCATCTGGCACAGATGAAGGACGAGGAGGGTCTGGCAGAGGTGCAGAACCACGAGAAGCGCATCCGCAGCTGGATGAAGAAAAAGCCGGGAACGTTGCGCTCTGCTTTCACACACTTTTCAGAGGAGCTGCGCGACGAGGTGGAGGTGAAGCGACCAAACGAGATCAACGCGAAGACCGGTCGCCGTCGATTCGACGAGGGCCTACTGAAGCTCTGGAAAAAGGCGGACGCTGACGACAAGGCCTTGTATTACAAGAAATATGCCCGTTGCCCCGATCCCTCGGTGGCTGTCTACAAGCAGGATCTTTACTATGGCAGTGTCTCGGAGCGTACCCGTAAGTTGATCGACGATTTTGCCAAAAAGAAGCCGGAACACAAGGAGACCATTGCGGACATTATGCGTGTGAAGACCATTAAGGCCTTGGCTTCGCCGGGAGAGCCTGTCGGCTTGATTGCCGCCCAATCCATCGGTGAACCCTCCACGCAGATGACACTGAACACTTTCCATTTTGCGGGTCGAGGTGAAATGAACGTGACACTGGGTATTCCCCGGCTGCGAGAGATTCTGATGCTGGCATCAGCAAACATTAAGACGCCCTCAATGGACATTCCCATAAAGCCTGGCCAACAGCATCAGGCCGAGAAACTGCGCATCAACCTGAACTGCGTGACGTTGGCGAATCTTTTGGAGTGTAAGTGAAGGCTAGGTTACTGTGAACTTCATGTATTAATATATAATTTATCGCACAGCTGTTCATATAAGTAGCACCTTGGCTCTGGAGCCGGAGCGAGCCTATCAATACGAGATGCGCTTCCAGTTCCTGCCCCGGGCGGTCTATAAGGAGGATTATGGAGTGCGCCCGAAGCAGATCATCAAGTACATGCACCAGACCTTTGTCAAGCAGCTAATCCGGTCAATTCTGAAGATTTCCAGTGCCAAGAAGACCACAAAAATGTAGGCAAATTATCTATATCGCTAACATGTCACGACTATTCATTTAATTGCCTCGGCAGAGTGGTTATCGATGACAAGAAGGATGCAGACCGGGATATTGACAACGATCTGGACAATGCCGATGACGCAGCTGGCCCAACCGCACGCGACAACGATGAGGACTCCTCGGATGATGGGGTAGGTTCATCCAACACAAATTATTGTCCCGAACTAATAGGTATTTCCATCTAAAGGGTGATGACGATGCGACTGGCATTAAATTGAAGCAGCGTAAAACTGACGAAAAGGACTACGACGACCCCGACGATGTTGAAGAACTGCAGGATGCCAACGGTAAGAGAGAATAATCTGCAGCATTGCAATAGCTCATCTCATCTTTGCTTGCTTCACAGCCGACGACGAAGAGGTCGAGGGCTCCGATGTGGACGACGATGCAATGGTGGAAGGCAAGGAGAACGTCGATGTCGATGACAAGTCGGTGGAGAAGTTGCTCAGCAACGAGATGGTGAAGAGCTACACCTACGACAAGGAGAACCATCTGTGGTGCGAGCTCAAGCTTAATTTAAGTGTGCGCTATCAGAAGCCCGATCTGACCTCCATTATCCGTGACCTGGCCGGCAAGAGTGTGGTGCATCAGGTGCAGCACATCAAGCGGGCCATCATTTACAAGGGCGTGAACGATGAGCAGCTGCTGAAGACCGATGGCATCAACATCGGCGAAATGTTCCAGCACAACAAGATCCTCGACCTGAACAGGATGTATTCGAACGACATCCATGCGATAGCCAAGACCTACGGCATCGAGGCTGCCTCCCAGGTCATCGTCAAGGAGGTCAGCAACGTGTTCAAGGTCTACGGCATCACGGTGGATCGCCGGCACTTGTCGCTCATCGCCGACTACATGACCTTCGACGGCACCTTCCAGCCGCTGTCCCGCAAGGGAATGGAGCACTCTTCCTCGCCCCTGCAGCAGATGTCGTTCGAGTCGAGTCTCCAGTTCCTGCGAAGCGCTGCCGGTTTCGGCCGTCCCGACGAGCTCAACTCGCCGTCGAGTCGATTGATGGTGGGTCTGCCGGTGCGCAATGGCACCGGTGCCTTTGAGTTGTTGACGAAAATATGTTAAACCTTTAGGTAATTGAACTTTTCAATAAAATAGATATGTCTTTGAAAGCTGCGGGTTGAATTTATACCATTTGGATCCTATTGAAACAATTGGGCTTTATTTTTTGTCCACATATATGTAAAATGTTCCTTTATTGTTTATGTAATTTTAAATGCTATATGTATATATTTAGACATAGTATTTATATCGTAATTAGATGTCAGTTAAGGTTTTGCATTCTGAAAATGTTCGTTTATGGCCTTTACGCACTACAAATTAAATGTCCGCTTCAATTTTTGGGGGTCCGGTTCGTTCTTAAAATTCGTTTACGCTATGACTTTAAAATACTCCCGCTGCACAACTCTAGAAACTAGATGCTAATTATTAAAACCCAGACCCAACTATGCTTGTCTATATAATAGGTATATATATAGTTTATTATATATATATATGGCTACGGAAGGGCAGTTCAACTCAAGCAAGTTGGATTCGATATTAGGTGTACTATTAGTGTGTAGGAGGAGTACGTGTAAGTGTGTGTTCTCGATATATATATAATATATATGTACATGCTGGACCCATGGGGGCGGGGCCAGCAAGGAAGTGGGTTCATGTGTGTGTATGCTAAAGCATATTTTGATTTGATTTGATACATGCGCGGTTCTAGGTGCTATATGATCGCCTATATAGGTAAATGTAATGCTTATGTGTTTTTAGTATTGTTTAAACGTTTCGTTGACTCTAATCCGCAAGGATATTCGCTAGACGGGTGCAGTATATCCCCCTGACGTCGGATGTCGTCGATTTGATTTGATGATATATGTTATTTGCATTCTCAATGAGTTATGTGCCTAGGTTCTAAATTATTCTATATGTTTGTCCCACAAAAAAATGTGGTGTCTTGCGGGGGTTGACCCGCAAAACACTCGTCGTTGCTCGAACGAAACTAAACCGAAAATCGACTGAAACTTAGGAAACAATAAACGTACGTAAAACTGATTAAAATACTACAATGTATAATGTATAATGGGGTTATATCACAGGTACATTTTAGACTTTTTTCAAAATGCAAGATTGTAGAAAACATTGTTTCATAGAGGAGGGACCTGCACAGGGACTGGACAACGGAACGGAAATGTTGCCCGAGTGCAGCTCCTCGTCATCAACTCTCGTCTAAATGCTATGTAAGTAGTTTGTGTAGCTTAGTGTATATATATTTCCGTATATATATGCTCACTGGATCAATGAAGTATATAAGTATTTCTTGTTATAGAAAAGCACTAACCATTAAACATTGCAACTGCCGTTTCGTTCGCACATCCCCCCGAACGGAACTCTGGAAACGAACGGCTCACAGTCCCGAGTCCCGAGTCGGGGTCAAGTGCTCGATTGTGATCGTAGATATGAAAGAGTTTTTTGCGTACAAGTATGTTGTAATCAGTAATCTGCTATCCATTATCTGTATTGTTATTGTATCGCTTTTACCAAGCCTATGACTAGGACCAATTCAAGAGCCCCAAAAACATGCTGTACATACTTATAAGTGTGTGTACTTTGGTTCTAACTACTTAGTACGTCGTGGGTCGCCTTTGTGTACTTTCCTATGGCCTGATCTGGTTAATCTTTTCTCTAAATAAGTTCCATTGAGTACGTATTTCATTAAAGTTCTGCGGGGACACAGATTCCTGCTCTATGATCTAATCTCTTGCTTTCCGAAGCGCCCTAAGCAGTACAACCCGATCAGCGATTCAGTGATCGATTTGTAGTGCCTAACACCTTCCGAAATCTATATCGTACAGTTGTCGCAATTCTTAAGTACAAATGTAAGGGTCGCGGGATGGGGGAGCATTGTGCGTGGTTTCTATGAGTCTCTACTCCAGTAGATAATGTGATAATGGAAAATTCGTAATTGCTAAAGCTACACAATGCCCCCGAAGTGATTGTGACAAGTGTGTGTGTCTGAGTTGAATGCCCGGTGGTAGTCCCGGTGCTGGAACCCCGTTTGATCATTAGTGTCACTCGCTCGCAGAAACTTGAGTCGCTCTTGACCTCGCTTCCCGGTTCGATATGAAGAGTTACGACTAGATGCTAGCTTTAATACTTGTCCACCGACCGTTTAGGTGTTCCGGCCCGCCAGTGGACGGGGCATAGGCTCCCCCGCCTCGGCATACAGGCAGGATCCCTCGCTGCAGGAGCAGGTGTCGCCCTCGCGGGAACTGTTGCAGCAGTCGCTGGTATTGTACTGGTGTCGCTGCTCGTACTCCGCCAGCATGTTCTCGTTCTCGCTCTCCAGGCACGGCTGCACTGCCGGCGCCTTACGCTGGTGATGGTGGGCCCCAGCTCCTCCCCGTTTGCTGCTGCCGAGCTCGTGCTTGTGGCCATGCGAGTTCCTCGAGTGATCGGAGCACTCGGAGGAGCATTGGTAGATCTGGTGGTTCGAGGTGGTCGGATGCATGGGGTGCACGGGCTGGTACCAGCCCTCTGGCACTGCAACGGCGACCGGAGCCGGAGGCGGTGGCTGCAGCGGCGAGGGCGTAGTCAAAGCATCGCAACTATTGCAGGCCCTGCTCTGGGCGCAACGCGCCGCATTCAGGCCTGCCTGGTACTCGCTGGCCGGGTGGCGCTGGGTGGCAAAGGGCAGGTGATTCGGCGGCACCACACCGCCCGGAGCCGTGGTGGCAAAGTAGGCGGGCAGCTGCGGTGGATGCTGGCTGGTGGGAGTGATCTGGTATCGGTTCTGGGCCCCGCCTGCCACCGCCGACAGCGGATTGCTGTACACGCCCTCTGGGGCACAGGTGGTAGCATACTGCGGGGACACGCCCCAGGCCGAGAAGCCGCCCGAGGAGCTGCTGTGAATGGAGGCGTTCAGGATGCTGCAAACAACGGTGAGTATGGATTAGAATTGTTACTCAAACTATAGAGAAGCAAGTAATTATCGTCGCTTACCTTTGGTTGGTGGAAATGCCCGAGCCCGCGCTCTTGGAGCTCTTGCGCGAGGACTCCGGGGATCCTTGTGCGTATCCGTAGGTGGATGGCGGCGGAGGATGCTCTGGTGGTGGCGGCAGGAACTCTGACCAGTTCATGGGCTCCGCTGGATACTGCAGGTAGTTTGATTTCACAACCGGCGGTACAGGAGGCTGGCCGGCAAAGGCATCGGAGTAGGGAGAATGGGTGCCAGAGTCCTTGTCCGCACTTAAAGAAGTGGCCTTGGTGCAGGTCTCACTGGAGGAGGTGCCAATGATCATGGTGGTGGCATAGGGTGTGGGATTATCCGGGCTCTGAAATAGTTCATTTTGAAATCGAAGGTTTGCATGGGATTATATAAAGAGCACCCACCTTGCGGCAGTTGTAGAAGGTGGTGAGGTTGCGAGTGTCCACTTCTGCGTAGTCGGTTCCTCCATCCGAGTTGTTGTAGTTTGACTGACTGCTGTTCACGTGGGAGAGCAGCTTGGACTCACTTAAGCCGGAATCCTTGTCCGTGTCCGCTGTTCTCCAGCCCCGATGGTGATCAATCCACAGGCTTTCCTTGCTGTTTAGGTTCAAGGCGGCAATCTCATTTTCGCTCACGACTGGAAAGTGCGCAAAAATAGCCAAAACTTTAGCAAGAAATCAAAATGAAAAGATGAAATCAGGTACGCACCACTTAAGTGACCCATTTCCTTGGTCAACTGATGCTTCCTCCTTAAGTAAACCATGACGAAGGCCGTAAAGATAACGAAAAACAGGAGGCCTATGCAAACGAGAGCCATTAGCCAGGGACCCGAGAGGTAGTCGGTAGTCTTCTTGTGCGTCGTGGGATTGCTGCTGCTGCCGGTGGGCAGGTTGCCGTTGTGGTAGGTGAGATCCTGGCCCTCGTGGCGGCCATCGTGCGTGCCACTCGGGTGCGCCCGCGGCGGATGGACATGGTGGTTGGGGTCCATAAATAGTGAGATCTTCAAAGCAGAGTTAGGTGTAAAAGAATGAAATTTTAAACGGGTTTAGAGATCCCTTACCGGTTTTGAGTAGGGTCCATCGCCTGCCTTGGTAAAGGAATTCAGGCGGACACTGTAAACTGCTCCGGTGGTCAGGTTATTTAGCAGCACCGAGGTGGTGGTGGCATTGAGGGTCATGTTGGCCAGCACCTTCATGGTGTTCCCGGCGCTGACCTCGATTTTGTAGCCATACAAATTGCCATTGTGGTGCTGGGCAGGTGGCGGAGTCCAACGCACCCAACCGGCAGTTTGGTTATACATTCCGATCTGTATGTTGTCCGGCGGAGCGGAGGGAACTAGGGGAAGAGCTTGTTGAATACAAAATCCAATAACTTTATCCCTTGGCCTTACCATCTTCGTAGGTTAGCGCAATCTTAGAGTTACTGGGCTGCCCCTCGATGGTCTCGAAGAAAGGTGTAACAAAGAACTCGTATTTGGTGTACTTTTTGAGGTTTCCCACCACAAAAGATTCTGCAGAGGCATCCAACACAGTGATGGAATGAAATTGTGTAGATGCAGAGCTGGCGTCTCTAAAGTGTATGTGCAGGCCCTGAAAAATATATTTGTTATGAGGGTTGAGGGTAAAAAAAAAGTGAGCAATACATACCTCCACATATTTCTCATCCGCACTGACATGCAGCATCCAATCCAAACGCACGGCACTGGCATTGATTGCCGAGGCATCTATCAGCTCCACAGACTGTTGGGGTAAGTGAGTTTTGGGTTATTGAGAAATTATAGGCACAATGAACTTACCTTTCCAGTCAACAGAGTTCGGGCTGCTGACAGATCATTGGCAGAGGCTGCATCAAAGTCCTCGTCAATGGTCTTGATCACATTCGACAGGCCCGAGGGCACTGAAATGCCCTGAGAGTTTTCAGCTCGCACCAGAAACACATACGAGGTGCCAGGCGCCAGATCGGAGATCTATAAACCATAATTAGTCATGCAAAAGGTGCAAGATTTATATTCCCATTTGACTCACAGTGATTTGTGTATCGGGCACGCGTTTTGCAGCCACAATCCAACCAGTTTGCAGATCCGGACTGAAGTATTCGACGGTGTAGCTGCGCATAAAAACAAATCACAAGTCTCTTAGCGATGAGCTCATGCAGGTGGGTGTGTCTGCACATGACTTACCCGATAATGGGGCCCACAGCTCCAGGCTTCTCTTGGCTTTTGCCCCAACGCAGGCTGATGCTGTTCCGGGTGACAGTCAGGACTTTGGGTGTGCCAGGCGGGGCAGGGTAAGTGCTGGGATCGGCTGCCCGATGCAAGGAAGTAGAGCCAGTTTTGTCCACCTGGAAATTAAAGTTTTTGAATGCTTATATATCAGTCGAACAATGAGAATTTAAAGGGAAACCCACAATCAAAGTGGCTGCCCAGGAAGTCTCTCCCCTTTCCGAGGAAGCCGTGCAGGTGTAGCTTCCCGAGTCACTGACTTGGAGATCTAAAAAAATGCATAAATTATTTAGGGTTTAAGTTATTTTAGAGACCTATCGTTCACTCACCATCCACTCTCAGCGAGCTGCCCTGGATGATGCTGTGGCGGTTGCCCGTTTGCACGGCATGTCCGTTGTGGAACCACTTGATTCGCGGATTGGGAGTGCCGGTGGCCCGACATGGCAGCGTAGCCACCGAGCCCTTGGGCAGCGTCTGATTGGCGGGACCAATTTGAATAATCGGCGGCGGTCGCTCGTCCACCGAACTGACTTGCAGGAACACCCGCACCGTGGAGGAGTCAACCACACTGAAGGCAGAGCAAACGTAGAAGCCCTCGTCCTCTTGGCGGACATCGGTGATTTGGAGCGTTCCGTCGGCGGCCACGTGGTGCCTGTCGTGCGAGCTATTGAGGAACATCAGTGTGGAGACGCCCTCTTTGGTCCAGAAGACCGAGGGCGGTGGATTGCCCGAGGCCATGCAGGGCAGCTGGACAACGCCATTGAGACCGACTTTCCTGTTGCTCGGTCGCTTGGTGAAACTCGGGGGAGCTGCTCAAAAAGATATAAGAAAAATGAGAACAGATAACTCAGGGGGATTGCCCGAAACTCACCGTGCACTGTCAGCGATGCCCTGGCGCTGATGTGGCCCACATTATTGTGCGCCTCGCAAACGTAGGTGCCCTCATCGCTCTGTGTTATGTTGCTCAGCTCCAGGCTCTTCTCGTCGTGGAGTATGCGAGCGCGGGATATGGGAATGTTGCCCTCCTCCTTCTTCCACAAGACCTTCGGCGGCGGATCGCCGCCCACGGAGCAGTGGAATGTGGCAGTCTGGCCAAAGAGCATCACCTGGTCCTTGGGCTCCTTCATGAAGTAGGGCTTGACCTGAACGATCAGCTTGGCGTAGTTGGACTCGCGAGTGCCCACCAGGTTCTGGGCAATGCACTTGTAGTTGCCCTCATCGATGGGCTCCACGTTGCTGATAAGCAGGTTGCCGCCGTCCACGATGCGAACCCGGGAGCTGGCGCCGAAGGAGAGGGCTTTCAGGTCGTCCAGGGGAACTCCATCCTGAAACATGTTGCGTTAAACAAGCTCTCTAGCCAAAGGCGGCGACCAGTTTTCGGGGTACCCACCTTCATCCAAATGAGCGTTGGCTCCGGAATGCCTTTGGGCGGCCCACACTCCAGCAAGGCGGTCTCGCCTTTGGCCACTCGCGTGTCTTTGGGCTCCACGCGAAAATCGTCGCGCAAAACTGCCACAAAATTGCACAAGAGGTAAAGAGGTAAAGACGTAAAGAGAGGCGGGGCGTTAGTTGCGATTGCGAGACAAAGCCCGGCGTGTGGGCAGACGAGTTGCGAGTCAAAGACTTGCAGTGACCGGACTGGGACTTACCAGCTATCTGGAGCGAGGCATGTCGGCTAACGGCCTGGCCCACTCGGTTCTTGGCCACGCACCAGTACTCCCCGCCGTCCTGCTCCTTCTTGCCCTGCATGGTGCGGTAGAAGAAGAGGGCGCCGTCCTTGAACTGGACGCGATGGGACTTCTTTTCGTTGGTGCTGACAGGCTCGCCGTCCTGCAAAACGGGTGGGATCATTAGTCACTTGCTATAATTGCTGGTGAGCTTCACTAATTCCTCTGATTTTTGTCTTTCCTTTATAATTACTTCAAGATTTGTTAGTTTTCAAGCACCCGACACATTTCAGACAAAGATAGTTAGTAAACCGGTAGGTTTAATTTGTTCCCTAAGATATACTACAAAATATTCGTAGACCATCTTATTGTTGTCTATAGTTTGTAACTCTTCACAAGTATGCTTTCATTTAGTGAGTGTACAATGTACATGCGAGTGTTTGTATTCGGGGGAAGCACCCCATTCAATACTAGTTTATGGGTGATGACAACTCACCTTAAACCACTCGATGGTGGGCTCCGGCTTGCCCTCCACCTTGCAGTTGAGTGTTGCGGGCTCATTCTTCTTGACCACCAAGTCCGTGGGATGCTCGATGATCCGCGGCGACTGGTACTGACCTGCGGACGGGTGGCACAATAGAGGGGCAAGATGCGGGTTAGTCTTAGTGCCGGTGAGGGGGGTCCGCGGGGCGGCTATGGGGGCTCGGTTTACCTCTGACGGCGGACGGCAGGGCCAGCAGGCCGAGCAGCAGCGGCAGAAGCAGCATTCTGCTCGCCCGGCCGCTCAGTGAAGGGTTAATAGTGGTGCTGGTGCTCCAGGCGATGAAAAGGCGATGTTTTCGATCGTATGGCATATATACATATACAGGTATTCTTTTTTCGGATGGGGATACAGTGCGTGCTGTGGTGGAAGTCTTGAGATGGCTCTACAGTTGATGATTCAATGGGGCGGCGATCATTGTAGCGCTGTCGCCACGCTCTCGATTGGGTATCCTATGGATGCGTGAAATGTTTGCTGGGTTAGCGGAATGTGGGCAGCTGTTAGCAGGATAATGGGTTTCGATGGGCTCAAAAGGCGTGGCAGTGGCAGGGCCCCGGGGGCTTTGCGGGGCTTACATGCGTAGTGCTTGGCTCTATCTGTGTATCTGCGAGTACGTATCTTTCGGTGCGGTTTTCGGTGTGGTTTTCGGTTTTATTTTATCGGCTTGAGGCCGGGAATCTGAAATTATTTCTAGCCTGCTCCACTTATGCTCGCATTTTCATTTCGATTTCCATTTCCATGCCGCGATAACACACGCACACACGCGCAACACTCACAACTCGCACTCGCACTCCCACACACACAGATACAAATGTATCTCCCCATTAATTTTATTTCTGTATTTATCTCTCTTTGTGTGTGTTTATCTCTCCGCCAGCCAGCAGACGGACCGAACCCGGACCCCAAAATTTACAATCCAAATTCTGATTTGGAGTTTGATTTCAATTTGATTTTTATGGCTTCACCTCACACTTTCTTCATAACGTTTTTTCAAATCGCGTTCACAGTTTTGTTTTTCGATTTTTTTTTGTGTTTTTGTTTCTTTTTTGTGGTTCTTGAACATTAAACATTAAACTAATCGCATTTTCCTTCGTTTCCATTAATCGCGCAGGCAGTGTGCGTTTTTGTTGGTATTTATTTGGCGACGACGACGACGACGACGACGACGAGGACCACGGCCTTTCGGGGTTGTTTCTGCTTCTCAGCTCTCGCGCACATTTTCCATTTCCACATTTCCCGAACGAAATTTCTTTTTGGTAATTTTACAAGAACAAGAACGCGCGCTCCCTTTCTCGCTCCCTCCCTCCAACTCTCTCTATCTATCTTTCTCTTTCGCTCTCGCTCCCGCTCCTGCTCACTCCCACTGGCACTCGGGCACACTCTCTTTCTCCTCCTGCTCCTTCAACACCTCCGCCACCACCACCACTGCGCTTGTTGTTGTATCTATAACACTGTTGTATCTATAACACACACTCCTTGTAAAGATACATCCGCTGCAGCTGCACTTTGTTTTGCCCCATTTGCTGGATGCAATTCCTGCGAGGATGCAGTTGAGCGGGGCGATCGCGTGGGCACTCACGCGACACTTACGCTTATTCGGCTGCAATTGGCTGCACTCCTGCGATTTAATTTCAATCCACGGCGCAGAGAAAACTCACAATTGGATGTGGGTTGAGCTCGGTGTGACCGTTATTGCATCTACCGCAAATATACCAGCTGCCCGAAACCGTCCGCCTTGTGCAACACTGCCGGTGGGATTCCCCTCGAGCGATTTACAACACCCATGGCATGGACGGTCCCTGACAACTCTAAAAAGGGCGCGAAATATTTAATTCAAATATTTGCAAGAAAAGCGTTTTTGCAGTTTGCTGATTTGTTTGTTTCGAGCGGTTTACAACACCCACAGCATTGCGAGTGGTTGATAGCTCCAAAAAGGGTGCGAAATATGTAGTTTTGGGTGTTTTTGAATAAAAAATTTGGTGGAAGGTAGAGTAATTTACACCTGAGGGATAAACCGAATCACCTAAATTTCTTATAAACAGCTAATTCAACCGAGCTGACATTGAAGTCACTCAAGTGTTATTGACATGCAGTTGTTTAGCAATATTAAAAGTCAACAATTTTTAAAAAGCAGTTTTTATTAATTTTACGGCATTGTTTTCGATTTATGCTTTATAAAAGTACCTCCCTAATAAAGTTACGAATACGTTACAAAAGTTAAATGTTTTCTTAGATTTTGGGTACTTGTAATTGCGATGGTAATAATTTCTGCAACCGTTGACTACCTTTAAGATCCGCTGAGTGATTTTTCTCAAAGAGAAGTTTAGGAAATATTTTCTTTGTTTGATAACTAAACTAAACTAAATAGTTGTGTAAATGCCTTACGATTTTCCACAAATTTCTTACTTTCCAACTCAATCAACCCTGGCCATTCCTAGGCGCCCGCGGACCAAGGTCCTGGAGCGCACAACATTCGAGAAGTTTGCCTCGAAAGCTGGCACCCGACTCCTGCCCGGGTGAAAGGTGAAACTGGGAGGCGGAACCGGTGCCTGCGGACGACGCGCGTGGGGCAGAGCACTCTTCACCAGCTTGGGCTGCAAATTGAGACGCGATACCCGGTCCACGGACATGCTTTTGGGCCGTCGCGCCAGATACTGATGAACGTGGCTGTTGGAGCCATTGGCTATGTTCAAGTTGACCAAATAGTCCTGCAGCTGGGCCTTTAGCTGGGCATTTTGCGACTCCAAGCGGCGCTTTTGCTGTTTCAGACAGGCCACATCAACAGCAACGTTGTTCACGCGACGCCAGAAGGTCTCCATTTGGGGCACCAAGGCCACTTCATCCTGAAAAGATATTTGAAATTGCGCATACTTGACTTCTTAGTCCTGAAGAATTAGTTACCTTTAGAAGATCCATTTCGGGGTCCGGACTTCTGCCCACCTCCTCCATCTCGCGTATTTCGATGATTTCCTTTGAGATCTCCGGCAGCTGAAACATCCTCTCGCGCTGGGTTTCCATCTTAAAACACACACCGAATAGTTGCTCCAAAGTCTCTCCTTTGCCGGCAATTTCTTGAAGCTTTTCCAGTGAATTGTAGCTCTCCACGGAGAGCAGCTTAAAGGAGCTGTGGTCCCGGGACATCTCATCTTCCACGCAAGTGCGCAGCTCCCGGAGGCGCTCGGTCAGTTGCGTCTTGATGGCCTGCCTTTGCTCCAGCTGGCCCTGTTGCTTCACAAAGAACTCCTCCGACACGAGCCGCAAATTGGCCAATTGATCCACCAAATGCTCGATTTCGTACGTTTGCTGACTAATTTGTTGGGCTGCCTCCTCATCCCGCTGCTTCAGATCGACGTACTCGGAGTAGAACCCCTCGATGTGCTGGCAGTAGCCGGCCAGAACGGATTGGTATTCTTGCCACAGCTTCTCCAGTCTGGCCTCGCCCCGTGTAGTTATCTGCTCCAGCTGCAGTTGCATCTGAAAAATTGGGACAGGGCACGCAATGGATGTTAACTTTCCGTATAATTCGTCGCATTGTGTGTCAATCATGGTGTCAACTTGAATTAACTATAAATAGGGTTATGCGAGTTGGGTTCAAGCATAAGTTTCCGTGATGCGCCTGCTTATTTTGCTGGCGGTCTTCGCCAGCTGCTGCTTTGGCCTGAAGTGCCGTTCCCAGGAGGGATTGGGCGAGGCAGATCTCAAAAGGACGGTGCGCAGTTGCATGCGTCGCCAGGACGAAAACGAGGATCGAGGACAAGGAATGGGCCGTCCAGGACAGGGCTATGACTTTGGAAGGGACCACGAGCAGGATCGTGACAGGGACAGAGGCCAAGGGGGCGGTCGAAATTCCTATGGCAATCGATGGCAACGAAGTTTGCGACAATCGGAGAACAGAAACAGCACAAATGGCGACGGACAAGGAGATGTCAGAGGAGGTGGAGCTTGTGTGGCCCAGTGCTTCTTTGAGGAGATGAATATGGTAAGTCCAGGATGTGTCTGGGTGTCTGTAAATCATTTATTTCCCCAATCCCAACCAGGTGGATGGCAATGGCCTGCCCGACCGTCGGAAAGTGGCCTATTTGCTGACCAAAGATCTCCGCGACCGGGAATTAAGAAACTTCCTAATGGACACTGTGCAGCAGTGCTTTCGGTACCTGGAAACGGGTGGACGGAGCAGGCAGAACAAGTGTGTCGTCTCCCAGGAGCTGGTCAAGTGCATGTCCGAGTATGCCAAGGCCCAGTGCGAGGACTGGGAGGAGCATGGCAATATGCTTTTCAACTAATAAAACAATGGAAACCCACCCCGCTCTTGAGGTCTTCGCAGCGGTCGAGGAAGCGTTCGTGGTTGCTCTTGATGCCCCCATCGGTGGTTGTCTCCAGTTGGTAGAAGACGCACTCCAGCTGGTTCTGCTTCTGGGCGTGCATCTCCTTAAACCTGGCCGAGTCCTGGTGCCACTCGCTGAGCACCGCCTCCTTGTCGTCTTTGTAGATCTGTCGGAAGAACTCGATGCGGTTGCGATGGGTGTCTAAGTATTAAAGTAGTTGGAACAAAGTAACAATATAGATACTTAGTATTGTTTTAGTTTTGTTGTATAGTACTTTTCCAGGTCATGAGGTTTTGGGTACATTATAATATACAAAACGTTAAAATTTTGTTCATCAAAATAATTTGCCAATGGGTTGAGGTTTTATCGTGATTTGCATGTATGGTTGCTGGCAATAATTTGTATATTTTTTTATTAAAATAAATCAACAAATTCATTTCAATAAAACTTGGTAAAAGTTTTAGCTGATGAACTCACCGACAATTTTTGTAATGTTTTCCATGTGCGACTGCTGCAGATTGGCGTACATGTCCTCGGTAGACTCGATATGGGCAATTAGTCGATGAATAACCGAATCCTTGCGCTTCAGAGCCTCCTTGAAGAACGATTCCACATCGATGATTTCACGGCGCAGCTCTTGGATTTTCACCTGCCGCAAAATGCTGCGCCACTCTTGATTGATTTTGGCCATGTTGAGGCGACCAAACGCATCCTCCCGCTTCAGTTTGTTCTATTTAGAGAGGTGTCGAATGAGATAAACTGTTTGGCTAATTAAGAGAAACCCGATACCTTCATGTACATGGAAATTAGCTGCATCTTACGGCGGCGCGTCTCCTCCTCCGCGTCGGCCCGCATCTGGAGATAGCGGGCTCGCTCCTCCTCGGACATTTTGGCCAACTTGTTGCCTTTACCCTTGCCCTTTTTGCCCATGATGATGCTCGCAGTGCGTGTCCTTTTGTGCTCAAATCAGCTTATCGAGTTTCAAAGGCCAATCTATGACTAATTAATCGGGCAAAAGCCGACGCGCCGCTCCGCGCTTTTCCAATATAAATAACAATTTAATTGCCGCCGTGTCGGTTCCCATGGCAGCGGTGTTGCCTCGGGCACTTTACGTTGCCTGGTTTTGCAGTTGCCATAATAATAGATGGCGAATTAAATTAATGCGGAACATTGCGAGTTGCCATTAGGGCTGTCCATCAAAGGGGAACCATTTGGTGTATAAAACGATTTGGGTGTCGGATGGCGACCATCCATTCACCCGACACTTTGTCATCATGTATTTGACTGTTGGATTTGTGATTATTGCTGCGGCTCTGCTCCAAATTTCGGTTAGAATTAATGCGCTTAAAATTTGAATTTGGATAATTGCAATCTGCAAACTTGCAGGACATCACGCTGGGCATACGCGTGCACTGCCGGCACACAGAACGCATCCACGAGGAGAACATCCATCATTGCTGTCAGCACCCGGATGGCCACAACGATGTCACCGAGAAATGTGCAAAGGAGACCAATTTTCGACTGCCATCGCCCAACGAGGAGGCCATCGAGGACGTCACCGTGGACCAGGTGATGTCCGGCACCTGTTGGGCCAAATGTGTCTTCGATCATTTCGATTTGCTGCACGACAGAGAGTTGAATATGACCAAAGTGAGGGCCTACTACCAAAGATACCACACCTCGGATCCAGAGTACGAAAAAGAGATGGTGAATGCCTACGACCATTGCCACTCAAAGGGTGAGTATCGCTTGGGACTTGCTAAAAATGAATTTGAGGTAATCGTCTCATTCAGCGGAGACCGCTGCCGAGGACTTCCTTGCATCGCCTCTCATTGCGGCTATGAACAGCGACACCATGCCCTGCTCGCCGGTGTCCAGTATTGTTATGTCCTGCGTCGTATACAACTTCTTCCACAACTGCCCCAAAAATCGTTGGGCCCACACCGCCGAGTGCGAGGAAACTTTGGCTTTTGCCAAAAAGTGCAAGGACGCGTTGACAACAATGTAAAAAGGGCTTCACAATAAAAATATTCGTTTTATTTCACATATTTTAACATACTCTGAGGTTGGTTTGTAAATAAAATACAGCTCTTTTAAATAAAAAACTTATTTCTCAGCCTGTAATTTGGTAGCTAAAATTGTTTATTATATATTTAATACTAGCCCTAAGTTCCGAAACAACTTGTATAATTACTATATATTCTCACAATAAACAAACAATACTATTGATGCACTCTTGGGTGATTTGGATACATATTCTTTATTCAAAAACAAAACTCTTCCAGCATTTACAAAGTGGCCAAAGCATCTTGGCATTTTTTGCTGAAGGCCAAAGTGTCCTCGCACTCCTTGCTCTTGGACCAGCGATCCTTGGGGCAGTTGTGGAAGAACTGGCGGATGACACAGGCCAGCACCACGCTGGGCTTCGGCTCGCAGAATTGGTGGGACAACTGCTGGAACATGGGCTTCGACAGGAACTTGGCGGTGTTTTCCTCACCTAACACAACAGGTGCAATGTCAAATAAAGGTTTGCTGCCCACATCATGCCCACTTACTCTTGCCGTGACAGTGATCAAAGGCACTGATCATTTCCTTGGCATACTCCGGATCGTCTACAAACTTGGAGTTGAAATAGTTCCTAACACCATCCATGTCCAGTTCGTTGCCCTTCATCAGATTGAGTTTGCTGAAGACGCATTTGCCAAAGCAAGTGCCTCGCATTGCCTTGTCCGCGGTGATGTCCACCAGGGCCTCCTCGTTCTGATTCGGCATATTGAAGCCCGTTTCCTTGGCGCATCCTTCTATGATGTCATTGTGCCCGTCCGGGTGCTTGCAGCAGTAGTGGATGTGGTCTTCGTTGATATCCTCGGGCCTGTCGCAGTCAATCTGAATGCCTGCAGCCAACTTGTAATCATACGATAAATTTTGTCAAGCAGGATTAAGTTTGCCGTTCCAAAACTCACCAAAATACAAGTGGCAAAGCTCAGCAAAATTATAAGTCTCATTGCTTTGCTTGGTTTTTTTGCTTAATTCCAAAGCAGTTAACTGCTTTTATAGCCGCCTAAAAAATCGCTGGATTAGCGAGGGGAAATGAGCATCGCTTAATTCAATTGCAAACTATTAAAATGTCTGATATTATCTGATATTTTTCGGCTCACTGCACTGCGGCCATTTGTTACATTTAATTAAGCAATTTAATTAGAAAACAAAATGTTTTAAATAGGGGGGCGATGCCATCAATTGCAGCCATTCAAAGTGCGATGGTTAAACTAAATTGTGGCTGGCTTGTGTTAGTCTTGGTGGCCATTTCGAAGGCCCAGGAGGACTCAGAAGATTCGACCACAGTGGCAACTACAAGCAATGGAGCCTTAACGGAGGAAACATGTGGCAAAAAAGTGACTTGTTGCCAATAACTTTACCCAAAATTCACGATTAAATTCATCTGAAACTTTCCCATTAGAGAAGCGGCTGCTGTGACGAACTTTACATGGGCGAAGACGAGGTGATCCAAAAATGTATGATACTTCACGCTCCAAAGTTACCTGACCCGGACGAGAAAGATACGGGAAAACTTTTGCGGTTCCTATCGGTATTTTTAGGTAGATTTGTATCCAAAAATATTGTTAAATGCAGTTAATTTCGTTGCACAGTGCTTTGTGGAGTGCTTGTATAAGCACAACAAGTATATTGGCAAGAGCGATACAGTCAATATGAAAATGGTTAAGCTCCATGCAGAAACGGCATTTGCGGATCGCCCGAAGGAGAAGGAGTACTACATTGGCATGTATGATTTTTGCCGCAAAGACGGTTCCAATGTGTACAACTTGATAAAGGCTACTCCTGGAGCAAAAGTCTTGCTAAAGGGCACCTGCCGGCCCTATTTGTTGATGGTATTCCTTTGCATTGCCGATTATCACAAAACTCACGGTTGCCCCTATTTCCGTTGGGAGGGCAACTACAAGAAGGGCACAGAGGATCAGTGCGAAGATGCCAGGGCCAAGTGCTATGCCATCGATGGTATTGTGTTGCCAGAAAGAAAATTCTAATAATTCAATTTAATAAAATTGTCATTGTGTTGTCCTACATTCAAAGCTGGTGTTTCACATCCAAATGCTTCACTTTATACACCTTAAAGAAGGAAACCAATTCAGAAAAGATCCTAAAATTCGGGTTTGCGAATACGTCAAACAAACACCCAATCAGAGTGTGAGTTTCAGCTTCCGTCACACACACATTGGACGCACACGGACCTCTACTTGGGATGAACGAATTTGAGGTGCGCGCGGCCACGATCGTGGACCAGGCGAGCATTGAAAGGCTGATCCGCTCGCCCGGCGTCAAGTGGTTCGGCAATATCCGGCCTAAGTTTCATGCAGCGGACTCGCTCTTTAATTGCTACCAGACGCAGCGCATGGTAGCGTACACTAAGGGCACAGACAAGGCGGCGGCCTACGCCGAACTGCGCACATACCCCTCGATCAGTTCCTTACCCAGCGATTGTTGGATGGAATGGCTTTCCGTTAGATACTGGTATCCGACGGATGCACTCTCTTTTGCCTATGAGCTTATTCATCCCTCCGTTCCCCAGTTTGCCTATGGCCATTAGTTGGCTGAACTGCTTGTTCTTTAACTTTTGCATTTACAAGAGCGAAAATCCAGAACTTATTGCCGAGATACTGAAGGAGGTGTTCTACCTGGAGAACCGCGCCACGTTTATCATCACCGTGCGAACTCCTTCTGTAAGCCAGGCCGTCCACTATGTCGAGCAATTCGATGATCTGGAGAAGATCTCTTCGATCTACTATCCCCGGGAGTACAGTGTGATAAGCAACATGAATACCCAATCCCTCTACATTGTGAGTCGCTTTGAGATTCTGTCTGTAGTAAACTATCGTAAGGCACTGTAAGGTCGGGCTGGGATTTTAGCCTGCTTACCACTTAATCGCTTTGTTTTGCTGCACTTAGGCCGGAGGATAATGATGATATCATGGGCATTCTGGAAGAGGAGATTCCTGGGACGTATGAGGAGTTTGGTGACTATTACATTGCCGAGGAGCTTCTACGCAGCGAGGATAATAGCAACAATAGCGATATCCTTGTTGTGGCCGAGACCCTCAACGTGCGTCAGGAAACCGAGATGGCAATCTTCATGTGGCTGACCACGGACATTGACATACGCTTTTACGTGCGCAACTACGAGATGAGTTCCTTTGGCAATCTGGTTAAGTTCGATCCAAATGCACCCTTTCACTACGACACGTTGACAGTGGCGTAAGTTCAATCGGTCTATGAGCTCTCCTACGGCTTCTTGAACCCCAATTTGTCTTTGCAGCTCGGTTCACCGCAGGGCAGCGGTCAGCATGTTCACTGCAGGAGCTTTGGAGGATCTGGACAATATGACGATTCTGGGCGGCCTTCAGAGGAACGACAGTGGCATGAGGTGGGTGGCCAATTTAATTTCCTGATCATTTAGTGATGTCTTGCAAATGCCTATTCAGCGTGGCAAGCGCGGGCAAAATGAAGATCAGCTCTATTGGCGGCGCAGTTGATGATGCCCAAGTGTTCGAAGACAACAAGTTTTACATTCGCGAGGCTCTTTACACGAAGTTCACGCTTATTATTGAAAGTGAGCAGCTTTGAAGTAGTCGTATAGTATTTAAATTCTCTATTCAATGGCTTCATAGAACTGCTCAG
Source organism: Drosophila ironensis (assembly GCA_021223825.1). Classification (NCBI taxonomy): domain Eukaryota; kingdom Metazoa; phylum Arthropoda; class Insecta; order Diptera; family Drosophilidae; genus Drosophila; species Drosophila ironensis. Next base: position 387,079 of record JAJJHQ010001124.1, read on the forward strand.
TGTGGATTTCTATCTGCGAAAAGATACGGAGACTATTAACTTCATATACAATACGGGAAATTTGCCCTCTGGCGCGCAAGCCATTCAGGCAGCCTCGAATGTTTTCATGGTCAAGTACTGTTTGGCGGAAAAAACCTTTCCGATGCCCAGACTCTTCAACGCAGTGGTGGCCATGTTCTGCGCCTATCCCGACAAGGATTACGGCATGATGGTGTTGTCCAACAAAGCCAGAAATATCAGAAGTCACGTGGAGCTGATGCAGTATTTTATGGTAAGTAGGGGCCATCTGCGAGACGCCTGTAATGATTCGAGGATCCGCAGCCCGTGGCATCGCGTCCGTCGGCTGAGACCAACCTTGATGAGGTGTTCATCACTCATCGGAGCACGATCTTCGGTGAAATCAGCTTGTACAAGCTGCGGCGCGAGGATGTGAGCGTTGTGCTGGGCTTGGCCTCGTCCAACATGGATGATCCTAAGCCAGGAACTGGATCCCAGGGCAGCAGTGTCTCATATTGTTCAAAGGTCAATGAGAACTTAGATACTGAGAACGAGTTGGACGTCCTGCGTGCGATAATGAAGGAAGTGTTGGATACCAATTTCAGCCAGTTCTCGGTGTTCACCATCCGAGTCGGCAACTCCACCAAATCAGCCAAGGAGAACACCCCCGTGGGATTTGTGGTTCTTCGGCAGTTCCACGACCACAACAAGCTTCACGATCACTATTACCTGCCCAAGTTGGAGGCACACTTGGATCGCTTGCGAGCCCAGATCATCTCTCTGAGGATACATCCGCTGTTCATGGGCAGCGCCGATTTGATCTTTAGAGATTTGGCGAAGAAAACCAACTTTTACGATTTTTACTCCATTACATCGAATTCGGTGAGTTGAAAGATACCGCAATAAATTCGAAAGAGTCGGATTAACATATGTATTTACACCTTGGCCCCCGATCAGGACCAAATGCTTAGCAACGACCTTAAGAAAATGATGATGGTGCTCGAGCCCAGGCATGTAAAAAAATCTCCGACCTTGTTCAAACCTCACAAAGAGCCGAAAAGAGCCACAACTTACGTAGAACTGCGTAACCACAACTACGCGAAAGATCACCTTATTATCTACAGGCACAAGCTTAACCCTGTGAAGTGGTTCACCAACACCAACAAAATCGTGATCTTGGGCTTTTCTTCAGTAGCCAAGGCCTTTTTGCGGCAACTTATCTTTCTATGGAACAGCAAGGAGTGAGTGGTCAGGTGACACCAAAGGGATCAATCATGCTCCTTTCACATACAATTTCATGAATATCTCTGTGTCCACAGTCAGAAGAATATGGATAGCTACACGTGCCTGACGCGGGTACAAGTGACGCTGATTTGTGAGCCGGGAATTGTGGAGGCGGAATACGACAACCTGTTTCAGTGTCCATACTGCTCTCAATCACGAAAGTGCTACCTGTCATACAGCAATCGGTCCTGTTTCATCCGTGATTGCTGCTACCGCATGGACTTGCGACACTGGGTGCACTTTATACCTGGCAAGGTGCAGGCTATCAATAGGTAGTATCATAATAATACTCGTTATCCCTGGAAATACCAAACTCTTTTTTTGTGTAGGGCCAATAAATTAGTCAAGTTGGAGGGGGCCTGTGAGATTACCTACGACACCCTGTTTCTGTGTTGCGACCAGAACTTCGTGCTTCAGTCACCCAACGAATCCATTGAGAACACACCATGTAACTTCGTGGAGATCAACAGCCGGCTTGCCAAGTTTATGCTCTTCTACAAGGTGCGTGCCCTATTGGAGGAGATGCCTCGCTCGTATATGATACTAATCTATGGCGACAACTTGAGCGTCTATGAGTGCATTGGCTTTCTGATGAATCACGGGGTGGATTGCTCCCGGATCGTGTTTGTTAAGCCTCATCGATTCATCGGCTTCAGCGAGGAGGACAAGATGAAGAATCCGTTTTGGGACAAGAACATTCAGCTGATACTGGACGATATGCTAGGAAATAATGGATTGGAAATTATCGAGGATCACGCCTTCAAGCACTGGGTGCTGCGCGAGTCGACGGACTTTATTATGCAGGTAGTCTTTCAGCACTTTCCCAGTCGCAAACACACATCCTTTGAATGTGACCTCTTCATATCCTTCGGCGAGGGACACATGGTTCCAAGGCACAAGCAAAGTGAGTACGCCCGTAGAACCCCGAGAAATGAATATCTTATTTCCATTATTTAGTTTTTGAGGCGTCCTCCATCCAACTGGATAACAATTATATCGTGATCAATGAGAAGTTCCAGACGAACGACCCAAACATCTATGCAGCTGGACGGTTTGTGAAAATAATGCCCGAGCCAAACTACCAATACAAGTATACCTCCGCACGAGAAGTTGCTGTCAAGGTCAGGAACTTTTCCTCTTTTTCTTTTATTATATTAATATATTATTACCGATCCAGCTGCTGCATCACTTAGGGATTTCCCCCAGAGCGGACTTTGACTTACGCTATGAATTGCCATACCATTTCCAGGCCATGTTGCCATTGAATTACTTCATCACCAAAGTCGTGCTGCCGGTTAGGTACCTTAGCATCCAACCCGTCGGCTCGTTAAAGTGCAGTCTGACAACGTACAAGAACCAGACGTTCTGCCGTGTTGGACTTAATAATAGCATGTTGGTCGACGAGATTGTGGTGGTGACAAAAAAAGTTGGTTGCATCTGGCATTAGCTTTGTATCTTCTGATTACATTTTGGTTTTTATAGGAGGCGCATTTCGATTTTCTGCAGCACTTTGTAGGGAAACACGAGATGCTGTTGAACAACCTGAGGGCTCGCTACAGGGCTAAGACAATTGACAACTTTTTGCAGTTTTTCCAAGAGCCCTGGACAGAGCTGATAATGCACGATAAGTTTCCTGAACTGCAAGCCGAGAACAGGGAGTTACTACGACCAATGGCCTTGGCTATGCTTGCCGTGAGTTTTCCCTCATTTTATAGAGTTTAAGAACGGTAACCGCTAGGAATTGTATTTTTTCAGCGCACGAACGTGTTCAATGCCTTCTACGATGTAACCGATATGGACTACATAACTCTAAACAGGCGCTATTTGGAGCAAAAGCTGTTGGCTTTCCTCAGGGAGAACCGGCGGGACTTCAAGTACAAGTTCGCCTTGCCCGAGGACTTCCTAAAGACTTCTCTCCCGATGTGGGCGCGAAAAGAGGAAGATGAAGAGGAGGAGGCGGAAATGGCCGAGAGGCTCGATTAAGGCTTCCAGTATTCCGGTTTTTAGTTCCTATAGTTAGTTATTTCATATTTCAAAATTAACTTATAAACGTATATACGAACGTACACACTCTGCGATTTTTATGGAAACAGGTTTCTAAATAATTTAACTGTTTGCGCTCTGACAATTTTACATATGACGGATGCTTTTTAAAAAGAGGGGAATCATGTAAATAAGGGGAAAGATTATAATTTGTTTATTTGTTTTTTTGGTTTTCTCAAACCAAAGTGAGCAATGACAAAGCAGTGAACAGTTCGTATTTAAGTGTTTATTTCGTATTGCATACAATGCTAATTAACTAGACCAATTCATTGCAAGTTTAATTACATTGCTCAACGTGTTAAATCTATCGATAATTGGGATTAGCCTACGGATTCGTTGATTGCGGCTTTTAAACTTTAGCCGCCGTGCATTAGTAATAACGTTTTGTCTCAGGGATCGTTGTTAGCTTATTCAAGTACTCTACAAGTGATCAACTCCCTGAACTTCTGTTTGGGAAGGACCAGGTCTCGATCATCTACAAGGGAGTACAGGCTGTGGCTCGGCGCCTCGTGTACTCTCGGGCCACGGGCAGGGGGCTGAGCCCGCTGGGGAAGACGATGACGTGGTGGTTGAGCTGGCCTCATATGCCCTGCAAGTACCTTCGTAACTCCTCCTCGGTGTCGAAGATCATGACGGGGAAGGGCGAGCCGGGCACGAATTCGCCCGCCCACTTGACCTCTACTCGGTAATCGCCTGGTTCCGTAGGATCGTACTAAAAATACAGGATTGTTGCAGAATGCTTGTTGGGATACTGCCAGCAACTCACCTTGCACAGGATGGTGCGATCCTTTTGACTCTCCCGTTGCATTTCCACTCGGAAGGCTCCCTTGGGACCACGGACGCGCACGGTTAGCTGACCAGCTCCTGCGCCGCGTGTGTCGCAGATGAATCGCGACTGGAAGGTGGCCAGAACACCGTGTTCTATTCCGGGACCATAAACACGGACCTATTTGAATGGGGAAAGATGAAGAATTATAGAATTGATCGCGGATTAGGGATTGGACTGCTGTGCCCACCTTGCTGGCATCCGGGGCTCCGGCTACTTTCAGGGCAAACGGCGATCCCGGTACATTTTGGCCTCCGTATTTGATGGTCAAGAGATGTCGTCCCGGCTCCTGCGGCTTGATGTTCAGCGTGAATGTGGCGTCTCCGTGATCGTAGAGCTCACAGTAGGCAACCTTTCGCACGCCAGCACAGTGGGCAGTCAGTTCGCCGGGTCCGGCGCGCCTTGTATCGATCCAGGACTTGATGTCCTTGCCCACAATGCCGTGGCGCAATCCCTCGCCGGAGGCAATCACCTTGGAAGCATCCATTGAGGACCCCACGGCGACGGTCAGGGGACAACCCTTGACCAAGCGACCGTTCCACTTGACGGAGAGATTCAGGGTGCCTGTGGTGGACTTCTGGGGCGTGTACGAGGCCAGCCAGATGTTCTCGCTGGGGCGCGGCTGGGCGAGGCTCACAGGCAGCGCCGTGTTGTCCTGGCTGATAAGGATCACCTCCGGCCTGCCCGCCGGCGCATTCGAGGCGTCGATGGTGAAGTGAGCTGCCTCGCCCGCCTGGGCAGCTGCTAGACCACGGCCCATAAGTTGCACCTTGTCCGCCGCCTGCTGGCCCGTGACATACGCGCTCCGCGGGCACTGGGTGATAGTGAGGCCGCTCCAGGTCAAGTCCAGATCGTGTTCGCCGGCCGCCAGACTCTCGCCTGTGATGTTCAGGCACATCTTGCCGTCGGCGAACTTCTCCACCGGAATCTCGATGCCATCGATGCTGCAGACCAGCTTTCCGGGTCCCGCGTTCTCCACATCGAATATGATGCGTGCGGGCAGTATCAGGCGACCGTCGTGGTCAACCAGAGTGCCCCAACCGCCTACCGGCATCACCTTGTTGGACTCCACGCAACTGATGTGCCAGGGCGATCCCGGTAAGCTTCCCCGGTTGGGGCAGCTGGCCCGGATCTCGTATTTGCCCACCGAAAGGATCGTGTACGAGATTCGCCACTCATTGTTGCCCAGGGCCTTGATCTTGGGCTCTATCCGCTCGCCGTACTCGTCCAAGCGCTCGATCTGCACATTCGGAGCAATCGGGCAGTAGACCACAAAGGAGGCCTCCTTGTTCCGGTGGCAAACCTCCAGGCCATGGCCAGCCGCCCGGGCGTCGTTCCGCACGCCGCTGGAGGAGGCCGTAAAGTTCAAGGGCGAACTGGGAGTCGTCTCGCCGCCGTACATCAGGGTCAGCTTGTAGTTGCCCGGCTGGGAGGGCACAAACTCAACATTGTAGACGCCGTCGGACTGCTCGCTTATCAGCACCGGCAGGCTCTGGTTGCTCGGCGAGATGGCGAAAGCCTCCAGTTCGGCTGTGCCGGCGTTGTCCGTACGCACTGTGAAGCTGTTGGGGCTGTGGAGGGCCAGAGGTTCCTTTGTGACGCCCTGGGTGGTGACCTTGCTGCTGTCGAAGGATTCGCAGGTGAAAGGACTGCCTGGCAGAGGCTTAGATTGATGGAGCACCTCTGCAAGTATCAAGGAAGGATAATGCATTATTGGCATCTTTGTTTTAAATTGGGTTTCTAAGATCACTCACCAATCATGCACTGTCCCGGTTTGTTGATGGTGAACTCGGCCTGCAGGTGACCGTTCTTAGTCTGGTAGCATCTCACGGGCAGGGCTTGTCCGCCGGGACCGGAGACCACCACATCGAACTCCCGCGCCGGCCGCTTCACCGTGTCAATGGCAAACGACGTGGTTTTGCCCACTCGGGCCTGGTACAGCCCCAAGCCACTGACACTGATCTCTTTTCCCGCACTCGCCGGCAGGACATTGATCTCCAGGGGTTTCAGCGAAATGGGTACATCGTTGAACAGAATGCTGATCTTATGCGGAGCCACGCGAGTGGGCTGGTACACGATCTCATAGACACCGGACTTGCTGGGTCCCCGGATGGTGTGCGGCACCTCGGTGGCGCCACAGCGCACCAGAGCGGACAGATCGCCCTGACCGGCCTCGTTAAGGGAGACGCCGATGCTGGCCGGGCGATGGCAGAAGGCCTCACTCACCTCGGTGATCTTGACGAGCGTGGGATCAAAGACGCACAAGGTGCGCGATCCAATGTGCTGCCTCGTCTCTCGATCGATGAATCTGAGGGTATACTTTCCGGTTGTGTGAGTCCTGAACTCCGCCGTCTGCCGGTTTATGCTGTACGGCACTGATTTCTGATCAGGCGAGAAGATCTCCACGATCTGATCGTCCGCTGGAAAATCAATGGCCGCCAGGCTGCCGATCTGTATGTGCTGGGTATGCTGTTGGATGTCCACGCGGAAGGGACTGCCGTCCACGGCCACTTCGTTGAAGGTGATGTTGACGTAATGCGGTTCCGTGCTCTGTGGCACGAAGGTCACATCGTAGAGTCCTCGGGCACAAGCCACCACTTCCGCCTTGACAGTGCTGCTGTCGGTTGACACCACGAGCTCCAAAGTTCCCTCGCCGGCGCCCGCGGCATCGACGCTGAAAGTCACCGGAACTCCGAGGGTGGCCGGACCGTATTGCTGCTCCAGCCCGCTGATGCTCACCCGCGAAACATCAAAGACATTGCAACTGAAGGGCGATCCCTGAATGTGCTGATCATTGGCCGTCACACTAATCAGATGACGACCCACGGTGGTGGGCCGGAAGGAGGCCGAGTAGCTGCCTCCATCGTGCTGGCTCAGCTGACAGTGCTCGTTGTCGCCCGACGGCGATGTGACAAAGATCTGCGGCTCTGCGCCCTCAAAACCCTCCAGCTCGAAGGTGTTGTCCATCTTGACAGCGGCCTGCTTCAGGCACTCGCCCATGGCTATCGCCCGGGGCAATCCCATCGACGGCGAGGATGCAGCGGCGGCAATGTGGCAACTGAAGGGGGAGCCGGGCACCGGGTGGCCGTTGAAGCGAACGGACAGCGAGTGGGTGGCCGCCTCCGTGGGCTTAAAGTTCACCTTGAACCGGGCATTGCCCTCGGACTGGACAAAGTTCGGCACGTTCTTGCCATTGACGGCCACGATGATCTCCAGATTACCGGCGCCCGCTTGCGACGCGTTAATGCCAAAGCTGACGCTCTTGTTGACCACCCCGGATCTGATGTCCGTGACGATGACCTTTTCCGCCGAGTAGGCCTTCAGCAGGAACGGGCTTCCTTCGACATGACCACCACCCGGAAGACGCACCTCCACGGAGTGATCTCCCACCTCCATGGGCTCGAACTTCACATTGTAGCCGAGTGTGGAGCTGCCCAGGGGATCGATCTTGACAGGCACGCTGCGGCGCGCTGGCCCGAGCACTTCCACGGTCGGTTTGGTGTCCGACTCCACCACAAACTCGAAGAGCCGGCCCACGCTCACCTTGTCCATGCTCTCCGGCGACTGGATACGGGCGGCTGCTGCCACGCGACAAGTGAACGGCGATCCGGGCACATCCTGGCTGTTGAAGCGCAACTCCACCGTGTGGCTCTCGGCCTCGCGGGGCGTGAAGCTGATGGCGTAGGTGTGCTGTCCCTGGGCCTGTGCAGAGGTGGGGACCCTGCCGCCGTTGACGGTTACCTCTAGGTTTCCGGGTCCGGCCTGGGAAGTCTCCACCAGGAAGGTCACGGGCTTGCCTACGGTTCCACTGCTCACATTCTTCACCTTGATGGCGCTCACATCGTAGACCTGCCGGGATTGGAATATTTAATATAAAGAACCTCCTGCTAAATTCGATGGGCTTATCCCTAAATAAGTTACTTACCTTGGCTGCGTAGGGACTGCCAGCGGTGGCCAATCCGTTGACCGTGACATTGACCCGGTGCTCTCCGACCACGCGGGGCACGAACTCCGCCTTGAAGACACCATCGGCGGACTGATGAACCTGCGCAGGAACCGACTGGCCGGCAGGTCCTGATGTTTGGCCATTTCGCCATTTGTTTGTTTGCGTTTGATTAACATTATTCGATTCGATTTTAGTATTGATTAATTATTGTGTTCGATTTGAGATTCGATTGCGACGCGGCCGGAAACGAGTTTGAGATTGATTTCGTTTGTTTGTTTTGTTGAAATTCGATAATTGGGCAACGGTTCGGTTGGGTCAGATGTGTGTTGGGTTAGTGTTTGGTTTGGTTTGGTTTGGTTTTTCGGTCGCGAATGAAGCGAAAAATTTGGAAAAATGTTCAGTCGATTAGTAATGGGTATTAATAGGTTGGAAAACACTTTCAGATGTTGAGAGGGTAGTCATTCGGGGCTGAGTTAGTAGAGTTCCTTAATCGATTCGAGTCATTTACGTGGAGTGCGGTTAGTCTTTGTTTTCGTTGATTGACTGGGGGTGCCAGAAGGGGTTAGTAAACTGAGATGTGTGGACAGCGGAGTCAGAGACAGATACGAAATACAGGTACGAAATACCCCCAAAAGTCCTACCAACGGAGACCCCTCTGCTGTCGGATATACAACCTGAACGGATGTTTTTGTTTTAAACCATTTTCATTTGTTTTTATTTCGAGTAACTCTACACATTAATCAATATGAAACAAATTAGTAAACAATCGGACATTAGTAAATACTTCAGTTGTTACTTTATTGGCGTCGAGTGGCTCGCAGATACCGAGCACTCGCCTTACTCTGGGTGAGGTGGTTATTTAGTTGTGGTTCGGACTGTTAGCAAGGTATATATACACCGGGTGAATAGCATATATATATATAGGTATAGACATAGGTAATATAAGTAGGTATATGCATATATATTCACATATATATTTAGATATAAAGTCTAGTACAAAAGATTTCGCCGTCCTGAAATATAATACAGATACAAAAGTGAGCAACATTATTACAAAAGGGGACATAAGATTACGAACAAACAAACAACAGAGACAATCATGAGTTCACACAAAACATACAGGACGAGCCAAATGATTAATAGCAACTAAATGGCACCTAGGGAAGCCGGCTATGCATATTTGCACACATATTTGCAACTACTTCTGGGAACAAAACACAAAGGCTGCGGACACACCGGATCACTTACAGTCGCCACTCCCTAAAGCAAAGTTTAAGCAATAAGTTTTCAATTGTACGGGTATATTTTGGATCCGTTTTAGGGAGTTTCGACTGTTAAAGCAAATGACAAATGTGTAGCATAATTACACAGGCTGCGTATCTCATAAATCCACTCTCCAAGTGCAACAGCAGCACCTTGGCCTCGGATTGCAGGGGCATCTTGAGCTGCATCTTGCGGCACCGACCACGAATTGCAGCTTGCGGCTGGCGGGGGCATGAGGGTCGCATGGATAGTGGGTGAAAGGTGGGCGGTGGCATTGTGAGTGCGGCATGCATGCTGGGGGACTTTCCACAACAATTTCCGCTCATACAACTTTGCTGTACAAGTCTCTTTGTGCGTGCGCGGAAACGGGGAGTGTGTGGGGAGTGCTTGAATGAGTGCGATGCGGAACAGATACAGATACAGATACAGATACGAGTGGCAGATACGAATTACAGGTACAGATGCTGATATGCAGATATACAGATACAGTTACAGCTTACAGCTTACAGCTACCAGATACGAGGGTGTATACGAGTATGCAGATGGATTCAATCAAATAATACGCTTAGCCGACACAAACACTTAGCCACAACGAGCAATTAAATGACGAGCCTTAGGACTAAACAGTAGAACACATAATGGAATGGGAGTCGGATTGGTTGCTGACCCACCACACACACATTGAAACCGGCGGCCCAGGACTCTGGAGCTCGCTTGCCAGCTACATACCTTCCACGTTCACCTCAATGTCCTCCAGACGGCCGCCGCTGTGATTGATAACAAAAGAATTGGTCTGATGCACGGGTCCGGGGCCACCGAGTGACACCTGCGGACCGGCCACGCCCCCGCTGATGTTGACCGTGATCGGGCAGCCGGGTACGGGCATTTTGTTGAAGGACACGTTGATCGTGTGCTCGCACGACTCGGTCGGCACAAACGAAACGGAGAATCTGCCAGGGAAACAGGACACAAATTAGGAGTAGGTTCTCCCCACTAAACTCGCTGTTCGTTACTCACCTTGCACTGCCTTGCGGATGCACCTGCGTGGGGATGTTCTGTCCCTTGGCCGAAATCGTTATCTCCAGGTTGCCCTCACCGGCATCGCCCGCATCGACGGTGAACTGCACCGGGCGTCCCATGGTGCCGCGGGAGACGCTGCCCACCACCACCTTGCTGGCGTCGTAGGACTTGGCCAAGAACGGGGTGCCCTGCACCGCGAATCCATTGTACTCCACGTTGATCGAGTGACCGCCGACAGTGGTGGGCGTGAACTCGGCGGTGAATCCGGCATGAATGTCACCGGTCACGCGTACGGGCAACTCGCCCTGGGGGCCGCGAACACTGACCGCCAGCTCCGCGGCACCGCCACCGCTCACCGTGATGTGAAAGGACGAGGGGCGGTTGACGGGGATCAGCTCGAGATTGGAGAGATTCAGGAGCACTCGGGATGTGTCGGCGACGGCGCAGACAAAGGGACAGCCGCGCACTGTTTCGCCGTTGAACTTAATGTCGATCAGATGGGACTTTGCCTGCTCCGGCGTGAAGGAGACCAAGCAGCGACCGCCGCCCACCACCTGGACGTGATTGGGCACCTCGCCCTCGTTGATGGATATCTCCAGCTGGCCCTCGCCGGCGGCGCTGGCATCCACGCGGAACTGACACGGCTGGCCAACCACGCCGCCATTCACCTCCGTCACCTGGATCAGGCTGGAGTCGTAGACCTTGGCGATCAGGGGACCGCCAGCGATCTTCGTGCCGTTTATCGACGCATCGATGACGTGGGTGCCCACCTCCGTGGGCACGAACTCGATGCGTGCAGCACCATTTGCCGCCTCATGGGTGACTCTGGCGTTCAGCTTTGACTTGCTTGGCGTCAAAACCGTGGCCACGCACTCGCCCTTGCTCAGGCTTTGTCCAGGAGGCGGCAGTATCTCAAAAACCGCCGGCGTATTGGCGGGAACCAGGCGCGTCGATTCGCCCAATGCGGTCAGGCCCGGTGAGGACATGATCTCAGCGTGCCACGGTGAACCTGCAATTGGAAATGCAAACGGTTAGACTCTAATCGGTGCACAATTGATTGGCGGGAAATTGTCAACGTAAAACGAGGCGGCTTAACGAGCGACAAATGGCGATGTCTGACCCACAAAACCACCGCTGGATGCACTCAATGCATGCACCTGCAGCTCCAGTAATTGATACGGATGCCACAAAAAGTGCAAACACAGAGGGTGGCTATGAGCTTAGATATAGATGGCCAAAGGGGTCATGTCATGGAGTCGTGTCATGTCCTTTTGAGTGATTTATAGCTATGAGTTTATATCTCTATAGATTATAGATTGCCACCATGAGCTTGCTAATCAACAACAGAGCTTATTTCCGGTTAGTTAGTCTGCTTATATTTTCTTTTTAAAACCAGAGATAGCAAACTATTTATAGATAAAGTTCCGTTTACTGGGTGACTTAAGATAATGAAAGATAGTAACGAAGTGTTTCTGGAATCGTAGACGTGACTTCATTGATAGCATTGATAATTGAATATAAAGTAAAAATTGATTAGCGAAATAAAAGTAACTACTTAAAGTGTGGGTTATCTTGGGCAAACTGCTTGGGCAACCCTCGCATTCTTCAGCTGGCAAGGTTTCCGCTGCGACTTTGCATTGTTTCTTGCTGCGCCTCATTATAATTGTCGCAATCTCAATCTGTGCCGCCTCGTTGCCACCGACAAGTGCGTATCTGTGGCTGAAGCCGCGTATCTGTATCTTAAGGCAGTGCTTGGGTTTGGCTTAAGTATGCCGCTCGCAGTCTATGCCAGCGACATAATTCGCCAGAGAGTTAGTTCGGGAATGTTTCGAAACCAGCCCGAAAGCATCATTAAACTGCCGGAGGCGAATCTTGGCCACCATCCCCGCACTGAACCGAACCGAACCGAACCGAACCCATCGAGTGGGGCTGCGAGCAATGCGGCTGCCAATTTGCGATGGCGGAGCAGAAGCAGAAGATTGCCAATCGGCTCGTTAAACGTTTGCTTATATCTCAAAGCGATTTTGGTTTTTTATTGGATTGGCTACGGCTTTGGTGTTTGCTGCTGCTGCTCCTACTGCAGCGGCTGGCCGGCGCTCAAATTTACTTTTGTTTGCAACTTTCCATGCATTTCTCTTTTTGCAATTGTTGCACTTTTCCTTTTAGTGCCTGCTTGCAGTTGCTGCTGCTGTGCAGCTGAGACGAGACACTGTTGCTGCCGCTTTTTATGGCTTTCCATGAAAATTGCAGCAGTGCAGCAATGGGCAGTGGTCGGTGGCCACTGGCCACTGGCCGGCCACTGGCCAGTTCAATGGAAAACTACAAAATAGCAAAAAACACTCATCGAACCGTTGCGCTGTCATAGCTCAAAACTCGCCTCGACCCCTTTTCGGTTGCCTGGGAAACTTTTCGTCCGCCGCTGGCTCTTTTAAAGGCATTTTTTATTTGCCCAAGCAATGAAACCGAAAATCTCACCTTCCCGTCCCAGCCTCACACTTTGGCTTACGAGTAGCTGTGAACAGTGTTTGCTAACTGTTTCTGACTGCTTGTGCTAGCTCCTCAGTTGGTTTTCCTCCAATTGGGGCCATCTGCCATTAATCAGTTATCGCATTCCCATAACTCTTTGCTGTTCTTCTGCTCAAATGGCCGGCGGCTATGCAAAAAGTTACAGTTAGCCAACCAGGCGACCAGGCCATCACTTCTGGCCAAAAGAATCTAACGCATTCGAGTCAAAGTTTGTCGGCCCGTAAATTGGAGTCGACTCGCCGCCACGGTACAGCTCTGAGGCAAGCTGCAAGCCTAAGAGCAACTGCAATTCGTCGGGAAACCGAAAAGCTGGCCAATTGGCCGGTTCCAGAGCCGGCCAGCACGGAGTGCTAATCGCAGCGCCGAGTGGAAGTGAGTTTGCTGAGTGGTTGCCCGGCAGTCGCAGAACAAGTGCACCTAGGCAGTCGCCATTCCGAGCTGTTATTCAATCTGCATGGCCATCTCCTCTGGGAGCACTGCGGATAAATCTGTGCTCCCAGAGGATAAATATCAACTTTAATTATTGGCAAGTTCAATGGCATATGAAGAAGGAATTCCAACCCAAAGGAACTGTATAGAATAATATTATATCTTAAATTAAGTGGCTTTTACCACCTTATATAAGAAAAACAACCAGGCAATGACCATAAAATACTATTATACTTAATTTTAAAGCTTGGCATAACAATTATAAAGTAAAGAAAGGAAAAAACCTACAGGTTTTTATAAAAATAACGAGCCGAAGACCATATTTCACTTAGTTTCTAAGCTTTGCATAACTATTTTAAAGTAAAGTAAGGAAAAAACCTACAGATTATAATCACATTTTAATAAAGGAGAAAATAAGAACTGAATTAATTATCTTTCATGATTCCAAGACAACAACTTTGGCCAAAACGATGGGCCAGCAACAACTTAGCTGTACGAACATGTCTGCATATAAAGAGAAAGTTTTAAAAAGCCTCTTGTCGTAGCTTTTTCTCTGATTGCAAACCTCCGAGTGTTTCGAGTGTGTTTGGTCTCTGGAAGAAGAACTTCTTTCGCAGCAGAACTCCGGCTTTTCGCTCAGTGTCTGGTGGTGTTTGTTGTGGGCCTGCGGTTACGTGACTGGCCGCAAGAGCCCGTTAGATGGCCTGCAGCTGTCGCATAATTCCCATTCTCATTCTAAATCTGAATCTGCGTCGGAGCCCGACCGTTACCCCAAGCTACCCATACCAGCTAAGAGCATATTCGAATGTTGCATATTGAGAGAGATTTACGTTTTTCGGTGGACTCGAAGTCTGCAGAGCTGCTGGACAGGCCGCTGCTGGAGAGGAGAGGCTGGTGACAGTGCAAGATTTCCGCGGAGATCGGTATCAAGTGGATTGATGGCCGATGTATCTGAAAACGCGCGTAGACCTGATTCTTTTGTTATCGAGATGGAAAAATCACAATTGCGGGACGGCACGTCTGAACTTGAAAAGAGGTTGCAAAATAAATTCGTGTAGCGATTATGTCAGCGAGTTGTAAATGATTTATTTATGTGTGTAAGCTCCACACTTATGCTTCGGGCGCTGCAATCTGAATTTCAACAAAATGACAACAAACAAGACAACGATTTAGCGAAAACGCTTAAAAGAATTTGCCGAGCGTTGCACTAAATGACATCGCGGCACGACCACGAATCGGCGCACGTTTTAATCGCGTTTTTTCCACGAGCCAAGCGGCGGGGCGGCACTTAAGTTTTTATGGCTTTTTTCAGTTTTAATTTAAATATGCATTTATATCACTTTCGCAGGGTCTGGGGGTTGGGGTTCAGGGGGCGCGTCAAAAACCAGTTAATGCTGCTGTTGTTTTTTCCAACAATTTTCGTTATTAAATTATGCAGACAGACGGCGGGCCGGGCGGCAGGCTGTTTCACTTTGAATGGCCGCTGCTCATAAAAAATCCCAAACAGGCAGCGCTGGAAGTGGGAATGTGTGCCAATATGCTGAGCGGAAATGGCCAAAAAGCAGCGGGTAAAAGCGGGTAAAGGGGCATAGAGGTGTGGCCGGGTCTTTTGTTAACAAAAAGGTAAACGAAACGAAACGAAATCGAAATGCTCAAAGTTGAGGCGTGTGGATATCTCGGGAGTGTGTAAATCGGTGGAAAGTGGATGGCTGATGGCTGGTCGCCGACGTGGCCACGAAATCGCGATCTCCCCGCAAAGATCTCGCGAGTGCGCATACCTGTCGCGCCCTCCTGACGACGGCCACTCGCATACCTGACTGACAACCTATCCCAACGGGTTTTGGGCTGCAGCAGGAGCAGCGGCGGAAAAATGCCGAAAGCCTGGCAGGTATTCGCTGCTTGGTTTTCCCTGGGCTCGGCGCACCTTTGATTTCCGCCCCGGCCCAGAAGCGCAAGAGCCAGGCAACAAGTGCGCCTTGAACCACATCCGCGGGCTGCAGATTCAGATACAGATACAGATACAGAAATGTATCTGCAGTGCACTGCAGTTTTTTGCGAAACAAAATGGCTGCCCCCTTTGTCGCAGAGCAGCAACAAAAATTGCATCGCCCCGCGGATACGGAGACAGTTTTCTTCGCATTATCGATCCGATGGCTTGGCTTAGGCAAGGCGGCACACAGGCACACAGACACACACCCGAGCGCCCTGCTAGCTGAAATATTTTCAGCTTAAAGGTTCATTAAACTGGTTTTCGTTCGCACAGCAGAGACCCCGAAAAAACAACACACCCTGGGAGCGGAGCGGCTGCGGGGGGAGCCCAGATATTAGCATATTTCTATGGCTTAGAAATCTCGTAGACGGAATCTTTTCGATTCGCTTCACATTCCGGGAACACAAAAAAGAGCTCCGTTCTTCTCCAGCCAGTTTCTAGCCGTGGTTTTGTTTATGCTTTTCGGTTTCGTGTGTGTTTTCAACAAACAATTCTTCACTTTTATCTGATTGCGATTCTCTTGTGTTGGCCAGCACAGCACAGCACAGCGCACACACAGTCACAGGTCACAAGTACATAGTTTCTTGCCAATTTTCCTGGCTTATTCCGATCGAGAGTTGGCTCTGGTAGCTGCGTTTTCCCGCCGACGTGTCAGTTTCGTTCGGAGCGCGATCTTCGACTGCCAACGCGACTCTCGATCGCGACTCTCGAACGCTCCGCAAACCCGTCGATCAGGTAGCAGCCAGCGCTGAGCGCGGCGGAGCGTAAGCGCCGATCAAACGCTGCAGGTGAGCACAGGTGAGCGGCAGCGAGCGTGTTTTTGTGGCAGGTAACTGGAGAGCAGAGCGTCTCGGAGAGCAGTGGCAGAGAGCCACCGAATTCGCCGCACAGTGGCACGATCTTTCTCGGAATGGGGCCAAAAGAACACAGGAAAATTGGTAGCACCCATTGTAGCCTTTGATTCAAACCTCCCATAGTTCTTTTATCCTATTAACCGCTTTGATCCAACTCTTGAAAGTGACAAGAAAAATTGGTGGGACCCATTGTAACTTTCAAGTCGATCCTCCTATTCTTCGGACCCATTGTATCTTTCAAGTCAATCCTCCCATTTTTATTGTACTTCTATTATACCAATTACCTCAAATGAAAGTTAATTTACCAACAATAGGAATTGGAATAAATCGTCTCTTAGATATAATAAAGGGTACTTTTCACAACTCAGAAATTCGAATGTGAACCAAACTTAACAACAGATTTTATTTTAATTTCCCAAACAAACCCAAACAAGTTTACCTCCCAGTTACCATTTGCGCTCGAAGTCTACGAATATTTCCAAGCATTAACGCTATTTCTGTTTGGGATCATCGACAAAGTATGCGGCTCTAGGTGCGTTGGCCTTATAAGTACCAGCGCCATCAACCCACACATCTTGCGCGTTCTTGGAGTTAAGAAACTCACCTGGAACTGTTTCGCCATTGAAGGTGATCTGCACTGTGTGCGTTCCATGCTCGTGCGGCGTAAAGCTGGCGATGAACCTCTGGCCTCCCAGCGAACGGACCGAGGAGGTCACCCGCCCGCCGTTCACCAGGATCTCCAGGTTGCCGGAGCCGGCCTTGGAGCCATCGATCTCGAACTCCACGGGTCGCCCGATGGAGCCGTTCGGAATATCCTGCACCCGGATGGCCCTAGCACCGGTGGCGTTGTTGTCTATGGGACGAAATCTAGAGAGCGAGCTGTAGCCGTAGCCGGGCGAGGGTGCGTGACCGTTGCTCTCGGTCACAACGTGCTCGCTGGACTCCTTCACGGTTTTTGTGTAGCCGCCGGACTTGTCCGTGTACGTGTTGTTCGAGTGTGACTTGACTGTAATGGCACTTGGTCTGCAACGATAAGGTTTCAATGATTAATTTTGAATCATGGAATCTTTTTGATTCAAAATGCCAGCACAACTCACTTGTAGCGCTCTCCACCATCGTCTGGGGAGTCCCGGCGATAGTCCGACTGCTGCTGCTGCTGCTTGTGCAGCGCAAACTTGTTGTACTGCGTGTTCCTGTGCGTCTCGTGGTCCAGATCCGGTCGATTGTACTGCAGTTCCGTATTCAGCTGCGTCTCGGTCATGTTCGCCAGCGATTCGAGCGAATTGTGCGAGAGCATGTGCTTGGTCTTGTTAATCACGTCCCAGCTGTCGCGCCGTGCGGATGCCGGCTTCATCGAGGAGACCCTCACGTTGGAGGAGTGGTCGATGCGCGGCTCCGGG
This sequence comes from Drosophila ironensis, assembly GCA_021223825.1. Classification (NCBI taxonomy): domain Eukaryota; kingdom Metazoa; phylum Arthropoda; class Insecta; order Diptera; family Drosophilidae; genus Drosophila; species Drosophila ironensis. Next base: position 404,657 of record JAJJHQ010001124.1, read on the forward strand.
GACCCAGGACGACGCAGTCTCTCCGTGGTTCCGTACAGCGACGGGCTGGCCCGCACATTCGAGTCCGTCACATAGTTCGAGGTGGACTTGTATGTGGACGACTTCTCCACCGTTCGCGTGGTCTCGTAGCCATTCTGCAAGTGAAACCATAAAAATTCGATTTTATTTTGGTTTTCTTAAAAATGTTTCAATTTTCTATGCTACACATTTTTTTGTGTCGAGGGTGCGTATACGTAATATACACGGGCACTTGCACATCGCGTATACGCAATGTTGACAAATTTTAATCGCAAGTTTTCCTTTTTTTTAAGAACAACGTGGTAGAATTTTGGCGTTGAATGGTGCTTAAAAAAACCTCCGATAGCCTGTGTTTTAGACTCTACCTTGTTCAGGGTGCTCGTCACCGGACTACCCATCCGGTGAGTGGCCGTGGTGATGTAGGCGCTGTTGGGGGAGTAGCGCTGCACGGGCGATGCGGAGGCGTGCCGCGGACTGTTGCTGATGTTCCGAGTAGAGCTCTCGTACTGGTTGGACGTCTTGATGGTCAACGGACTGTGGTTGTACACCTCGCTGGAGCGGGTCTTTAGGACCCAGGAAGAATGAAATGAAACATGGATTAGCAGGAGATCACGCAAGAGCCTCAAATCACACAAAGCGGGCATTTAAGTTGTACAAAGGGATAGCAAATCGAAACAAAACAAATCGAAATTTAGTTACATTGAGTGTGGGACTAGGTATTGGACTAAGCGATCTGGTCAGTGTGCTGGAGGTCAGCTGCTGTTGCTGAAGTCGCTGCTGGAAGCTGCTGCTGCTGCTGTTGCTAAGGCTGTTAGTGGCCAGATCCCGCTCCTCGCGGGGCGTCGTCAGCTTGGGCTTGGTCACCACCCGCCGCTGGCTGTACAGCTCGTTCTCCTTGTCAAAGTAGTAATCGTTCTTGGTGGAGCTGCTGTTGGAGGCCTTCGAGTCGCGGCGGCCACCGTTCAGGGTCTCCGTGTAAAGGTCAGCAGAGTTCAGGTACTTGACATTCGGGGAAGCGCTAACCGGTGGCGGGGAAGTTGCGTTCTCCTGTCGATTGTACTTTTCAGTGTGTATGTAGGGTTGGGGTTTCGTGGTGTATTGGGTTGGGTGGGTGTATGTTAGCCAAAACATTCAATTTTGATGGATGAAGATTGGGGGAGCCCATGCCGCATGCTGCATGCAAATTCGTCAGCCCTTCTGTCACTTACCTCGCTCTCCCGCTTGTAGTACCTGGAACTGGAGCTGTGGTAGTCGGTGGTGTCCAACTTGGGTGAGTATTGGGGCGAGTAGCTGTTGGTTCGCTCGGCCGTGTTGTGCCTGGACAGCGACGAGTTGCGGTAGTCATTGTGCCGGGTGTTGGTCGTGGAAATAAAGTGCATCGAGGGGCTCTCCGAGCGGTGCTTGCTGTCGTGCAAGGGACTGCTGCGCGTCTTGCCGGATCTTCCCTTAGTGCCCACACGCATGCTGTTAAAGGATATACAAAAATCATTAACAAATCTTAAAAGTGTAGTTCAGGAGACCAAAAACTTACATGAAGGGCGAGCCCTTGACATCATAGCCATTGAAGTAGATGTAGACCCGGTATTTTCCGTTCTGCCGTGGCATAAAGGTCACCCGGTACTTGTTCTCCACAATCTTCTCCACCGAGCAGACCAACGAGTGCTTGTCGTGGACAATGTCTACATGCAGCTCCCCGGAAACGCCCACACCCCGGGCATCCACCTCAAAGGTGTGCGCCCTGAGGGGCATGGCGCCATCCAGGCCATGAACCGACACGCCCGAGGAGTCAAAGACGGCACAGGTGAAGGGTCCGCCCTGGATGTGGCGGCCCTGATAGGTGATGGCTATCTCCCAGATGCCCGCCTCATCCGGCTTGAATATGGCACTGTGACCCTCGTCGATCTTCTTCAGCGGACAGTTGTGCGAGATGCCCGTGGGCGACACGGCCGTCACCAGGATGTCCTCCGTCTTGGGGGCCCCGGTGGCATTCACCAGCACCTCGACGAGGCTTCCGAGGGCGCAGGGCGCCATGCCCGGCGGCGCCACCTGCAGGAGCCGGGGCAGCACGCGGAAGAAGTGGCCGCCCAGGCTGTCCTCGCCGATCTCCACCACAAGCTCGTGCATGCCGTAGCGCTCCGGCACGTAGACACCCTCGCCGTGGGCATTGAGCCGCACCGGCTGCACGGGCTGTCCGGAAGGCGGAACCACGTGGCAGCGCACCGAGCTGAGGCTGATATCCCGGGACATCACATCGATGCGGAAGTGCGTCTGCGTGTGAAACGGACATTAAGCATTAATATGCGAACTCCGTGCGACCGGCACTTGGCACTTTGTGGTCCACAGACAATTGCAGTCAAGGTAATATAGTGTTTCAATTGTTTTAAATTGTCTTTTGATGGTTTGCAGTTTATGCAATTTTCAGACTTTAAATCACAAAACTTCTACAACTTATTCAAGACCAATTGTTGACATTTGAATTTAATTCATCATAGAAATAGCTTCATAAATCTTGCTCAAATAATTCTTATAAACAAGACAACACATTAACTTGACCGCAATTGTGCTGTAAGTTCTGAATGCATGCACATGCTTCACTCACCGGTTCGCCCACTCGGCCGGATGTACTCTCCAGATACACGTTGACCAGGTCGGAGAGGGGTGGCCGCGGCGGCACCCACTGCAGGTGGGCGGCATACGCCATGATGCCCAGGTGCTCCACTTCCGGGTTGGCCATGTCCTTGGCCGTCAGGATGGGCTGCACCCCCAGACGGGCGCCCGCCTCCACCGCCTTCCGAATGTTGTTCTCGTAGTGGAACGGGTCGGTGCTGAGCTTTTCCGGGGCAGGCGCCGAGCCACCCAGTCCCTTGATAATTTCGCACATCACGCGCCCGTCGTTCCAATCGGTCTGAAAATTGAACACCAGTTAAGGGGAATCATGTAAAAGTGAAGAGATATGAAACGCACCGTAAAGTTCTTGACGGGATCCTTGACCTGCGTGTTGACCCATCGCATGGTGGCATTGTAGCCGGGACCACCTGGCTTCATGAAGTACGACAAGTACGTCATCCCAGACAACTCGTCCAGCCAAGGCGATGCCAGATACTCCGGCTCCAGGACCTTCGGAACCCCGAACTCCCGCTGGGCCAGATCCATGGCCTGGGTGCAGTTCCGAACGCTCTGGCTGGGGTCCAGGCTCCGCCAGTGCGGGAACAGGCCCGGCTGGCAGTAGTCCAGCAGGGCGGCCAGGTTGACGCCACTGTTCCAGTCCGTGGTCAGGTTGGTGATCCGGCAATCGGGCAGGGCGGCCTGCAGCCAGGCCAGCATCAGCTTGCGCGGCGGGAACTTGCTCCTTCCGATCTGGTAGCGCACGATCAGGGACCAAATCAGGCCCAGAATCAGCTTGACGTTGCCGTTCACGATGTCCACATTGCCAATGTTGACCAGCTTGATGTGGTCCGCCTCGATGGACTTGAGGGCCGTGGTGGCGTTCTCCAGATAATGATGCTGGTTGGCAGGGCGGCGGTTCCACGAGGGCTTCAGCGGACGCGTCTGCAGACTCTCCACAAGGGCACACAGGCAGGTGCCATCGCAGAAGTCCGTGGCCCAGTCATGGACCTACAAATTTGGATATGTGTTAGCTCTTAGTGGGTTTTAGAGGTTGTACAAACAATCAACAATATGGGAGGATGGGAGCAACTTTTTAAACACATTTGTAAACATTTCAACCCCATAGCGGTCTCCCTTTGTTGCTAATATTTCAGTGAAAACTTGGGGCATTTAATTTTCTGCAAACTCGACAAAAGCACCTGAGACGGCCTGCACTGCACTAAAGTATCTGAATATGCTTCACATTGCCGATTAGCAAACGTGTGAGACGCCCTCCCAAGTACGTCTAGTATGTCTGGTGTGTGTTCCCTGTGCGAAACTAGCGGCTTGACAGGCAGCCTTCCTAATGAGCAATCAACTGCCGCCCCTTCCGCAAAACTGGTGGCCCACTTTACAAGGTGAACCGCCTGCTTGGGAGCTGGGAGCTGGGAGCTCGGAGCTCGGAGACCGAGTCTTTGAATGTTGGGCATGGGAACACAACAGGTTCGCTGCTCGGAACCGAGGAACCGAGGAACTGAGCGGCTTTCTCCCGCCCGGGTGCAGCCAATTGTGCGCGATTTTAAGCATTTGACATAAAGCTTTTTATCTGGTGGCTGTCAGCATTTCGCTGAAGAGCTGGCAAGTTGGTAAGCGGGAAAACTGGCAAACTGAAGATGTAGATGAAGCTGAAGCTGACGACGGCGCTGTAGATGGAGACGGAGACAATAGCGTGTCTGTTGCTATTTGTCTGTACCAAGGAAAATATTCATTGGATGCCATAAAAATCTCGAACATAGTTGCGCCATCGCTCTCTAACAAGCAGTTGCCGCCGCAGGTTGTTATTTGTCGTTCGGTATTGTTATTGCCTTTGTTGTTCCTCTGTGCGCACAACCTTTAAATTTTTAAGATGCCTCCGCTTTTTACGACATGAACTTGAGTCCCAGGCGGGAGTGGTATTCGGGGTAGTTGCATTTTCACCTGACAGAATCCACACCCTCGTCGAGGAGTGAATTTTTATTTGCATGTGGAATTTATGAAGCATCTATGTAGAGACACTGGCAGAAAATGGTTGAAGGTGAATCTCAAGTTGTTTTTCATACCATGTGCCTTAGGGTACTAATGTTAAATAAAATTTGTTCAGGGAGAAGGTAGGGTTTCCGACCCTATAAAGTGTATACGCCCCTCTCCGCCCCTCAAACTTTGAATGAACTAAAACCTCCCTTGCATAATTTTCGATATCCCCGAAATGATTGGATCAAGAGATATAAATCTTTCTGCTTGCAATTCAAAATTTAAATATCTAGTCATGTGGCAAGTTTTATAAAGATCGGACTAGAATTAATGAAGATACGACCTTTGCCAGTGTTAATGCCGGGTGACATTATACGTATATGAACCATGTGTATGTGCTGTTTCTAGACCTTTGTACTATAAATGCAATTTTAGGTTTATACTTATATTTAAAGGAAAAAACGAATTGATAATTAAAAATAGATACATGCGTCTCTACTTGTTTAATCTATGTAACCGTATTTTCCCCCTGTGTAAGTCACTTTTTTACGCCTTTGTTCTCTTTTTATGCATATATGTCATACAATGTTGATTGCAATACTATTTGTCTCATATGGTACGCATGGGGTAGAATAAGCTGGCTGTAAACATCGCGTAAAAAGCGCACACTTGGCAGTCTCGTTTTGGTTTGCTGACCTAAATAGACGCGAGCCAGGTCACTTAAACCCGGCTCCCCATTAGCGCTGTTTACTGGGGTTCACTCGACAGCCTTGCCTTGCTCGCTCATCGCATACACTTTTGGCCCAGCCAAGCAGCGAAAAACAATTCGGCAAAAAACTCACGAAAATACACAAAAATTATACACAAAACTGGACAGATCGCGGACAAAAGCTTTAGCTTGTTTTGTGTATTGTAACTGGTAATGGGAATCGATGCGTCGGCCTTGGCATTCAACCGGCCAAATATGGTCGCTTTCAGTCCGAACTCCGGACTCCCCAGTTGTCTGTGAGAAAAACCGAAAAGCCAAGCGACTGGCTGACAATCGGAAAGGCCCTGGACAAATGAAATGCATTATTGTTTCGAGTACATAAATTCGTGCGGGTACTGTAATCATAATTGCTGCCCTGGTGGCGGTGGCACTTGCCATTGAAGTGCCTGCTCTGCGGGCGGGGGCGTTTTAAGCCGCAGCTTTATGAGCCGGACGCCATTTAAGGCGGCTCGCGGAAGAGCTCGGGTTCGTTACGAATATGGGATTGATTTGGGCGACTTAGTAACCTGGGCAACCCAACCCGCGTTCATAATTCATTCAGTTTGGGCCAGAAATGAGATCAGTTTACTAGAAAAATCTGTGAATGAAGCGTGAATCAGCGTATAACAATTGTTTATATTCGTAGTATCCACTAAGTCAGTCAAAAGACTTTTCACACAAGAGTTACAATAACGCCAAGGCAGTGGAACTAGTGAAATAGTTATTGTTCATACAGTTTTCAAGATCGAGTTCTCATGGTTCTTTGGTTTCAATTATTTGTTTTGCTCTTTTTATAGCAATTTTTCCTAACTTTTCGCTTTCCACCAAATCTCTTTGTGACATACTATAGAAGTATTCTATTTTCTAAGGCCCTGCTTCAGTAAATTTGTTCTGGGAATTTCAGAGACCTAACAAAACCCGACCCATTGATTGGGTAATTGTTTTTTGCGCTTGATCGATCAGATATTCAGTCGGCTTGCAGTTCCGTCAGCCAGTCAGTCAGTCATTCGGTTAGAAAGTATTACATAAGCGATTGCTAACTGCTAACTGCTAACTGGTAGCTAGGGGAACGGAATGGATGAAACTGAAATGTTGTGTATTCGATTAGCTCACCTGCATTCCCGTCTCGCGCAAATGCTCGTTGACCCAATTGCGGAACGTATTCGCTTGGATCTCGACCCAGAGGTCCTCGTTGCCGCGGATGTTCATGCCCTTGGCGGCGGTGCCCTCGGGGCTGCGGGCCACGAGGCCCGCGTGGGTGATCTTCTGGGTTTCGGTGCTGCCATCGGAGTTGTGCTTCAGCAGCCCCGCATGCGTCACCTTGGCGCCCTTTATGTCCTTGACGTCCATCGCACTGCAATTCACTGCACTGCACTGCACTCGTCACTTCGCGGCGTTTTCACCTGGGCTCGCACATATGTACAGGTGTAAATTGTTCAGTCACTGGTCGGGGAAAATGGGCAGAGGAATTTGAATTGATTAGATTGGGCGCGAACGTGTAGTGGTATCTCGGCTTCGGCTTCGGATTCGGATCGGTTTCAGTTTCGTTTGCACGCGCTCGCTGCTCGAAGCGAACTGAGCTGCAAAGTGGCCAGCGATCTGTGCGATCTGAGCGATCGCTGCTCTCTCTTGGCCTGGCCAAAACAAACGATGACGTCAGGGGGGCTCCAAAGCTCAAAGCTCTGCCGCCGCACAGCTCTGAGCTCTGGGGCTGTGGGCAAAAAAAATCCAAATGCGGGGGGGTTTGGCCAACAGAATGCGAGTGTGTGCGCGAATATCTCTGAATCTGAATCTGGCTATAAAGCGAAACTGGTTTTGTCGCTTCCAAGCCAAAACGAAGCGGGCGAAAAGGAAAATTGAATACAACAAAAAATAATGCTAAACCAACAAAAACAACAAGAGCAACGAAAACAAAAAATAGTCTGAAAAATAACAGAAATCACTTAGTTTGGAATTTCGCCGCAGCAGCTTGTGGGCAGCGCTGAATGTTTGAGCAAGTCTTTCACAAAATGCCACCACTGCTGCTGCTGCTGCTGCTGCTGCTGCTGCTGCTGTCGACGCTAGAAGGCCAACAACGTGTGTGTAAACGTGGGAGCTACTCAACTGCTTCGGCTCCAACTGCCACGGATGATAATGATCGCAATCACACACAGTAATGAAATCAGCTTTGATCAATTGTCAATTGTTTGCCCGTTTTCACTTGTCGCACTTTTCTCTTAACAATTTCAGCAAACTGAAAGTTGCTTTTGGCTATTTTCCATTTCTGTTTTCTGTTTTCTGTTTTCTCGGTTTTTGTTCCATTTTTCCCCACTACTTTTTTTTGGCACTACTCCACAAAGACAACGAGGCGTCAAGAAAGAGTGTCCAACCGACTTAATTATAGGAAATCCGGTTGGCTTGCCAAACAGACAGTGCCATAGATCATGGCGTGTCCAGTTCTGAGCGAGGTTAGTATGCAGATTTCCAAATACTGCTTATTTATTGACAAACACTTTGCCGAGAGCTAAAGGTAAACAACTCCGAGTGACGAGATGACATCACTCGGCGATGAGCTGTGTGGCAACAGCAAAAATAATTGTTTAACTCGTCATAACATACAGTCCTCCCTCCTCCCACAACAAAACTTTCATGGATAAAAATTCCATAAACTCCTATTTGCTTATTAAATGCATAGAAGACCATTAAACTATTATATTTTTTGTTCGAATGTAAAATTGCGTTGTCAAAATTGCATAAATTAACTCGCGGGGACAACAAAACAAAAAGCAGCTGGAAGTTAACGAATCTCTGAGCGATTCTCCGTTTTTGAGTGATCCCGTGGCTGATGTCATTTACTGACACTTGACATTGGCAATGAACCTAATTAGTTGCACTCGTTACTGAGGTGAAATCGGCGCGGAATCGGGTCTCCACTCCTCGTAGTGTTCTATATATGTATTCAGAGCTTGCGGCAAGGTCATGGGAAGGCGAATGCGAATGCGAATGGTAATGGCACGGGAATGTCTCTCTGACGCACTGACCAATTTGTTGGCCGCCTGTTTGCTTGGGTCAAACATCGAAAGTGCTGGTCGTGACTTAAATTGGTAGGAGGAGGAGGAGGAGGAGGAGGAGGAGGAGGAGGAGGGCCAGCGAAAAATACACCTAGTTTAGGGCATTACGTAATGGCCAAATATCCAAATCCAAGTTTGCTTTGGCAAATCCAAACGGATTGCTGTATCTATATCACACAGAATGCGATGTGCACGTAGGTGTCTGGCATTTTTTACACTTTTCGATTTGTTTGCTGTCCGAATATATATTTTTTGTGTGATTTTTTGCCTTGCCAGCCCACACGGACGATGGCAAAGCCGTGGAGTCGTCGTCACCGGGGTGCCACCCACATGTATTTTGGTTCAACGCCTCGTTCTAGACGTGGGTGCGATTTCAAGTTTAATTTGTGCCAAAAGCCAGTACCAAATGGCCATTGATTTCTCAATGATTCGGACTCTCGAGTGGCTGCCATGGGGGCAACAGCTCTGTTTCAAAATATTTGGCTGTGGGAATATGTTTTTGGCTAAATATTCTAGACAACGTCATTAACTTTTGAAATATACGAGACCAGCCAGCCTGGAGTGGAGGTGAAGCCCATAATTATAGTGGAGTGATGGATGGTTTTGGAATTCTGAGCAACAACAAGTTGAGATGTTCTTTTGATCATCTTTTTCGAAGAGAAAAAAATGAATGGAGGAGGATGATTGCTTGTTGGTACAACTAGTTGTTCGTTTTTATTGATTTTTTATTGCAAGTTATTTAGCGGTTCCATGTGAATTTTTTTTGGGGAATAACTGGTAAATGTATTTCGTAACTCGGCCAAGTCTCCGGCTATTAACTAATGACAATGCTGAGCCATTGGAGTGTCTGTCTGGCTTCCCTAGAGTAGATAGCTCGGCTATGGTATAACTTATTCTATTTCCTGTTGGCCAACCTGCGATTGTAAGTCACACTTGTCGGGCGGTCGAGGGCCACGCCTGAAAGTCAAATGGATGGCTCATTAGCGCACGCTTCTATGGCTCTCGGGCGTTTATTTTTGGCAACAGTTTTATAGCTGTTTGTCATAAATAGAAAACACTACTCGCTTGTGTGTATGTAGGCACATACACATACACATATGTACGTGCCAGCCAGCCCTCTGCTCTTTCTGCTGGGCTGTTCGCTTTTTTAAGGTGCTGCCAAGTTTGTGTCTTCAGTCTTTTGATTAATGCCGTTAGGCGTCGCCAAAGCGTAGCCAAGCCAAACCTTCCAGTGCTCATATAGTATGTCTGTACAGCGTTCTGTACACACACACACACACACACATGTGCGTGAGCACTTGGGTTCTATATTCTATTGTTTTTTAATTTTTGCCCATTACGCTGCCTCGTTTATTCGCCTAAAAGCCGCTGCAATTACAATTGGCTAGACCGGGCCGGGGAAAAGCCCGCTTATTGTTTTTCCTCTGCCTGTTTCCGTGGCAGGGCAGACTTTAAAAAACCAATCGAACAGCGAAAAACCAGATTCGGATTCCGCAAAGGCCCAGACTCGCGGCTTCAGATTCAGATTCGCTTTCGGTTCGCGCTGGCGTTTAAGTTAGAGTTTTGTTTTTGTTTGCTCGCTTCCCCCCCATCGCATTCGCGCCTATTATGCAACAGGGCTAGGCCAGAGATTCAGATATCTGAATATTTAGGTGGAGTACGAGTAGCTGCTGCTGGCTGGCGGAGTCCGACTTTTGGTATTTGTGCTGGCTGGCCGTGGGCCTTTGTTTTCCTCGCTCGTTCGCCCATTCACACGGTCCCTCTCGAACGAACGTTCACGTGTTTAGCACAAATTCCGCACGAAATATCTAGCCCCGTCCACTAATTTAGGCAGCAGCCTCTAAAAATTAGAACACAACACTCGGTCGGTCGGTCGGCGGCACGCAAGTCTCTCGCTTGGAACAGCAACCACAAAGCCTCTGGCTCTGGCAGCCGCAACGAGACACATAAAAGATTCATTATAGCACGAATCATAAACAACATTACATAGTTCGTAGTTTATAGTTAATAAGAATTAAAAGAAATGGTTATTTGCTTGGTTAAAGCTTCTGCTTTTTGGCTTTAGCGTTTTTTGTTTTCCTTTGGCACTTGTTGCGCTCTTACACTTCGATTGTGGGTTTGGGGTAAACTGGCGTCAAAATATGTACAAAAAAACACGTCCAGCGCGCACGAGTGGCTCACAGTGACTGAATTTGTTGGCCAGAGCTCAGCGATCGGGCCCAAAGCTCGGCAGCGGCTCAGAGCTTCCACTGGAACGTGGAAAACGATGACGTAGTTCTCGGTTTGATCTCGGCTTGTTTTCGTTGTTTCTTTTGCCGCTTTGTTTTTGGGCTTTTGGCCTTTTTGTTTTGGGCTCTCGGTTCGCTCAGGTGCCAGCCACGGTTTCCGCTTACAAGCAAGCGGCTAACAGACAGTGGCTAACAGAAAGTGGCTAACAGTTCGCTTCAGTTCGGTTAGGTTCTCGAGTGGTGTCGGGCCTAATGGACTGAGGCGAGTGCTCGAGTGGAGCTCGTTAATTGCAGGCGTTGGCAATGCGATGAGTGTGTGGTTTTGGCTTTTGTAATTGAACAATTTCGCGGCTTTTTCTCAGATCTCATATTGATTATGCCATGCAGTTGCCGTTGCCGTTGCCACGGACGGATGCCTCAATGAATGCACTTCCCCCCCAATCCCAATACCAATACCAATCCAAATCCCAACCCAACGCCCCGAAAGAACTTGAAACGCACGATGATTTTGTTCACGTATTAAGAATTTTTTGTTTTGATTTTATTTGTATTTCAGTTTTCATGCTGTGGCTTTTGTTNTCAGATCTCATATTGATTATGCCATGCAGTTGCCGTTGCCGTTGCCACGGACGGATGCCTCAATGAATGCAGTTCCCCCCCAATCCCAATCCCAATACCAATCCAAATCCAAATCCCAACCCAACGCCCCGAAAGAACTTGAAACGCACGATGATTTTGTTCACGTATTAAGAATTTTTTGTTTTGATTTTATTTGTATTTCAGTTTTCATGCTGTGGCTTTTGTTTCGTTTTATAATATTATTATTTTCTGTTTGTGTTGTGTCTTTTACCCTTTTTGTCTGACTTTTCTGTCAGAATGGTTCAGCAGTGTATAGTAAACGGCTTTGAAACTCTCACGCGATAAGCTCGATTTACCTGCTGCAAATCGGGGCCTTGTCTAATCTGATCTGATCCCTGGTGAGCGTTAAAAAAGTTGCCTTTACACTGAATCTAATGATCCGATGATCTATGGGAGGAGCTCTACTTTTTCTCATTTGCTGTGTGAAGTCAGAATGCTGTATGCTGAATTATGTTTCGCTTTAGTTCTTATAAATTAATTAATTGTTTGTAATAGTAAAAATAAAGCTATAAATGTCTTGTCTTTATGTATTATTATGCTTTGTTTGTTTTCATCTTCCTCTATTAGATATGAATGCATAAAATAATCTAAAAAATTATTATTATGTAAGCCATTCAAATTTTACCACCACTCGCGTTTTGGCCGCTCAACAACACAACCGAATCGATGTAGTTACTTGTATTTTTCTTAGTTTTTTTTGTTGGTTTTTTTTTTGGTTTTTGTTCAATAACAAATAGATATATGTGTGTCTATACATGCGCTCTAACGAAAAACATTGGAGAAATCAGAAGGAATAAATCTAACAAACGACAAACAGGCTCTGTCCAGTGGTAAGCGTGCTAATAAGCCATAAAAATGTAATTCAATTCAATTTAGATATACATATTATTCAACTTTAACTTTGGCAATAATTGGCTAACTAAGGAATCAAAACTCCGATAAACTCTGACAAGTTGTCGTCGTTAGCTTTCATGTAACACGTTCCTTGTTTTCTATTTTATTCGTATTAACTTCCTTGTTGTATAAGCTTTTGTCTTAGATGAAACCCCATTTGATGTTTATTGTAATTATTAATTAATTTTAATCCGTTATATGATATTCCGAAAAGTAATTAGGTTGAAAAATATTTAAAAGGGAATTTCCTCTATTCGCTGACTAGAAAATAGAAATTAAATCTAAGAAAAATCCTAACAAAATTTGAGTTCAAGTTTTATCATTTTTGGCATGAAATGAGTTTCGCTCCAATCTCCAGCTGCCGTTTTTCGCGGATACTCAAACGTATCTCACCCAAACGCTTACCCATTGTTTAGAGTTAAGAATCTTATCCGAGTTAGCTATATATTTATTATTAAACTTGCTCATCAACTCAGTTGCTGGTTGCAATACTCATTTCGTCTCCTGGGAGTTGACGCTGAACAATCTGCTTATACCATCGCGATTCGATCTGGTTTGGTCTTCTCTGATACACATCTAACGATATAGCTACGTATAACTAGAATTACGTCTAAATTAATGCATTTATCCCCTCGCAGCCCCCATATTATGGGGATTTCCTGAACTGCGTCCTGTGTTCTGCTACAGAACCCTCGATTTCCTAAGTTACATTTTGGGTTTTCTCAACTACGATCTTCAGCATTGGTTTCGTGGCTTATCTCTTGCTTTGGTTGGGGCAACTAACTAAATTTAAATACATTTAGACCTTTAAACGTTATATCATATCGTGTTTAATTAAGATATACCATATACGATAGTAGTACAATATTATATTGCATTAAAAGTGTTTTCTTCTTTCGACAGATCTCTACTCGCTTACGTTGATTTCATTAATAGAGTAATGTTTTTAGCTTTTCGCCTTTCTTTTAATATATAGGTTTTGGTTTTCGGTTTTTAAGTGTGTGGTGTATGCACTGGCAGTTCTTTTCCCATAGTACAAATATTTTGCAAATATTCTCTTAGTTGTCCATAAATTATTTATGAATTATTTTCAGTTTTAAAGTAAATCGTTTCCCATATACACATCTAGTAAATTTTGTTTGTTTTCACGAATTACAATTAGCAAATATTACAATAGATATATGACGTATTCATTCTTACACACACATGAGTTAAAGTAATCTTTTAATTTAAATCTGTTTATTCGGATGATCTGTACTACGCCATCGACAATTTTAATGCTAAGTCGAGTTCCTAGAGCGAAGGTATTTACAATGGGAGTCGAGTACCCGTTTCGGTTGAGGTTTTAGTAACCCTGTTGATTAAAAAGAAGCAAGAGCGCCTAGGTCTAGTGATGTCTCTACGTAATCTATCGATCTATTTCCGGCAAAAGTGTAGAGTAGAGTATGTTAAGTTGTTAGGGAGCGTTGTGTGGAAAAATGTCACTCGGAATGTCTATTAAAGCTTTTCCGATCTTTCAAACTCGAGTTACAATTGTTTTTTCTTGGGTTTTCTTTTTCGTTCCGAGTTTCTAGGGTAACTTCCTCTATTTACAAATTTTCGTTGGCAGTGCCTTTATGTTCTTTTATTCAAGTTTTTGTTGCTTGATTTCTGTTTGTGGTGTCGCATGATCATAAGAGATATTAATTGCACATCTTTGGAACCTCTCCTCCTCTGCCTCTAAATCTCTCAGCTTCGATACCCGCTACTCAACTCTAAAGCGAGCAATACTTGGCACACATTTGGGCCTCCACATCTGGAATTTCGTCCTGATCCTCATCCTCCTCTTGATACTGATCCTCAGCCGGATCCCGATCCTCCTGCTGCTGCTGTGTAGCTGCTGCTGCTCCTGCAGGATTTGCAGTTTGATTGCGGTGGTGGCATTTTGTATGATTTACGATTTAGTTTTTTGTTAGTAAGGCAATTGTCAAAATGCATGCACACACATACATACAAATAACACACACAAGCACAAAACACAGTGGGTGAGAGTGAAAGATACAGAGACAGAGAAGGGGGAGAGCGAGAGAGATGCGGTGTATGAAGGTCGCCAAAATTATCGCCCAATTGCAGTATCGATATCGATTTCGGGTTGCTGTTTTCAGTATTCTGTTATCGGTTATCGGTTTTCAGTGTTTTTCCGTTTTCAGTTCTCAGTCAGATGATCGATTATGATGATCGTGGAGTCATGAGGAACATGATATGTACGCCATACCGATCGCCTGATGGGGCAGCACGCTCCCGTGTTATATGATACTCTCTCTGTTCCGCTCCAGCTCCTCGTTCTCGTTCTCCGGGTCCACGCTCGACGTGGACGAGACCCCGCAGATCTGCATCTCGATCTCGGCCAGCCTGTTCTCCAGGTCCCACTGCTGCTGCGAGAGTTTTGTGTTCAGCGCCTGGTTCTCCGACTCCACCGTGTGCAGGCGCTCCCTCAGCCGCTTGATCTCGTCCTCCAGCGCTTCGTGTGAGCCCAGAAGCGGCGTGGTCCCACCGCCCGCTCCTCCCACTCCGGTTCCGTAGCACTCCAGCTGCGAGCTGGAATCGCAAATGTGACCTGTGCGGGTGGGAGCCAAACGAAATTGATGCGATTATGCGGAGCACTCTTATTTGCTGCTGGCACGGACTTAATCCGTTTACTTGGCGCCTGCACTTACCCGTGTGACTCGGCTGCGATTGGGGGCGTATCGAGTGGTGCGAGGTGGCTCGACTGCGCGGTCGCTCCTCGGACCCTTGCCCACTGGGACTCACCGAGCGCGGCGAGTCGGTTGCCCGGGCCAAGCGATCAGCATAGTGACGGGGACTGCCCAGTGACACACAAAAGTTAGTTATTCACATCACAAATCAAGTCACAAATCACAAAATTAACACTCGAAAAAGATGCGCAAGATAAGGAAACTCAAGTTCAAACGATAGCCAAATAAGCCCTTCAGGGACAACAAAAAATTAAAATTAAAAGAAGAACCCACCCAAACCAAGTTGGCCTAACAATTTTCAACTGAAACTCACCTGTAACCATGCGACTGAGAGGACTGTTGCGTTGACTCCTGACGGTGCGGCACGTGCGCCTGCTGGGCCGTCTGGTGTTGCTGCTGCTGCTGCTGCAGCGGCTGGAGGGGCTGGTGGTGGTGCAGGGCTGCCGGTGGCAACCACATCTCCTCGAGCGAGGTGCGGCCACAGCTCTCGACCAGGCCCGGCGTCGATTGGCAGCGACCCATGGCAACTACATTAAAGTATTTTACTGTGGTTTAAATCAAAATCAAAATCGCTCGCAAACGGAAACGGACGCAAATGAAATTGATAACGCACAACAAAATAGAAGCGAGAAAGAACGAAACGAGAGAGGAAGGAAAGACGGAACGGAAGGCGAAAACAATCGAATCGTGTTATTCTGGGGCAATCGTATTCGTATTCGTATTCGTATTAGGGGGTATATCTTTGAATTTCGAGTGGTGTTTTGTCTGGGCATCGGTTTTGGGATCGGGGATGGGTTCGTTTTTGGGGTTGCTTGGATGGATGGATAGATGGATGACTGGTTCGATGGATGGTGAAGTAGCAAATAAGACGAGGGCCCTTACCTTTCTCCAGGGGGGCCTTCTTGTACTTCTCCAATCGCTTGACGGCTATCGACTCCAGACGAACACGCGCCGCCGGATACTCCTTTAGCACGTCCCACATGTCCTTCTTGCTGAGAACGAAGAGGTCGCTGTAGCCCACGGAACGAACGCTGGCTGTGCGTCGGTTGCCTGTTTTTATTTCGCATCGGGAAAGTTGGCAAAGCAAATGTTTGCCAAGGCAAAGAGAAAAGTTTAATGGTCTTGCAAAGCATTTCCCTGGGTTCTGTATGTGATATGCTGTGTTGTGTTTTGTTGTGTGTTGTGTTGTGTTGTGTTGTGCTGTGTTGTATGTCAGTTTGTCTGTCGATTCCTCTTGTTGACTTGGGCGCACAAAGACATTAAAGTTGCATGCCACAGACAATATGGATGTCGGTCGTTGGGCTTAGGACACAAAATAGAGCCAGGCCGTGTTTTATCTTCGGGAAGTAAATATTGAATGGGCTCAACGAGAAACATATTTTGATTACAATTTCGAATACTAATTCGAGAGACCTCTCCAAATACCTGAAACATGCAACCATTGGGTTTGTGTGCCCTTGCCAAGCCGTAGAAGTTATTTCATTTGCATGTGTTAACGGGTCGTATACTTAATTTAAATCACACAACTTTCAATACGATTACGTGTAGATGAAACGTTTAAATTACGTCCAGGCAAAGCAATACAACAACAACAACGACTCTGAACAAGTCGAAGACAAATATAGAGATATATACTAGAGAAATAGAGAGATAGAGACACATAGAGGGCAAATATTTAGATAAATACTATAGAGAGAGCGACTAACTAGCGTAAGAAATTGCATTTCGGTGCAAGGGTCCTCGAGGCAATTCTTACCGTTGATTGGACATGAATCGAACCAAACCAGGGGGAGAAACGATGCTTAAATCATGCAGAAACACAAAGAAACTTTAAACAATTCGATTGCGATGTCTCTAATTGGTGGGGTGGCGGTGGGTGGTGGATGGTGGGTGTTGGGTGGTGCGTGGTGGGTTGGCTGCTCGGGTAGGTGGTGCCAAAACTTTAGGGGCCACCTTAACTTTTGTCAGCAAATTGAGTTGGCAACTCTTGGTGTTCCGTAAACTCAATTAGGTGGCACGACGCCTCCAAGTATGCAACGCGCAGATATCCCGCATGCAGTCCGCCGTCCGCCGCCCGCAGTCCGCAACGCGCACAATGCCTGTTAATTATGACAAACCCGTGGCAGGGGCTGAATTTCGACTGAATTCCACACTTGGCTGCCCAGCAGCGCTATTACAGGGAAATTAAAGCGGCCTCGGGTTCAGCAAATTGTTATTTTTTCCGTATTTCCGCATTTCGAATTGCAGCCACAATTATTGCGGGCACTTTTTGCATAAATGCCTACAATAAAAGTGTCGGTAACAATAAAAACACATAAAAAAGAAATAGCCGTGTGAGAGAGCATGCAGGTGCAATAATTGCATTTGACATTCATTAATTTTTCAACCATATCGAGTGTGCAGTGAGTGCAATAAAAATTCGTAGCATACTCGCTGGGTTCGCGGCAAAACAACGCAAAAAGTGAACAATTGAAACATTGAAAAGTTGAAAAACCGAAACAAATACAAACGAATACCGAATACAATCAAAAAGTTGTGTATAAATTAACACGAAAATTGATTCGAGTGCTCTGGCAACGTATTTCGGTTACAGGTGCGACGGGACCTGAGTTCTAACTCGTTACTGGGTGGATATTACGGGTCTTAGGCTAACATTTACTTGCACGATTATAGACAATTACATTCCACAAACTGGTACAGACACAGAGGCTATGCTTTCTAGATTTCTAGACTTGTGAGTGAGTGTCTGCTAGGGAGGGGGGGGGGGCTTTATTTTATTTTGTTTTTCTTTGGAGGATTGAAAGGTTGTTGTAGTAGTTACGTTATCGTTATTGTTCCGCCTGTCGCACTAAAACGGGATATTTACCAAGTTCTTTACCTGCGGTGCCCATATTGAGTATACTAATCTCGCCAAAATAGGAACCGGCCTTCAGCGAGGCCATCACCGTCTTTCCATTGTCGGCCACCACCTGCAATCGTCCTCGATTCACAATGTACATCTCCTTGCCCACCTCGCCTGCAAACAAAAACCGAAACAGATTGGAGAATGGAGAATGGAGGGTGGAGGGTGGAGGATGAATGGAGGTGGGTCAAGTGAGGGATTACCCTTTCTGCAGATGTAGTCGCCGGGCGAGAAGAGCACGGGCCTCAGGCGCAGCACCAGCTCGCAAAGGAAGCCGGCCTCGGTGTTTTGGAATATCTCCACCCGCTTAAGTGTATCTAAATGGACGTTAATTGCTATTTCAGCCTGTCCAAGGGCGAGAGAAAGAAATGATTAGGGAGATGAGAATCAAAAAGATTTCGCCTTCCGTAATGGAGAAATCGTGTTCCGGCTCGCACTCCGGCGTACTTGCCTTTAATTTATCGGGAAGACAGGACACGGCGCGCTCCTCGTCCGAGCATTTTTGCGTGAGCCACAGGTAATCGAACCATTTGATGACCTTCACCTGCAGATGATTCGGCACACGTCGCATCCGCATGTACGTCTTCACGCCATCCAGTTTGGCTGCGGCACCGCAAACACAAAATGGTACGGGACCGGGGCAGGGGGCGGAAAAAAAGAGGAAATGTTTTATTTATATTTGCCGGGGATTTTCCTGGAAATTGATACGCGTTTGGCATACAAAGTGCTGGGAAATTAGGCCCTTGTACAATGGGAACACATCGATATTAATTGGCCAAACAAATTACGAGGGCTGTACGCGTTAGGATACATATACAATTTCAACTTGTTTAAAGGCCAATCTCCTAATTTCTCATCTACTTAAATTTGCTTTTTATTTTCACTACATATTTAAGACAAAACCTAATGGAACCATTAATCTACTGCCTTTTATTCTCATCTATTCCACAGTACAGGGGCTTTGCTCTCTAATCGGTCAATCAAGATGGTCTGCATAAATTTGTAATATAAGGCTTTCAGCTGTCCGACAGATACTATACTGCGGTGCCTAAGCTCTGGCCGGCCCACCGGGCGAATGCTTAATATTGATTACTGCGGCCTGGTGGGGGGGACACGAGTATAGGTTTACCCAACGCCCAGGTTTATCTTCTGTTTAGCCAGCAATTAACAATACCTTCTCCGATCTGGAAGAGCACGCACAAAGGTATGGTACTGCTACAAACCACTTTGGGTAATGGTTTGGTGGTTCGGTGGCTTGGAGGTGCAGCTGCTGCAGCTTAACAATGAGCGATGTTCAGTCGATTGGCCATATCCCTCGCCGCTACACTCGCACGGGGGCGGCGAGGCAGGAATTCCATCTGACCAGGCTCCTGGCAGGGAACACGAGTCTGTTTGAGCAATATTGATGACAACTGGCTTTTGTTTTCCACCGCCCCGAACGCCGTGCATGCCCCACAATCCCCCTCCCGGCAGTGGCCGCAGTCACCAGTCGATAAGAGGAAATTAAATCTCTTGGCTCGTCAGTGGTAACAAATATTGACACAATTTGTCGGCGGTTGCCAAAGGGGAATGAAAGCGCTGGGTGCAGGTGAGGAGGGGGTGGCACTGAGTGCTGCGTCTTTTGTGTTTGCTCGTGCAAACATTTGAAAACCAACTGACAAACAGGCAAACAGATTGAATACAAATAAATACCCAGTTACCAGGGCCAAGGGGCTTGGTAGGCGGAGCGTATGGTCAGCAGGGACATCATCTATAATGCAATCAATCGCCTGCTGCCCCGATGCCGAACGCATATTCCCTGTTGGTCATTTGTCATCTCTCAATTGTCAGATGTCCATTGTTGTCATCCTCAAATTTCGCATCGATTGTCTAATAACATGGCAGGGCAAGCACTTTTGGATTTTCCACAAAAGTGGCCAAAACAAGGGCAATTGACATAAGCTCGTTTCATAACGATTTCCCATTTAAATTAATTTTTTTTCTACCATCGCTCATTTGTCATTTGCCAGCCGAGCAACTGACAAGCCAAAAGACGAAATGATTTTGGGAATAAAACTGTTTAAATTGGAAGCATTTAATGATTTTAAATTGCCCAGTAAACTAAAACTAATTTGAACTTGCCTGCCAGATTAAAGATCTTGGGAAATTACTTTGAAGTCATCCAGCTTGTAATTTGCAAGCAATACAAGTAGAACGATTATAGTCGAATGTCTCGACTATAAATACCCGGTTCCCCGAATTGGTATCACAAGCTTTTGAAGATGCAATCAGCTTTTCTTTATCTATTATAGTCGACAAAATCTCGGCGTTTATACGGACAGACGAACGGACGGATAGAAGGACATGGCTAGATCAAGAATGTATATGTTCTTGGAAAAGCATCCTTCTCCCTGTTACATACATTCGTACGACTTCAATATACCCTTGTTATTTTTAAGAACCGGGTATAAAAACACATTTCCAGTCAGATTACCTATTTGGATTTGCGATAGCTCACTCACTGTCTGCATTATGTCCTTTCAGTTCCTATTTTCCCATTTTTTGCGCCCAGAGTCTGGGAAAATGAAAGATTATTGAATGGCAGAGTCTGCCTCTTGGCAGCTATTACACATATCGGATATGTATATGCAAGGACACCCTCTATTCGTATTCGCCTTTTAGCCATTTCCCTGCGCTATGCCAACATTTCAGTGATACGAGAGCCATGTAAAATTACAGTCATTTTTATGTGGCGCTGCTTGAATGCATTCGACACCCCTCACTGCCATTGCTCGGCCCTCGAGCATCCACGCCAGAGCCGTTGGCACATCCTTTGCGGGTTTTTGTTACAATCGAAAATCAATCTAAATATTAATTGCATATTCCATGGCAGACGGCAAAATAAACAAATAGAAAACGAGTTCTCCCCGGCACACTTGGCGAAAATTGCTTGTAATGCCACGGATGAATAAACATGCCAGACTGTTCCATTTAATATTGCATTTAATTGTTGATGGCTCTGATTTTATGCTGGCCATATTGCCTCACTTTTATTATTATTTTATTCAATTTTTTTTTTGTTGTTCGGGTGTTGTTCGTGCGGTTGGCTCAGTAATTGCGGTTGCGTTCTATGGACTTCCCCGCCGTATTCCCATTCCCATTTCCATTCCCATTCCCTTCCAGGCAGCCTCGCTTCCTGTCCCCGGCTGGCTGTCTTGGTTTTTGGTGTTTTCAGAAATTACTCGAGCTTTAATTCCTTTGCTTGCTCTGCGGCTGAGCAGGGCTTATCCTGTTCCTTTCGGCCTCGCCTCGCCTCGCCTCGCCTCGTTTTGTCTCGTTTCGCTTTGCTCCGTTGCCCCGCCCGAGCTTTCTCTCCTTTTCCATTTCGTTGCATTTTGCAGGCAAAATTTAATTTGCCATTTTTTGCCCTCAAGTCACTTGGCTGCGTTTGGCCAAAAGAGTGGGGCACGGCCGGAACGGGCCGGGTCGGGGTGGGCAAAAAGTGCATTTGGCTCCACACTCTGCTTATTTCTTATTTATTTTTCATTTTATGCTCTGCTTCGCCTACAGTTGCCCCCGGCGAACTTTGATCTGCTTCTGTTGCAATATTCCCTTTGCCGCCGCTCCCCTCCCTCTGTTGGTGGTGGTGTCACCTCCGACTAAGCGCCACCGTTTCCCAATAATTACATTTACTGTTTTGACTCGCCTCCTGACGTCGTCACCGTCTCCGTCGCCGTCGCCGTCTCTGGTCCGCCTGACAGGCGGGGACAATTGCCGCCGAAGGATCAACTGCAGACAAAAGTCAGCCGCGACCGCCGCAAACGTGTGTGTTCACATGTGAAAAGAAATCTGAGGGGGCAAAAGTTCAAGCCATTGTCTGGGGCAACAAACTGCAGCAGCAGCAGCAGCCACCAGGCAGCAACTTTCCGAACAATGAGGGGGATCACATACAAACAGTAAATATGCGTGACAAAAACTTGCTCTTCCTGTGCCACCAACCAGTCTTTTCATAAAAACGCCCCACAAAAACACGTCCTGCACCCTCCCTGTCCCCCAAAACAGAAAGATGAAAAGGGAAAAAACTGCAAGTCGAGATGGAGCTGCTGCAGCAGCAGTAGGAGCAGCAGCAGCAGCAGCAGCAGGGGGGCGTTTTAGCCAAGTGAAAATTGCAAACTAACTAGAAACCATTTAAGAGCCAAGCTGATGTGTTATGCCAAAGACGGAAGTTGTGCCAAAAGACAGAACAATGGGCTCACATGCTGCCAGGGAACGGGAAAGAAAGGACTCCCGGGGATTTGCTGAATGCGCACAGGAATCGAAGGAATTGTCTGCGATTATCATGAGAGTCCTGGGTATTCTTGGCAACTAATAGACTGCAGCTTAGTCTCCTATCACCTGGGCTTATTCCAGCATTTAATGGTAGTTCTGAACTTTGGGAAAGTTTGCAACGCCCCTAATAGATGTTACATTGATTGCTAATAAGCCTGTATCTTGTAAATTAAGCCCAAACTTCCTGGATTACTTTTGCTTACAATTTCTCCAAGTGAGCTCTTGTAGATTCAGCTAAAAGTTACATGCAGTTGCTGAATAGTGCATATTCAATTTGAAGCCAAATGGCTTTTGCCTCTGATTTGTGCACCTTAATTATGCATTTACCGCTCCCTGTTTCTGTTGGCTGTGGCAACAAACAATGGCCAAGGGGTTCAAGGACTTGCAGGACCAAGAGGAGCACCAGCAGAGGGAGGCAGGCGCAAGGCTGATGCTCGGATGAAATGCTGGGATGGACTTATTCAGGCGGTAACTAAAAATAAATGCAGCGAGCACCTCGCAGAAGCAGCGGCGGCTGCAAGCAGCTTGCAATAACAATGCGCATGCCAGCTGCATCGGGAGCTAAGCTAAAATCCTTGGCAAATTCGCCATTCAAGGATAATGGAATACTTTTGCCCTTAAAGAGCAGCTACATTCCATAATACAACGGCTGAATAAAAAGTACACAAAACAAGCAGGAACACGGCTTGCTGTATCGACTTGGGATACCTGTTTTTGGTGTACTATAGTGCAATTTCTGGTTAATAGCCTATTTCAAGGAAATATATAACTAATGAGTATATTAATGTCATTTATTCTTCATCTAAATTTGTAACTCTTCATTTTGTAACAAGTTTTTCTGAATGAATGGACGCGAACGGACAAATTAACGGACACAGTAGATACGGACAAGAATATTTAACCACGTACAGTCTGGGGTCGGAACGCCTTTACCCTGTTGTTCTCTACAAGAAGCATAGCCCAGGTTGAACGCGAGTATAGCCAATGATATTCAAAAAATTAAAAAGTTTAGTATTCTAGACCTACCCTCGAGCTGTACGAGTACCAAGGGAAGGGAAAACAACTGATGCTGCCGCTGCCAGTGACGTTTATGTTGGTGTGTTCTAAAAATACGACAGTAAGTTGGTGGGCAAAGCTTAATGGGCAAAAGCGGCCACCAGCGGCGACTGCGTCTACGATATTGATTGGAATCCGCATATATATACGCCCGACACCCATACGAACGCAAGCAGACCCTTGCACGCACACAACCATGCTAGCGTCCTGTAAAGACCGCACTATGGGAATTTGGCCACTTTTGTGGAACAAAATTAGTAGCTCGCAAGCTAGAAGGGATTTTTACTTGATTCTTTTCTTGGGGTTTTTGTAAGAATCGTATATTTTTTCACTCCATTTTTAAATTAATGAATTTCAGATGTCTGTAGGTATGTGAGCGACATATATCGACGAGCTTCAACGTCTTCTTCGCTATAAAAAAGTCCTGCTAGTAGCATTCATTTTATTTTGAGTATATTTTAAAAGCACCATAATTTGGTTTGTTTGTTGTTACTTTCAGCCTTTGAGAGCATTAAATTACAGAATAATCAAATTTTTTGTCTTTAAGAAGCTGTTTTTTGTTTCTTTATTTCCTATGCATGTTTAATTGCAACTGCTGATTGTACCGGCAACTATATTTCCTTCCTGTTTAGGTTTATTTTTTATACCTTTTTTGGCCCAATAATTGTGGGGAATGGTCCACAGTGGACCGTTACAGCTGCGGGGCATAACCAGGAGCAAACATAAACTCGCACACACATTGGACATGGTTGTGGCAAGCAAAAGCAAACAGCGAAACGAACAACAAACACAAACCAAGCTGAAGGCACACACTCGCGCGCGCCGCAAGGACGGGCGAGGCAACTTAAAGTGGATAATGGACGTCGCTGCATCCTCCCCCTTTTTCCGATTTCAACTCTGCTCTGCTTTGCCAAGCGAAAGAGGCAAAAGGCACGGCTGGATGGTGGAAAAAAAAAAACACATGAAACAGGATGAAAAAAATTACAAAAAGAGGTACAAGCGGTGGGGCACCTTCTCAAATCGAAGAAAGCGATACCCTGCAAGTGCTGCCAACGTTCTTTGACAGCCCAAACCACTGGATTCCTGGGGATGTCCGTTTGAGAAGGATACAGTCATACCTTCGACCCAATTCTGTCACTGCAAAAAAGGTACCTTTGATATATTTCTCATAAATTTCGAATGGGCTTTGGCAGAGTTTGCCAAAGAAGGAGTAGCAATTTACAACACCAAGCCACGTTGTTTGTATTTACAATTCCATAACCTAAATTGTTAAATAGTTCTCCTTGTTTTATTCAAAATCTACGAAAACTACGAGTTTTTGCTCAGTGCTCGGAAAGGATATCGCCGTGTCCGGGGCCAATGGCAAATGGTTGAAGCGCGTTCTTGACTCAGTTCGTTTGCCTTTCGTCACTTTGCCTCGTTGCTATTTTTAGAGCCACCATTGTGGGGCAGCGCAGCAGCAGCAGCGTCCTCAGCGTCCTCAGCACCAACAAAAACACTCGCACAAATAAATAGTAGCACGAAAAGTGAAATAAAAAGGGGAAAGGCAGCTAGCTAGCGATGGCAAACAGCAACACTTAGTCCATTATGCGTTTAGCAAGTCAAAAACACTTGGCCAAGGTACTACAAATCTTCTCGGGGCTTGAGCTTCTTGCAACTCCGCATCCTCATCCTCATTCGCATCCGGATGCGGATGCGGGACACGGAGTGGCTCCTTTCCAGCTCGCTCGCCGTTGGTGTTCGTGTTTGTTTGCCTTGGCTTAAATTGAGCGAGTAAATTGTTTTAATTGCAAGGCCAAAAGCCAGGACCAGCCGGGCCGAGCCGGGCCGGGCCAAACAGACGTTAATTGTAAATGAAGACCGAGAGTGCTTTGCCAGCACCATGAAAAATTCCGGTAAATATTTAAAAACTAAATAACCCGAGAAATAAAATTGGGCGAAAATACCACCCAGAACACACAGAGTGGAGGAGAGGCGATGGTGGCCCGGCCCCATGATTCATATGCAAACTGTCCGCATGCATCAATCAAGGTCCGTTGACAGTTTTGCTGACAGCGGTGAAATTTGCATAAAACTATTTACAATAACAATTACATAATGGCCAGGGAGGCATCAAAAGATATGTGTGTGAATATGTGGGTCCTGGGAGTACGAGTAGAAGCGGGCCGGAATTTACATAATTTTAAACGCCAGTTTTTGAAATGCTGTTTGGACTGTAGCCAAAACAGGCCAAAATTCAATAGATTGGGCCCACCTCGTGCCCCAACTCATTCTCCCAGATTACTTTTCCTCAGGGTGAGTGAGTTGTGGCACTCAAAAAAAATAATTTACTTAGATTTGATTTTTCAAGATGATAGAATAATATGCAGTTTGGTTATTGAAACTCTTAGCCATAATTGGTTTATGGGAGAGCACCTGCCTAATTATGATCATAAAAATAACAAGGGTATATTGAATTCGTACGAATAAGTACGAACCTCATAAGTATTTAATTTCGCACTAAATTTCGTTAGTACATTGGTAGAGCCAATATACATCTGTGTTGCAACCCACAAATTTAATATTATAATAATGAAAATTTATTCAAATATCCATGCAAAAATCAGGCGGAAACTTGGAACCGGGTATTTATAGTCTAGAGACTCTACTACAATCGCAGAATAATCTAATTTTAATTAGTTAAATATAGCAAGTAGTGTAATTGATTGGGGTTTGTCCACAGCTCTTGCTAGCTACTGTATGCATTGCGAATCCCCATTAGAGTGAAATTACTTCCAAAGTAATACCTTGAAATTTGAAAAGCAATTTTCCCTTAATAGAAAACGCAAACATTGTGGAATTTTTCCCTCTATTTGAAGGAGCCGGCGTGTGTGAGCCTGTCGATTATCGGCAGCATTTGGCGAACGGCAAACTTTGCGCTTGTCGGCGTTAACAAGCCACAGCCATGCGTTTAACTAAGCGTGAATGTAACATTGGGTGCTGGCGCTGGCGCTGGCGATGGCGCTGGCGCAGGAAGGACGAAAGGATAAGGGGTGGACCTGTCAGCTTGTGGCTGTTGCAAAATGATTTTCAAATAATAATAAAAAAAAAATAAAATAAATAACCATCAATAACTCAAATATAATGACAGTTTTCCACTTGTTGTTGCCTGCTCAAAACCGAGCGTCAGCCAACAGGCAGCCAGCATCCACCTCCCCCCCTAAGTGGGGCTAAATGGATGAATAACTTAAGCCAGCTGCTTTACTTGGGGCCTCTTAGTATGCTCTGATGTTATGTAATGTAATAACGTCAATCAAATTTAAAAAGGCAGACCAACTATTGCAAAATCAATTTTCATGCCATCCATCCCCCCCATCCATCCCCAACCCACCCCACCTCACAGGAGACGAGGAAAAGCGGAAAAGCGGCGGAAGGAAGCAGGAAAGCGACCTCGGCTTAAGCAAATACGCCGGCAACGAGCACAAGTTGTTGCTACCGCTGCATCTGTGTTGGCCAGACAGGGGGCGTACAAGTGGAGCGCGCAGGATGTGCCAGGATGTAGGCTAATGTAACAGAAGATCCAGGGTCTCAGACACTAAGCTGTGACTAGCGAAATTCTCGCAGAAAGAGTGCAAAAAGTGGCTGCCTTTTAGTTTAGCGTTAAATTTAAACTTTCGCCTCACTCCCTGGGGCCCCGGGGGAGAAACGTAAATCATTAATCATCCGCCATGTGGAACTGGGGCGACAACATTTCATTTGCTTATCATCTCTCAGGCTGAAAGCCTTTGGGGAGCTTGCCAGCAGCAGCCAGTCAAGCAGGCAGCCAGGAAAGCAACAAGAGCTGGCCTCAAAAGTTGAAATGAATCAAATGGGGCTGACGACGAATAACTTATTGCTAAGCCTAGAAATCCCTGACAAGTCAATGGCACGATTCCTTCGCAGCCTCCGCCGGGAATCAAGTCGATAATTTGTAAAAGTCGAGTGAAAAATATCTGCAAAAGTTTCCAAGCAGAAGGGGGAAAGGCCATAAGGGATAAGGGGAATATGAATAATGTGATTTATTGATATTAAATTGTAAAATATGCAAACAAGGCTTTAACTTTGCTAATTGATTGCTTCTTTATAATTCCTTTGAGATGTTACATAAAGGCAATTAAATTTGAGTTAACTGGGGATTTTGCTATGAATTCTATTCATGTGTACATGTTGTTTGGCAAGGGCTTATGTTGAACACCAAGTTTCCCATCCTTGTGAGCTTTTTATGACCACCAATCGGCCAGAACTACTGCCCATCATCATCATCATCCAACATCATTGCTGTCCCATGGCCGAGCACTCGACGGCAAGCGCTGAATTGACAAATTGATGGATGGTTCTCCAAAGCGTCTCTCCTTTCTAGCTTTTTCCCCATTTTTACCCTGCTGCCCCTGTGTATGATGCATTATTATTCCAAGAAAGTTTGCGACCGCAAACTCAGCTCGGCTAAGTGTTTTATTAGCCATCGAGAGCAGAGTTTGAGTTCGCTTGAGTTGAATTGATTGTCAGATATTGTTGCTACACATAGGTTTTTTTGTGAACACCGCTTTCCTGGATTATTTTGTGTTTTATTGAGGTTTGTTTACCGGTTCTCATTTTTTTTTGTTGGCCATGGACAACCCGCTGTTAACCAAGGACCAATTCGACGAGCTGAAGGAGGCGTTTGAAAAGTTCGATTTGGACGGCAACGGCAGCCTTTGTCCGTCAGAGATGCGTCTGGCAATGTTGGCGGTGGGTCACGATATGACCGAAGCGGAGCTATTCGATCTCATCGATTCGGTGCCCCTTGAGGATGATGGCAGCATCAGCTTCTTCGCCTTCGTCCACATGATGACGCCGCGACTGCTCGCCATTGACAGCGACGAGAGCCTGATCCGGACATTCAAGCTCTTCGATCGCAACCGCGACGGCCACATCGACGCCTCGGATATTCGTGTGATCATGCAGATGCTTGGAGTCGTTGTGACCGACGAGGAAATAAAGGATATTTGCCGCGAAATCGACGGTGACGGTGATGGGCGAATAAATCTGCGTGAATTTATAGGCTTTATGAAAAGCCCCATATGAGCAAGCTGGGGCTGGCAATAAAAATTGAAATTGAAAATTTGCCTTGGTCAAATATGCAGAAAAAAGTAAAAGCCAGAGTACACAGCCGATCACTGCGAAAAAGTTTGGGCCTAGTTGACCAAATAATTTGAGCTGCATATCTGGATAAACGAACGATTTTGAACACCTCAAAAACTATAAATTTCGACGAGTTATTTCTCTGTCTGCATAGAAAAAACACCAAAACATACAAATGGAAGGCGGAAAGAAAAAATTCGAGAGCATAAAGCCAGAAATTAATTCAACAGCACGTTTCGTCCATTAAGCCGCCAGAGCTTTGCTTGCTGACTTTGCCATCGGAACGCCCCCTTGGCCGTCGCCCCTT
Organism: Drosophila ironensis; assembly: GCA_021223825.1. Lineage (NCBI taxonomy): Eukaryota > Metazoa > Arthropoda > Insecta > Diptera > Drosophilidae > Drosophila > Drosophila ironensis. The sequence goes on from JAJJHQ010001124.1 coordinate 433,277, forward strand.
CTGGCTGCTCTGCGTCCTCGTATCCTGCTCCTGTAGGACAGGGACAGGACCAGGGACATGGACAGGACACATGTGCAATGGCCACATGCAAAGTGTTGTGTAAACAAGTCAGCTGCCATTTGGCCGGCAGCTGCAGGCAAGAAGAAGCAGCCGGAGCACTGGCATCACAGTTCTGGCCAAAGGCTTTCCCCCAGCAAGCAGAAGAAGAAGAAGACAACTGGCGGTTGTCGGAAATCAAGGGGCCACGCCCCCTTTCGGACTCGCCCACTGGCAATGTCCAATTGTGCTTTGTTTGCTCTGCGCCAGGCCACCTTGAATCCCTGTCGTGGCTGTCGCCATGAGTGGCTTTAATATTTTTCAGCTGACGGTGCCCTTAATGAAAGCAAGAAATGATGCTAACGTTCGTACTTTTAGCTATTACCATTTCCGATTCCCCTTAATGCGCCTTCCGTTTGCCCTAACTGCACTTTGCAAAACAAAATTCATAAAATGCCTGAATACCTAAACACGTAAGAGATTTCTCGATCCACCAATTGTCAATTTGTTTTTGCGATTAAAAATGACAACTCTAAATTCCATGTAAACAGCACATACCAAAGCAGAAAAGGGTGGGATGACGTCATCTGGCATATTGCGGGAAAAACTCTAATTTCCTGTATTCTCATTAGCTATTTACTTTCCGATCTTTATGAATCTTAAAATATGGGTAGATATTTTGATATTTAGCAGTAAGAAATAAGATTTATGGCCTTAGCTCTTGTCATTTTGAAGATCTAAACATAACATGTATGATATGACATAATATGATACAATTTTGTACCTTGAGGTGCCTATTTTGTCCTTATCCAAGGAATCCCACGATTCGCAAAATCAACTAATCTTTCAAGTAATTAGATTTAAACAAGACATAAATAGTACGAAGTGAAATAGTCCACCATTTCGCCAAGTGTAATCGAGTCTTGTCTTCTTTGCCTTTCACTTGGCATTTTCCACTTAGCTGACTTGAATTGCTCTTGCATCTCGTCCAGTTATTTATGGCCGGGCCGAGTAAACGAGTTCATTTAGCTAATGGCCGCACGCCCAACTGAGCCTACGAGAGATTCCTTCGCAAGTCCTTCGGGTCCTTTGAGCTCCTTGCCAGCCACAATGGACACAGCCACTGCCACTGCCACTGCCACTGGCAGAGGAGCATCATTGCCATGGCAGCGGGGCCAGATTTCAATATTTTGCATAAAATTTGCCGAGCTGGCACAGCATTCAGAGCCACACAAAAACCCGCTCCATACATAAATACCCGTATTATCTACACTCGGAATTTGCCTCCACGCAGCGTCGTACAGCTTAAGAATAAGTACAAGAGTCCCGGCCTTTGTTGTGTCTTGTGATGCTTCCCCTTTTTCATAATCCGCATTCATATGCTGGCAGGTCCTTCCCCGGTCGCCAGGACAACCCAACGCATACGCAACAGTTGGTCAAACCTGGAATTCATGTGTCGATTCGACGAAAAATAACTTGGGAGCCATTGTCACAGTCCACTTGGCCAGCACCTGACGTAATAGGGGTTTTCCCTGCCCCGCCGCAGTGCTAAAGTTGCCAAATTCCAGTGATTGGATTCTGTGGCATTTTCTACCCGAAATATTTCCGAAGCTTATTGTTGAATAAGCGTACACTCGCATTTTCCCAGAACTGGCATTATTATTTGTTATGTTTTCGCCAGGAAATTGTAAGAGCCCATACAATGCGCACGCATCAAGGCCAAAAATGTTTGTGTATTGTGTATTTTATATTTCAGGAATTTCATTGTCCTATCTAGCGCAGCCAGCAAAAAGTTTTGGCTCTCCCTAATTGCCCTCTTGTTTAGATATTTTTAATTATGCTAAGTACTCGAAAGGCCTTTTCAATTCCACTATTGTCCAATCCATTCTGTGACATTGCTTTAGTTTTTATTCTGGCAAAACTATAGGCATAGATATAGTAAAATGCTAGCTACTGCCTTGTTCTTTGTTTAGAGAAATAATCGACCTAAACTCTCCCCAAGTGACGCACTTGTAGCCGCAAAAGTTCGATACAGTTTTAGCTAAACTTCTGAATGAACACTCACCTTGAAACTCCTTGCGTGCGGCACTCACTGACGTCACAATATTGGCCACATGCCCCAGCACGGTGGCAAAGAGCATCAGGCCAAACAGCAGCTGCAGGATGACGAACACGTACTCGCCCTTGGACCGGGGCTTCGGCAAATCGCCGATGGTGGTCAGGGCGAGGGTGCACCAGTAGTAGCTCTGCAGATACTGTTTTACCACGTCCGCCGACTCGGAGTCGTGGTAGACCCAGTTCCGCGAGCCGAAGCCATTGTTCTTGTGGATGATGTGGTAGAGACAGCCGTTCCAGTGGAATATCACAAGCAGATAGTGAATGAGTGCGGTGCTCCGGAACAGGTTCGGGTAGTTCGTGTGCCGCTCGGTGCGATCCATGAACGCCCAAAACCGATAGATCTTCACCAGCCGGAAGCTGCGCAGGATCGAGTTGAAGCCGATGGACAAGTAGAGAAAGTCCAGCGGCAGCAGGCACAGGCAGTCGATGTAGAAGATCGTAGAGTTCATGTAGTGGGTGCGCAGCTTCAGGGCGTCCGTTTGCAGCACCCCGTCCTCCAGGTAGCCGGTGCGGAAGTGAAAGAATATATCGATCAGATAGAGGAAGTCGGATAGATAGTCCAGGCAGAACCAGATCGCAATCGTGCGCCGGTTGATCTCCTGGAAGGCGAAGCGGTAGATTATCACCCAGAAGTTGTACAGGAAGGCCATGGAGACGACCATGGACCAGTAGTAGCACAGCCGTCCCGCCGGATCGAACACAAAGTGGAGTTTCCTCGCCGCCGTCGCCGCCCGTATGCGTTGCGAGGCCGTGCGATGTGGTTTCTGGTGGTGCGGCTGCCCCCCGTGGGGCCCCGTCCCACTACCGCCGCCGCTGCCCGCCCCTCCGTGATGCGGATGATGCGGATGTCCGCCATGGGGCGGCCCAGGGCCGCCGGGACCGCCCTGCGAGGGCGGACCGTGAGCGTGCGGGTGGTGCGACACCGTGGAGGCTGAATGCTGCAGCTGGTACGGGTGGTGCGGCTGCTGAGCGGCGTTGTGGTGCTGCGATCGGGAGCGCGGGTAGCTGTGGGTACAGAAATTCCGAATTTTATAAGGAAATATTCAAACTACAATTGATTGAAAGAATTCAGGCAATTCTGCTGGACAATGCCAAGTTGAGCACAAACCACAACTCACCGATCTGTGCCGTTGCAGTAATTGCCACCGTACTGGGTGTGCCCGCCCATGGGCACACTGGTGGCCCCGCCGACGCCGCCGCCACCACCGCCGGCCAGTGTGTTATCCTGGGAGCCCGTGGAGCGACCCGTGGAACGATTCCAGGTGCCCAGGAGCGGCTGGTCGCCGCTGGTCGTCGTTTTCAGGCGCCCGCGCGACATGTTGCGTTGCTTGTTGTGCAGAAGGTCCATTTCGGAGGCAGTGCTTACGGTAGCCATGTGTGAGTTGGAGGCTCGGGAGGCGCATGGTGTGGCCAGGCTGTCATGCGAAGTGAAGAAACCTTGTTGCGAGACGCTCTGGCCGAATTTCGGCTGGGTCATGCCAAACTTTGGTCCTAAATCTGTCAATTAAACATTCAACAAGAGTTGTAAGCGGTCAATAAGTGGTGGCATACGAAATTTAGATCAATAATGGGATAAATAATAGGTAAATGGGGAGTCGCATTGAGAGGAATAGTTTTTTGAATTGTGGCATTGCAACTTGATTAATTCTCTGCTGGATCTTGACCAATCCATAAGCCATTCTTTGCTATTTTGCCCAGACAATTGTACACTTGAAGCACATCACCTTCAAGGCACAAATTGTAAAACAGAATTTTCAATTACCTTGAATTCAGATCATAATCGGCAATATAACTATATTCAAGGAAATTGAAACTGCAATTCATGATTGATAAGCAAGCAAATTGTATAATTTGGAAAAAAAAGTGATATTTCACAGCATTACAAAAGATATTACAAAAGACATATTCCTATATATTTTTCATTACAAAATATGGTAGTACAATAATTTTGATTTTACAAAACGATTTTTATGTTTGGCTGGGTAAAATGAGTAAGAACTTTTCATAGGATTACGAGTCTGGGAGTCTGGGATCTGGCAGCCTTACCAAGAAAGCTCTGGCGATCGATCGAGAAGCGCCTGAGGCTCCCCAGATCGATGAACTGCTCATCGCCGGCCATTGTGGGTGTTATCGAGAGTTCGGTTGTGTGAATGGCGGCGGCACCACCACCACCAGCACCGCCACCTGCACCACCAGAGCCACCCAAGTGAGATGCCGATGCCCCGCCACCAATGCCACCGCCACCGGAGCCTGCCCCGCCGCCCACCGTCAGATTTGTGCAGGTGGTACCGCCACCGGCACTGCCGCCCATTCCGGCGCCCAAGTACTGGGCATTGCTGCCATAGAAGCTGCCGTCCAGCTCGGCCATTTGCTGCTCGTAGGCGGTCAGCGGGTTGATGGACCGCGAGCTGTGATCCCGGTACAAGGGGCGTGGCGAGGGCATCAGCGAGGGGTTGAGCAGCCCGTTGAGCGATAGACGGGGCTGCATGATCTCCGGGAAGCTGGCCCGTGGCCCCGATTTGTGGCCAATTGCCAGAGAATTGCCTGTTGATTTGTTGCTGTTGCTAGAGCTCTTGTTGTTGCCACTGCTGTTGCTGTTTTGACGAATTGCTATTGCTGTTTTGGTCTGTGGTCTGTCGTGTGTTTGATTCGGTTTGTGAGCCTTGCGGGCCTTCAGCCATCGTATATCATCGTCGCCATCATCGGCAGCGCCTTCGATTTCGGGGTCAGCATCTCCATCTCCATCAGTGTCTCCAATTCCATTTACATCTGCATCTGAGGCTTCGAAATCGAGATCTATGGCCGCCTCACGCCGCCAAGTGGGCTTGGCACCTTTATTCGCACGGCATTTGGGGTATTTTTGGTAAAGTTTTGTAATTGGTTTCGCATTGATTAATGTTTGAATGGAGGGGGGAAATGTGAGCAGAGTATAGAGTTAAATTAATTTTATATTCTCTATAAATAGCTTTTTTTTTTGGTTTTTATTGATTTTTTTTTTTTGGTTTTTCTAGAGCGAGACACACACAAAACAGTGACATGAGCGAATAAATCACAATAAGAACGAGTGAGAAGGGTTTGTTTGGGTGGTTTGGTTGGTTGGTTGGTTGGTTGTTTGGTTGGTTGGTGGTGGTTTTGGTGGCTACAGGTGGTTTGCTGGTTGGTGGTGGTGGTGGTGGTGGTGTTGATAGTGTTGGTCTTGAACAACAACTCAACTGCAATAACGTTTTCAAATAGCAACAGCATTCAACAAGAAACAACAAGATGTACAATAATGCTTAAGCAGGGACTTATATTTTACGGTATTTATATGGGTACTAAGTCTTACCAGATATTGCCGGTACCCAGAGTACAATTATCGATTAAAATGGCGCTTCTGGCAGCCGTAATCCCACAGATACGCCTTAGCTTTGTGTACAAGTGGCATGCAAAGTTCAAGTGGTTTCTGTTTGTTAAAGTGACGGCCAAGTAGCTTCGCGCCAAAGTTGCCAAGCCTGCTGCCAGCCCCCGAAAATGTGCTAATAAAGTTAGATTTAATTACGTGCGCCTAAATGGAGCATGCAACGTGAAACAATAAAGGTAAGACTACAAGTGGATGAGGGGCTGGAACACACACGCGCCGCCCGTAGGAGCTGCATTACTTTTAACCAGCTGCCTGGCAACTGCCACTTGGAAATTCATGAGCTGCCACACGCAAAGGGCCTCCGTAACCCGGGCCTGGATCGGGTCCGGATGGCTGGCTCAAGTGCCACTTGACTGGCGAACACGGCAAGACAATGGCCAAAAGCCGTTTGCCTGGGTCTGTGTATCTTTGTGCCAGTATCTTTGTATCTCTGTATCTGGGCGATGTCGCCATCGAACTGCGTGCGGCGCCAATTTATTTCTATTACGAGCACTTGGTATTCTCCGCTGCCTGTTGCTCTCTTCCAGCCGCCGCACAGCGAGAAAATATTGTTCCCATTTTGGTTGGACGCTAGCAAATGAATCCACATCCAGGGGCCAATTGTTTCCTGTGTCCCTTGACTAGATACCTGTCTCCAGCTGAGTCCACTGCTGGCCCATTGATTATTGGCAGACCACTTTTAATTATTGGCAGTAAGGTTCCCAGCTTCTGTCCAACGTAATTCAATTAAGCCACCAAACAATGATGCCGAATAGCTTGGCCTGCCAGGAGGGACTCGAGTGTCTGTGTCGCGACGCAAAATGCAAAAATTGTCAATTACTATGGCCCCACCTGTCACGCCCCTTAGCTGCCGCCCTTCCCGGACCATCCCACTCTGTACCATTAACTTGGTCAACATGAATTTGCACTTTGCCCGCCCCGGCTATAATTTCTAATTAATTCGCGCCCAATGGCAGCATACAAATCAACTTGACCGCGTTTATTTATTAACCAATTCCAGGTTGCCACACCACGGGATGGCCCTCTTCGTAAAAAAGAACTCAGTGGCTACATTTCTCCTGCATTAATAGTGATTACACGCAAAGTTTATCACGATAATTAACTATTCTTAATCCCCTCAAGGGCTCAACGGAAAGGGCCCAAGCCTGGATCGATTCTCTGCCACTGAGAGTTTATTTAAATTTAAATATCCATATTAAATATTTAACACGATAAACTGTGGATGAATGGTCTTCAAGCTGTTTTTTATTATAATCGTGCAAAAGTATGTAAATCCCACATCCATTAAAAAGTTGTTAATAATGGAACAGCCATGTTTTCACCCCTGCAAATTGCAAAAACTGTGTTTGATTTACAAAAACTGTTTCATTATATCTCTGATATGTTCGAGTCATTACTTGGCTTAGTTAAGCTTAATATTTAATATAAAATGTAAAAGTTTTATAATGATCGATATAGAAGATACGGCCAATTAAAGTTTAAACCACCCCTTGCCATTGTCATTGCCCCATAATAACACTCATTTCGGCTGGTTGTGTGGCTGTGCACTCGTAATTTAGGGTTGAATTATTCACACAAAAAAATTGGTAATAAAAAAAGGTACACCGTATCTCTTTGTCGAGAGTTTTTAGTCTTTTTTTTTTGTTACACAAAACACAAACATGCCATCACAGATTGTAACTTGTTTGGGGTTTTTGGGGTAGCAAACTAAGTTGGCTAGAGTGCATTTCAATGTCGAGTACAAAGTAGTGAGAGAGTGAGTGAAAGTTTTGACAAGAGACAGACCCAGCATTACGTCATTGGCAATTTACAAGCCTGTTGCCGACTCCTGTCAACGCAAATTGGGCCGAAGAGGAATCCATTTCCATTCCCCGAAACAGCAGCTCCGCATCTCCGCATCTCCGGCGGCCCTGACCGCATTCTTAAGTTTGCAGACATAATCTTGGCACTATTTAATTTTGCTAATAGTTGAGTGTCATTAATTTAAACTTTTGCGCTTTTTGGTTTGTCTTGGCTGCGGCCTCAGCGATAACAAAAACAGCACAAAAAGCGGGCGGGCCGAGATGGGTTGGAGTGGGGAAAAATGAAAAATCTACAGCTTAATGTGCGGCACTTTGTCATGGCCTGCCAGCCGGAAACGGAAACTTGCGACAAACTTGCGCAAAAGTTCAACAAAACGCTTGAACGGTTGAGTTTGCAGCCAGCGAGCGAGTTTCTGGGGCAACCATGAGCCATGAATTGTCAATAAATTTGCTTGCCGCAAATCATCGCAGCTCGGTTTCGACTCGGCTCTGGTTGCCTTTTTGCTCGCCATCCTGCCACCCTGCCATCCTGTCACTTGAAGCCGAGGACCTAGCCATGAGTTGCCCAAATGTTCCGAGCACAAACCAAAAATAAAAACTAAACCTCAATTATTTGGTGCAGCTGCCTTGGCAAATGAAAATATTTGAGAACACAAAATACTTTGACAAAAGTTTGCGAGCAAACTTTACTTAAACATACTTGAGTCTTAAACAAACACGCGGCCAAAAGAGGAAGCCCAGCCAAGCACAACCCAACCCAAACCAACCCAAACCAAACCAAACCAAGACAACCCGACCCAGCTCAACTCAATGTGGAAATGGAAACATAAGCGACACAAAAGGAAGTCGAGCCGTAAAAACATTACGCAAAAACTTAACTTAAACCGCCCGCAGGAAAAGGAGCTTGGCCCGGCAGAAACCTGAAAATCTGAATAGTTAAATGGAGTGGATCAAGTGGAGTGTGTACCCGTACTTTTAGTATATTTTCCACAAAGAAAAACCCACTTTTATTTGGACACTGACAGGTTTCAGATTTGGCCTTTAGATTTCCCACTTTCAGTGGAATTATTCGCTAGTTTTCCGATCACTAGCTGAGCTGCACCTATCATCATGGCTCTGCTGGTTCACCGCCAATGCATTGCAATGCTGTGGCGGCGTTCCGCTTGTTATCCTATCAAAGTGTCCTCTTACTCATTGCCCTGCAGTCGGGGGGGCCTAGATTAGTGAGTCAGTTCGATCGCCGGCAAACCCAATGTCCTGGCCGCTCACGTAATTGGTTCAAAGTTGGCAAGAGGACCGTGTCCATGCAATAAAGCACTCGAATTCTGATTTGCCCAGCAGAGCCGCGCGAACCGAAAGTGGAATACTGGAAATTTGATACCCAAAGAGGCGATGGCCCGGGCTCGGGCGTGGAGTGGATGTGGGCGAGAATTGGATTTGCCAGTCCGCGGAATTGGAGTGTGTGAGTCCATTTATTTTTTGTGCCGATTGGGAGACTTTATTGAAGGCATAGAGACGACGGAGGCGCAGGCACCTGCCTGCCATCCATTTGGGTAATGAATTTTGTGCATCTTTCCCTCGCGTGGAGTGCCTTTTCGTAGGCAAATGCGTAATGACAGCATTAATGCAAACGACTTCATTTAATTAAACGCCTCTTTGCACGGCCAAAGAAAAAGGAAACGGCCGGGAAACGGCTGGGAAACGGCTGGGAAACTGCTGGGAAACTGGGTAACTGAGAAAGCGCCATCATCATTGCGACTCATTGCCACCATCGCATTACCCATCCCATCCCCCTCGCCATCGCTCTGCCCATTTACCCTCTGAGTCCCAAGCCCCGCGTGGCGAAGGATACCATTCTGGCACTCGTACTGTGCGTTTGGTATGCATGAATGCGTATTAAGGTGCGATAGGTGGGCCTGACACCTGCCCACCTGTATATATGTTTATGCGCACGTGCGTGTAAACGCGTGCACATTGCCACGAATGTTTGAGAAGGCGTGGCCAGCGAATTCCACCGCCCACAGCGCACCGCCCACCACCCGCAACGCACCTGAAAACAGGCAGAACAGATGGAACATTCCCGCAGACCCGCCGCCAAAGAAGCCAATTCAATTAACGTCCACCGGGTCGCCCGATGACAACACGGCCATAAGCCTGTGAAATTGTGGCCGTTTAGACTTCGGATGCGGCAGATGGTCAAGCATGGGACTTCCGTTCGCTTGCTGTTCATTGGCGAAAATAATTATGATTATAGATTTCATACGGATACGTAGGCGGGTGGCGGAGGGCGGTTTCGAGCGTTCTGAATGAATTGGATGGCAATCAGGGATTGGGAGGCTAAAGCCCAATGCGCCGGAAGCTTTAACGATTTTGCTTTCCATTTAAAAATATTCTAGGCATCCTGTTTAAACAATTTTCCAGACATTAAAAGCGTAAAATAATCGCAAAAGGCTTGGAGCTCCCGAGATTAAACAGAAAATCGCAGTGTGCAAATTTGGAATTAAAATGCAAAGTCTTTCTGCAGCTTCACGACTAAATGTGCTTTAAATTTTGCAACGCTTTCAATGTGTTTAAGTGACTCAACTCATTAGCAGCGGAGCAACAAGGATGCTGCCCAGCTGCTGCAACCGCAGCGGCAATAAAAAATGCAAGTGCCTGGGCACGGACCAAAGCCAAACTGTTCATTTGCATGCGCTGGCGCTCATTACATTTACATTAAACTTGTAATAAGCGCGGACATGTGGGTGGTGGTGGGGAAAAAAAACCGAAGAACCGGAGAGCCGGAGGAACTGGCTCGCCGGGATATGCAAAGCATATAGAATACATATTGTGGCCTGCAAATGCGGGCGCAACACTGAAACTGAGTGACAAGCAATGCCGGCCGCCCGCATTCGCATTCGCACCCAAATATCTTCATTTCCTCGTAGAATGGAGGTAATTACATTCCGGCCAAGCTATGCAATCGTTCGTGCGTTTCTTTGGCCAGATCCGGTACGCCGGGGGACCCATAACCCACCGGAGCGGCGAGCGGTTGGGATAAGCCAGCTGAAAAGGGAGTTTAACCCCGTATTGCCACGAATGGCAGATGAGCGCCAGTTACCAGTTAGTTTGTCCCACATGGCGTATGCTTAACGCTCTACACTCGCCGCACAAATCAGAGCGGCCGCCCCTGAAATATTATCATAAAGACTAAATTTTTACATATAAAACCAGCTTCCGGGCTTGCCAAAAAGGTCATAAAACTTGAATACATATAGTTGGCTCAAAGTATCCCATAAAAACTATATCAAGACACCAACAGAAATACTTTTGGGGAGTCCCAAGCCCCAATGAGAAGGTATTTCGTATATGCTTGAAAAATCAACTTGCATATACGTTCATGGTCTCATCTACCCTACAGATTTATAGATTTTCCCCAAGTGTACGCGTGTTCTGCATGACAAAAAGTCAGGAGAACGCGGTGGCAAAACTCTGGCATGTACTCAAGTGTAAGTGCATTTCGTTATGAGCTTAGCAGTCTTATAAATGTTTGCGTATTTGTTTGCCCCGACGACGTCGCTATGTTATTTACTGGATGTGACCTCTGCGCTCGGCTCTGCTTTGCCCTGCTCCGGAGATCTCCAGCTAAGCGACTGCACTCGCACTCGCATCTGCAGCTGCAGCTGCATCTGTGCGCTGGGGGTTAAGACACAGCGCTCACAGCACATAAATATCTAAAGCGTTCTTGAGTAACTTCTCTAATGGATTTGGGTTAAAAATATACACAAGGGCATGTGGAGGGCAAACAGACAAACACACCCGATGAAAGTCCTGTCTATCCTTCTTCGTCGTCGGCTCTGTGTGTGTGTGCATGTTTAAGATTTACAAATTAGTTTAATTTAAATTAGAATGCGAGCACTTAGCAGTCAGTTGCGAGTGAAATGTCAATTGCAACCACTGCACAAAGCGGAAGCCTCCTGACTTTCTCCCAAATTAACATTTTTCCACAATTAGAACAATTTAATTACCGAGCTACGTTTACGGGCTGGCCCGAAAATATTGCCAGCAATTTGGCCCGACAATTGCGTAGACAAAATGAATTATTCGGAAGCATTTTGCGGAATTTCCAAAGCCGGGATGTGAGTTATTTGCTGCGTGCAAACTTCATTTATCTGGGAAATTTTGCGGGCCTGTCGCCGCGGGTTTTCTTGGGAAGAACATCAAAAAGAGCGGGCAAATTGAAATTGTGCCGGTAATTATTTAGGCCCCCCCTCACGCACCCCGCACACACATTGCGCAGGACAATGCGAAGGCATATACTCGTACAATATATTTAACGATTTTAAGCAGAATTTATATATATCCATATGCGTATGCATGCCGTAAAGTTGTCCAGGGCCCGATGTCCTGCTCCATGTCCTGTGACCATGTCCCCGTAATGGGACGAAAGTAATAAGCGTGTGCCACCGAGGACCCGGCCAGCAGCCCAGGGAGATGGCTGCAGGAAACGGAGGATATGGGACTAGGGGACCAGCTTATTGTTTACGACGTGCTTAGTGGCAAACTCGGCTTTGATAATGAAACGTTGGCAGGCAACACGCGCTGGCAGTTAACGGCAATTGCGACAAATGCCAAAAACAGACAACGCCGGGACAGCCAACAGCCAAGCAGCCAAACAGCCAAGCAGCCAAACAGCCAGGCTCAGCACATGGCTTGTAATTTTGGCCAAAAAGTTAGTTGCATATACGCAGCCGAACATACGAGAGAACACGGCCAGAAAATGGATGACTCACTTAGCAATTCACTAAAAAAAATTGCAAAAATTTGATTGCCAATCTGCCTGGCTTGTTTGGCATTAACTTTCGTACTTCTCACTTGCCTGACACGCTAATTGGCCCAATTTTTGCCAGTGCATCTCAAGCAGACTGTGTAATGTGAGACAAGACAGCCGCACGTGATGTGATTAGGACAAAGCCGCACACACCCAGCAAGGAAAAACTTTGAGCTTAGATTTTAATTTTTGCCAGCGATAAAACAAAAGCAAATGGGGCAATTTGCGCCAACTAGGCGTATGCGTAATGCCACCCCTGACCCCGTGCGTGTATGCAATGAACATTTCGCCCCCCATACCACCAACTGATTATGCAAATGGCTATAAAGATGGCCAGGTCCGATGGATTCAATTTGGGACTTTTGCCCCGGCAATGGCATAATTGCTACTAACCTACATACAATTTTTCCTACCATACTCGTAGTTTGGGCCCGCACAATTTCTGGGCAATGTTTGCCTCGGACTCAAGCTTATTCCGGGCACACACTTCAATTAGCCGAACTGCTGCAGCAGCTGGCGCAGCTCTTTATCTTCCACCACAGCCACAAATCAATAATTTACCGAAATGCAGTTGCCGTTAAGTTCCCCGAACAGTTTTCCCCGAGCATGAGGCATGAGGGGGCAAGCCACATGGGGGAAATTGTGAATGAGGGCTGGGGGAAAAGCTCCTGTTTTTACAGTTCATAGAACACCGAGCAGCGACCCGGCATGCAAGCGTGGACTCAAATGGAATTTAAAAGCGGATTTATGGCTTTAAGGCACTACCAGGGAAATTTGATTAAAATTCATCGGTTTCCCGGCAATTAAAGGTTCCAAGAGCTTTAAATATTGTCCCTGCTTTAAACAGCAAGTGCGAAACTCCACGAATAACAATTTGAAGTTGTTTCAGCTCGTGTTATTACTGCTGTATAAGCATTACTATAAACTGGCAACTGCCTCCTGCAGCAGCAAGGCCTGGCGTTTTGCATGCCACAAATAGTTTCGAAAGCTCCTATCCTCTGTACTTTCTGGCCTTTTCGAGCGTACTACTTCATTGTTTCGACAGCTCGTGTGTGTTTATATGCCAAAAATGCTTTGGCCCTCAGCCATGATTTCAAAATGTTTGCCGCTCCTGGATGCCCGTGTGCGTGTGTGCTCTGCAAGTCAAATTAAGCTAAAACCGCTTCGAGTTGCAATTTCCGACACAGCATCTTGCCTCAAGGATATGAGCATACCCAGCAACTATATATAATTAAAACTTTCACTAGACAAGCAGACTCCAGCTCCCACCGCCAAGAAGTAACATACAGGGGAAAAATGGAATAATATTTGATATTTCTGCAAGGGTTACGATTCAGGCTTAAAGCCAAGCATACACGTTCGCAAATTCACATAGAAGCCCTCCAGACTCGACCACACTCAATTATTAAATCAATTATTAAATCTACTCCACAGCAGAGCTCCTTCAAGTGTAATATTCACTTAACTACTCGTACTTTCTCGTTTACTTATTGTAATACTATACATCCTAATGCACAGCTTAATTTTCATTCAATATTTTGATACTCTTGAAATTACCAACTTAAACTGCTGCTCCTCGGGCTTAATTAATGGTTTCTTGCTACGAGTATTGTCCCTCTATTGACACGCCCCTTTCTAATCGCTGGAATTATTCGGGGGCCGCCTTCAACTCAATTGCCTCCGCTTTTGTTGTGTGCGGCAGGCGAAAATCCTTCGGCTAAGTGAATTTCATGCATTAATCGCATTTGGGGGCCTGTAAGCCGCTTGCGGAAATGTTAATTGATCGAAATGCACATCCAACACTTGGGCCTCTGACCTTGCGGACCCTTTCCCGGGGGGGCAGCCGGAGCCGGAGCTGGAGCAGGGGCAGGGGCCGGGGATTAGGGGTCAACTCCTGTCCAAGCCGAAAGTTAAATTAATTTCTGTCGACGCCAACAACGCGGGGCCGGGCAGAGTGCTGCGAAAACTTTCGAATGAATTACATATTCTAAGCACGCGGCTGTTTTGGGGGGCGTTTTGCTGCTTGCCACAGTGGAGGCGTGGCAAGTATTTGCTTAGCATTTGCTATTGTTGTTGTTGTTGTTGTTGGTACTCTTGCTCTTACCCCGCATAATTGTATTTGCTTTGGGCCACCATTTTGTAGCTGCTCTTGCTCATTTTGTCAGTGCTTTTGGTTTGAGGGCGAAAAGTTTATTTTCGACTTTTTCCCCTTTGTTTGGTTTGTTTTTTAACTGTTAAATTGTTAAAAAATTACAAATAAATTGAATGAACATCGCCGCTAACGTCGGCGGAGGGGTTGACTTTGCCATAAACAACAACAGCAGCAACAACCAAATGGCAAGGACAACAATGTGGGTGGCCGGCAAGGACAACAATTACATTGTATTGACTTTTCAATTTCATTTTGCGGAAACTTTTTAAAGTGGTCGATTGAAGGACGCAGGACACTGGGACTGGAACTGGGACTGGGACTGGCAGCCAGTTGAGTGGAGTGGCAAATTGGTTGAAATTTTTGGTCGCATGTTTGCTTTGACTCCGGCCCCCTAGCCCCCTATATGTTGTTGCAGCAACAGTGCTCTCCGTCGTCATTATGCCATTAAGCCCTAAAACGAAACCTATTTGGGTCACATGGACGAGACTCCTTGCCCGCGCCGGTCCGTGCATTAATGGCCTGCAGGACGAGCAAAAGCCTGGCTCCTTGACAAAGAGCAAAAAGCTTAACGAACGTATAATAAGGGGTGTGTGTGCATGTGTGTGTGTGTGTGTGTGTGGGGCGAGCGAGAAAATGCCAGGACTCTGGGCCTCACTGAATGCCTCAAGTCCTGCAGGGCCCATCTCCTTCGCACAAAGGATATCAAATTTAAGTGCACACACATCGGGCCCGGCAACGTGTCCTGCCGTGGGTGGCTCCGAATGTTATCAATCAATGATGGCCACTCCTCCCCCCAAAAAAAAACAGGAATACCGGAATATCTCTGTAGCCACCCTCGCTCCTTTATACCGCCCGAATGTCCCTCTGACCTAATCGCATTGAATTTAATGTCAAGCTATTTCTGATTCGCCCTGCCCTGCCCTGCTCTGGCTGGCATATTGGCTGGCAAGTGCTTATGGTTTATAAAGAAATTTCCCGGCGAAGGGGATCATCAAAATACTTTGAACTTTTTATTGTTCAATTCGCAGACAAATAACATAAAAACCGACTTCATTTAGCAATTTTCATTTCATAATTTGTTCGAACTTTGAACGACGAAACTTCCATCTTTGCCTTTGGCGGAGACAATGGACAAGAAACCGGCATCCTGACCCCAGTGAGTTCATTTCGCTTGTAACCGGATTGTGGCCATAACCGTCGCTGGCTTGAAAGCTTGAAAATTACACCGCACACATGTGGGGCCGCTGAGTCGGGTCGGTGGTGGTCAGTTAGCATTTGCCAACAGCTTTCGCACGCTTTTCCTTGGCCGGAGTGCAAATTCTGCTGATTGGCAGACGAAATGCGATTAGGCTGCAGTTCCTCGGCTTTTTGCCGGCTCCCGGGCAAAACGTGATCAAACTGCTTATGATTCGCTTTGGCTTTTCCTATTTTCCCTTTCGACTGCCGTCTAAATTGCGCTTATCGCATTGTAAAAAGTCAAATTCTGCCGCAGAGCCCGCAAAAAAGTACACGAAAAACACACAGGATGGAGCCAAAGGAGCGGCACGGGCAGGGGCAAAGTATAAAATTGTAATCCGCTTAGTTGGCCAGCAAAATGTCTCGTGTTGTGCTCGCTCGCCTCGCTGCCAGCTGGCAAAACTTAATTTGCTGCAGCGCGACCGTTGGGTAATTACCACATTAATTCTGGAGCAAATTGCTCCTTAAAAAAAAAGTAACTCTGCCTCGGGCTTGGGTGCGGGTGTACGTGTTTATTCCATCTTTAGTAGCACAGGAAAAAACGAAATGCTGAATATTGGGGGTATATACTCGTATATTGTATTTTGCTGGCCACATTTTTTGTAGTGGAGCCAAGAGCATTTGGCACAAAGAAGGTCAGACATTAAAGAGATTTCGGTCCCATCCTCTGTCTGCGGTCACTGGCGCTGTTAATCCCCCAGCAAGTTAATCCTGCCAACTGGCCCACATATGGGTACAAGAGCGATGAGAAGCGACCGAACTGACCGAACTGACCGAATTATCATCGCAGCCATGGCTGCTGTTGCTGCGTTGGCAAGTTGGCAAAATATGAGTAGAACTGCCGCAGGCCTGGCCAAAACCAAAATGGCAGGACGAGCTGCGGTTGCAAAATAATAGGTTTATGCTCTGTGAAATGTCAGAGGCCAAGTGATTGATATGCCCGACATGTCGCCGCTTTAGCTTCAGCTTCTGTCGCTCGCTTGTGCTCTGCTCCCATGGCATGGCCAGAATCAAATTCATGGCCTTAAGTGCTTAATGTTTGATGTCTGCCACTCTAAGCGTGTTTGTGGTTGTGCGTACGTTTCGTTGGCCCGAGTTCGTTGGCCTGTGTGAGGAGGGTGTGAGGGAATGTGGTCCAAACACTTTCATTTGCATTGAAGTCGATTGAGGCAAACTTTGGGTAATATTTAGCCATTAAAGTAGCTTTGCCAAGTATTTGTATAAGAGCAAAGCTGGTGTTTACATGATTCATTAACACTGATGAACCACAGGGCGTATGAGTGATAAATGTGCGCTGAGATTGGTCGGCATTCAAGGGAATGTGTTGATTGCTTGATGTCTATTCAAGAACATAACTTGCAGATGTATTATTTAATTGAAACAAATAAGAACGATTATAGTCGAGGGTTTCAAGTGTCTCGACTATAAATACTTAGTTCTTAGTTTTCATCTTAAATTGGTGAAATATTGCGGATGATAAGAGTTTATTATACAGATGGACATGGACAGATCGACTGGCTAGATCGTTTTTATTTTTTGAAAAACTGGACAGCTTGTTTAGCAAGGCCTTGTGCCCTTTGAAAGGGAAATAATAAATGCCCCTTTAATTATATCCTGCTGCACTGCTGTAGCAAGCCTTTGGTAGCTGAAAGTTAAGTCGCACGCGCCCCCAGCTGCAAATAATTTGCATATCTTCTTATCTGACCATTTCGAATGCCCTTTGTCTGCGTCATGAGCACTCAAAAAGAAAAATGGAGAGCTCAATGGCCCTGCAAATGCGCAAAGGGCGGAACGCTTTAGTATTTTCTGTTCCAGCTTTGCTCGGGTTTTTTAATGCTGCACTTTAGTTGATAAGTCAACCATTTGAGGGGAGAGAAGAAGCGCCCTCTGGATGACACCTGGCTGAATGCCAACTAATGCGGCTGATGCCGCTCCAGCTGCCATGCCACCTGCATTTGTAATTGCATTACGGACTACTACATTGGCGCCGACCTTTGGACTATCCCGCTTTACCACTGACACTGCCACTGCCACTTCCACTTCCACTCGCACTCGCAGTCGCATTCGCATTCTCACTTCAAAGCAAATCCCCTTTTCTGAAAGCGCTTGTGTGCCAACTTTAAGTGGCCCTTTGTGTTGTACGCAGCATTCGCCGGTGCTAAAGTTGTCCCAAGCACTTCAGCCACGCGGCAACAATGTGGACAACCCGGAGCTGGCAGGGCCGTGTGGAACGTGGCGTATACGCAACGTGGATGCCATTGCCATCGTGAATGGCAATTAAAATGGCAAGCCATGCTGCCAGCAAGCAACAGCAGCAACAGCAGCAGCGGCAATACCATCAGCAACATTGTGGCAGCCTGAAGTGCTGTGGCAGCAACTATTTTTGCATTCCTTGTGTTTCCAAATTCGAGACACGTCAGGTGAAGAGTTCAGGGTAATCTATACCTTCCTTCTGCAACTTTTGAGCCCGGCTCCGACTCTCCTGGCTGCTTGGGGCCGCCCCAACTAGGCCAGATAATTGGTAAGTTAAAACGCTTATTGTAATCGAAACTCTAGCCCGCCTCGGGCAAATTGCTTTTATAATTGAACTGGCAAGGTGAGGTGTAAAAACCCCAATCCATAAAACTTTGGCCCCAATAAATTGCTTCCATTTATCTTTTAGAAACGTATTAGCGTATTTCTCTCAGTGCCCGGCCATCTCCGGAATTTTCTTAATACCAAAGACTGCTTAGAAGACAAAGAAGAAGTTGCACTGGAAGCAGACCAGGACAGCACTGAGGCGGCAGAAGGATTAGCAACAGGAGCCGGCGGAGGCCACTGCCAGAAGGACGCATAAATTCTAATTAAAATTTGTGTGCCAGGTGGTAAATAAAACTAATTATACATGCGCAATTTTCCTTGGCACTGAAAGTGCGAGCCAGCGGGGGTGACTTTAAAATTGTCCCACCGCACCCGTGCGCCCGTGCCCCCGTTCTGTCGTTCTGCCGTGAATTCTGTTGGCAAATGGTAAAAGTTTCCCAGCGACACAACTATGTCTGGCACTGAAGTCTTTTTCGGGTTTAAGTTGGGGCTAAAAGCAAAAATCCAGCGACAGGCAAAAAAGAAAGAGAAGCGAACGGAGAAAGTTTTACGAAAACTTTGACCAGCATTCGGACGGGGCCGAGGGCGGAGATACGTAAAAGGGGTTGCCAATACCCAATGCCCGGCCGGACCCAACCCAACCCAACCCGACCCCCCGGAGACCGGGTGGCAAATCAATGATGCAGCTGCCATAAGACCCTCTAAGCTCAATTATTGCAGGACACGAGACAAAAGCGGAGCGGACGCAGCACAGAAAAGCCCGTTGTAGACAAAGACTGGCCAATGTTGATGGCTGTATCGTTTGGCTATTTTCCATTTAAACGTGACTCGGACAAAGGAATTCAATGGCAAAGAGAAAATAAAGCGAAAAATACAAAATACACAGCAGCAACGATTGGAAATTGAATATGAAAAACGTTTTATGCGATGCCATCTAATGGCAATATAAACGCATTTCTATTTCATTGATCGACGCCCTGGCGGTGGCCCTTAAAAGTAGGCAATTCATTTTGCAGGCTTTTAGCTTGAATTTTGTGCGAGCGCGCCATAGACGGATTCTTTGCATGTAAGTCAAATTTAATTTACTGGTTCTAGGGCCCGGGAAAAACTTTGATCAAAGCTGTGTTCAAAATTGCTTTTGTCAACGGGCGCCACACACAGGGAATGTGATATGTGCGTAATTTTCGAGGGGTTGCGCCTCTAAAAGCAGAAGCACTTTAGTCGCGATCTCTCGACAACAAGACACCATGTACCTATTGTCATTACTACCCATTTCTTTCCTATAATTAAGCTTACAATTATAGGGATAGTAAGGGTAGAAAAGCTCGGCTGTTTACGCTGATCAAGAATTTTTATATACCTTGTGGAATAGTAGATGTCTCGTACATTTTCACAAACTCAATATACCTTTTGAACCTCAAGGCACATGGTATACAATTTTTCGAGGGGCAAAAATGGCGGTGGCGCGGGCAAAATATGGCAAAAGTTTCAGAAAAACATTTTGCTTTGGTTGCGCCCCAATCCCACCTCTTGGCTATCTATATATTCTCTCCGAGGATTTTATCCTTTTTTTGTGTTGCCGCCTTCTCGTTGCGAAAGCGTTAAAGCGCTGGCCGGGCATTAAAGCGTAGAGTAGGCGATAAATGTCAATTACACTTCTGGCCAATAAACAAGAGAAGTTCAAGCAAATGGCCAGCATGTGTTGCAGCATTAAAGCCCATTAAATGCACTGCAAAGGAAAGTTATATTGCTGACAAATTGACGGCACTTTGCTTATGTATGACCTTTTCAAATACAACGCGACACGAACACAGAATCGACCGAAATAAATCTACGCTCCGATTGCGATGCCGTTTGCCGGTCGCCGCTTGCCGGTTGCTGGTTGCCGTGTTCCCTGTCCGTAACGAGCCGAAAGTGGCCCAAATGCGGATTTATGCCCTCTCAATGATAAATTAAATTTCACTCAAAATTAACTGTAAGCCAAGGCAAGGAACGTGCTACACAAGACGACTTAAGGAGGCGGCCAGGAGGCGGCCGGAGCTCAGAATGTTCGCAACATATGCGGCCCATAAAATGTGACAAGGAAACTAACGAACGAAGGAAGGACTCTCCTTGTGGCAATCGCTGTGGCTTTGGCTAAAACAACAGAACATATGTGCTGTGTGTGCGACCGCAGCCTCCGAATGAAATTAGGCCAAAACCAGGGCCCAGAGCTGAGATCTGAGAACTGTGAGCTGTGAGCTGAGGGCTGAGCTCTGAACGCCACTTGGCTTGACAATTGCCTGGGCATATTTTTCATTTGATTGATTTATTCTGCAAGGCTAACAGCAGCTGCCATTAGGTTGGCCAAGATGTTTGGTTATTTGTTTGCCCTTGCCGAAGCCGTCACCCTTGGCTAAGGCGCTTTTGTCAAATCAAATCTTCATCGCTTTCATTAGGCCCTCGGATTTGATTTAGCATAGAGTCAGTCCTAAATCTACATCTGTTTTGAGGCAGATTTACCCCAGATCCCAGGACACTCGCACATCCTGACACAATCCCAGGCGGAAACCATAAAACTTTTCCATGGCGGTTATTGCTTAAAGTTTGCGAATGTGCGATTCAATAGAATGAGTGTGTTTTGAATTGATTTTTATAAAATGGCTATGGAATTTTGTTTTTAACAATAGTTAATAAAATTTAAGTAAATATTCAGAGATAAAAGACTCAAAACAAAGGCCCAACAAGGCCAGTTAAGAAAATTAACGTGAGAGTTTTTAAAAGTATGGCGTACTTCAACTATGTTATATTCCTATGATCATGTTTATTGTTACCGAAAAGAGATATCTGATGATGGGAAATGTACAATCCCTTGCGTTTCCCTTAGTGTAATTGAAATTATAATCAAACACTTCTACGGGCATGCAGGTCAGGTACTGACACTGGAACTGGTGGTGGTTGTGGTTGTGGGAGTGGTACTGGTGGTGGAGGTAATGGGTCTAAATTTTTGCTAGGCAGGTGCTTGGTTTTCCCCATCTAAGGGCGTGTGTTGCAAGGAGTCGTGGGGGCGGGGCACTTACCTGTTGAGTAGCGCGGCAGTGGCGCATCGCCAATGGCGGTGCAGCCGCCATAGGAGAAGTGATGGCTGCTGGATCCGGTGCCGGAGACCACGGCTATTTCGTCCAGCTCATGGCCGGGCGAGGTGCCGGCGGAGACCAGGCGGGTGGAGGAGGTCGCCGAGTTGCCCTGCGAGTTTTTGCGTCCACGAAGCGAGAGCACCAGCCTTTTGGCTGTGGACATGCCCACGACTGTTGTAGCCTCTCCACTATTGCGCTCCTGCAACGAACACACAAATAATTTAAATTTAATAAAATTGCAAAGGCCAAACTCAAGGCGAACCAGATAATTTGACAAATGTTTTGGGCACGTAATATTCCCTATTTTTCTCAAATTTAATCCATGCTCGTATTTTTTCGTTCTGTGTGCAAAGTGGTGAATGGAAATGCAAAACTTTTTCAATATTCCCATGGCGCTGGGCGCCCTGGCTGCCTTCGCTATTCATTTCGTTAATAATTTAGAAAAGAGCTTCAAAAGATATGATAATTTCTTCGCGGCAGGACCGAGGGAATGCGGGAAAGCGGGAAAGTGGGAAAGCTTGGAATTTTCATTTTCATGCTTTGCCAGCTCAAGACAACGCCGCAGACGGAGGGAGCTTCTTAAATTATGCAAATGCTTGCAATCAAGGCTAAATAAATGCCACAGAACAACACAAAGTAAAAAGAGTACAGCGGGAAATGAAACTAAAGAAGGAGCATTGCGACATGGAAAATATGAATGTCTCTGAGATATTAGCATACGAAGGGGATAGGGTAATGACGCGGCGTTTAATGGCTCAAACATGAAAGTAAAGTCCCTTGAAAACGCCGTTTCAGCATCTAGTTGCCAACAAGCTGTTTTACCAGTCACAAGATTATCTCAATTCAAGGGAAAGTTGCGAAACGGACGCCGAAGTCTGGGGTTTTCTTAAACACAACCTAATGAGTCTTTCTGGAATCTCTGAGATCAAATAAATCCACTAAAAGCTCTTTCATAGCTCCTCGGTGGTTTTGTCGGTTTTTATTTATTTTCATTTAGACACAAAGCCGCTTAGTCAAAAAGACACACGCAAACACCAAATGATAGAAACGGAACACTCAATGAGCCCGAACCCGCCAAGCCCGGAGCATACATACTCGTACGAGTATGTGTGTGTACTACCAAAAACCCCAGCCGGCTGTCGGTGCCTTCGCCCGTTTCCTTATCATTTTAATATTTAACAAGCAATGCGCAGCAGGAAAAAAAGGAAAGGAAAGGGCTCACGAAATGGGGGGACTCTAAATATTCAGTTGAGTGTAAACTTGATAAGTTGTCTCGCTGGCAAATGTACAACATATGCGGAGATGCGGAGATGTGTGCGCTGTGCCTGGAATGGGTAATGCATATTATTCTATTCCGATATTTACATATTATGCCACTTTAAATGCCTCCGCTGGCTTTAAACTCCGTTCGGTAAACGCCATTTGACTGGGCGTATACGTAATATCCTTCACTCGCAAAAAATACGGGAATACGTGACGAATAACAAATTTGAGGGATTTTGCAGCATTTTGATTGAATATTGTCGGCGCTGCGGGGGGGCGTGGGGTCGGAAAGGCGAACGAGATCCCAATACAAATATGATTTATGAGCCGCAGCCTGCAAGCCAATCGCATACATTTATTGGCCGGACTAACTGCAGATGTTGCACAAACAAAAAGGGCAAATCTGAATCGGTTGGGCCCTGCACTTGGAATTTGCGCTTGACTTATTACACACTCGGCTCCCAATCCTTTAGCCTGATTATGCAAAGGCGATCACTGGCATCTTTCCTGTTGGCCAAAAGGCAATCCAAGTGTTGCCAAAACCCACGTGAGCACGAAAATGGCACGGGAAACCCAAACTCAAAAACTTCCCAAATCCCCAGAAGGCGAGAGAAACGGAGAATTTTTATGACAGCGCATTGGCGTGTTTTCTGGGCGAGGAAATGGAGAAAATTCTAATAGCTGAGGGGCTGCGGATCCCGGGCAATTGTTTGCATTGTGCAAGTGTCAACAGCATTTGCAATTCCGTTGC
This sequence comes from Drosophila ironensis, assembly GCA_021223825.1. Taxonomy (NCBI): domain Eukaryota; kingdom Metazoa; phylum Arthropoda; class Insecta; order Diptera; family Drosophilidae; genus Drosophila; species Drosophila ironensis. The sequence goes on from JAJJHQ010001124.1 coordinate 456,541, forward strand.
AATTTTTAGCATCTTTCTCGAGCTTTCGGGCTGCAAACGTGGAGGAGAAATTGCATTTGTTTGGCCCCATCTCCCGGCCACCTCACGTGCACACTCCGTTCTTTTATCTTCACTTTTTATATTTGGTTGGTTTGCGTTTGCCGGGAAAATATGGTAATTCCGGCTATCGAAGGTGCAAAAACAATTTTCATGGCATTTCAATTCGCATATTCCCAGCGAAAGTTTGGCCAATATTGTTACAACCGCATTTGCTATGCATATAGACTTTATAAATATAAAATGTATTCGCTGGCAAATACAATTGAAAATGCATACGCGACCAAATACGAGTGCGCATCCACTTTTCACGTCACGCGTATTTTTTCCCCCAAGAGCTGACAGCATTTAATTGCCTCTTGTGCGATACGAGCTGCATTAGCAAAAAGTAACGAGCTTTTGTTTTTAGCTAATTAATGCAACCCTCGCTTGACATAATCCCCAAGAACACCCCCCGCCCTGCATCCCCATCCATTTGTCCGGCTCACATTGCAGGAGACAGACAGCCAGCGTCGGGCATAAAAAATGAATGGCCATCAATCTCGCGCTCGCCCGAAACATTTCCAGGATACACATCCGAACGAAAAAAGCTACTAATTAGAGCCGAGAGTCACGATTCGCATTCCAGGCAACCGACAAACGAAAAACCCCGATAAAAAGGAGTCCGCCAGGCGACAAAGTGGATGCCAAAATTGATATTGCCCCCGGCAAGGGCATTCCATATTCCATCTGATTAAGCCAAGTGCGCATTTGTCACACGACTGTGACAGCGTCCGGGTCCGGGAAGGCGACGGCAGAGGGCGAAGGACATCCCGACAAGTAGCCATGGACAAGCTGATGGAACGCGATCTAGCTCAGCGCGCTGACCACATTTGACGCCCCTAATTGCATGCTTCAAGCTTTCCCAGGCAGAACGAGATTCGACAACGACATACCATGTACCTACTTTTATTATCAACCGCTGTTTATGTTTAGAGACCTAAACAATCAATTATTTTTTTCGGGAAAAATACAGCTTGGAAAAGCAAATTGCCAAGGCAGAAGGGGGCGTGGCAGAAAATGTTAATAAACTCGATATGCGTGCACATATAAAGGACCTAATGCAAAAGGAATTATATCTCTATCTTGTATCGTATCGGAGAACAACGTATTCATGCAGACATACGGACAGACGGACATGGCCAGATCGACTTGACATGGTTATGTAACATAACTTGTAGTGTCGGTATTATACCGATTGTACCTTAAGATACGAGCACATAGCATGGAACCTACACAATTCCTGGCATACAAAACCCTTTTCATAATTCAAATAAACCTATTTATTTGTGCACTAAATTAGCATTCCAATAGACAAACAGTGGATATTTCGGTTTTGCAAGCAATGTATGTAGACCAAAACAAGTTACGTGGTAACATGCGTAAATAAAAAGCACCGCATTATGCCTTGAGCCAGGCAGCATTAGGGGGGAAATCGCATTTAATGCATAAGCAAATAATGCCGGCCAATAACTAAACCAAACTCGCTTCTGGCTCATCTGCGTCATCGATATCCCCGCACATCGCCCACTTATCGCCCAGCCACATCCACCCAGAATCATCCGTATTCCAATCCCCTTCAGCCATTCATTTGTGCAATTATTTCAGCCTCAACTCGTTGCCACATTTTCCATGCAAATTAATGCAGCTGCATTTGCTTCGCAGCCAGCATGCCCCGCCATCATTTGCTTATTTCTTTTATTTTTACTTGTGTGGGCGGGTGTCTGTTATTGATGCGCTTTAATCTCATATCAACTTCAATCCCCCGTTAAGCACCGGCCGCCCCCTGATTATACGCGTTTTATTGTTGCAATTATGGCTCCGCAAACTTTATAATTGAGTTATTTAATTTGAAATTTAGCGATTTTCAACCGATTATTGTTATACCATGTATAGTACCTTTAGGTACAAATGGTATATTACGCTTGTGCAAAAGTATGGAACAGGGAGAAGGGGACATTTCCGTGTCCGTATGTCTGTCCGTTTGTATGTATTAGCACCGCATTCTCCAAGATATTAAAAGCTAGAGACGTAATTCTTATTGCTTTAGGTCCGTTATATGTGTACGCAGATCGAGTTAATTTGCCACACCCCTTAATGCCTTCGCAAATTGCATAAAACTGTATTTTTGTACATACGTTTGACAATATCTCAAAAATAGTAGGAGCTAGAGACATAATTCTTTTTGTTTTAGGTGATTTTAGTGTATATGCAGAGAATATTTATAGTCAATTTATGCCACGCCCCCTTTCATCTCTGAAATTTTGAAAGAACTATAAAATCGAAACAAAAACGAAATGGTTACAGCAGAAGATATAAGTCTTCTGCTTTCTGCTTCAAAATTTAAAAGAATAGCCATGTGGCAAGTTTTTGTAAATAGTGGACAATAAATATTCATGAAACGGCCTTTGCCAGTGTCACTGCCTGGTGAAAATAGGTACATGGAAAGTCGTTGTCGAGCAATCTTGACCACAGCGATTCTACTAGTTTTTATTGACGTTTCTCCTGACCGCACGGATATTTGTACCATTTTGATCGTAGCTCTAGGTATTTATTTAAGTCTTTCACAGACAATCCCTTTTCTCACACGTTTGCACTTCGTTCGAGCCTTCTGGCTTTCGGCTAAAACACTGCCAACAATACTTCCCTTTGTGGTGGCAGCTGTAGTTAGTCCTCCTGCATCTTGGCGCAAGAATTTATAACTGCACATACGTGAGCTGTAAGCCAGCAGCAATTTCCACCCCAGCCCAGCCCAGCCCCAGCCCCAGCCCTACCCCAAAACCCTGTGGCATATAAACATTTTGTTAGCCGCGCTTTAGTTCGCCCCAACGCTGCCGCTGCCGCTGTTTCTGTTGCTGTTGCTGTTGCTGAAGCTTTTGTGCAAGCTTCTATGGGTTCGTCGTGCACCTCTACTCTCTACACTTTATATCTTTATACCGAAACCCTGCCCCAACCCATGCCCCTCCACTGATGGCGCTGCAATTTTTGTGATTCGACAGAGCGCAAATAAACAAAAGGGTCGCGGCGCTTCGTGCGAAAAGCGGACACAAAAAACGGGGGGAAAACCCGTCGAGAATGAAAATGAAAAACAACTTGCAGTAAAGAAAGGAAACAAAATACCAGCCGTACCAGAGTTTTTTTCCCTCCACATTCAGATGCAGTTTATGCACGAATAAAAAAATCAATTCACTAGCGACTCCATTTTGGGAAAAAACGTAACGGGTCAATCGGGGAGGGCAACTCCGAATTCCGTAGTTTCCATTTCCGTAAAATCAAAAATCATTTCGTTTCCCCGTTCGCAAATCTGGCCAGTTTCTCGCAGTGCCCCATGGTGGTGCAGCGGGGCCCTGCAACAAATTTGCTGGCGCAGCAGGCGAAAATATGTGCCAGCACAGCACCGGAAAGGAGAGCGAGCAGATTGTGGAAGGATATTTCACTTTATTGGCAAAGTCGAAGATGGAATGCGCTTATATGCGTACTCGTACGCTCCACGAGGAGACAGGGAAGAACGAGGAGCCGGGCAGGTGACAGCGACAAGTTATTGCCACACTCCGGCATGCAGACGGGATCGAGGTTTATTCCCAGGCTCGCCACCTTCGGAGGGCAGGCAGGCAGGGATCGGAGGATGGCTAATGGCTGGTGGTGTGAAAATGCCAGCCACCTGCGCCGGGAGTGTTGGCGGCAATCGCTTCTGTTTCGGTTTGGAGTGAGTGACAGCGGGCAGGAGCTCCTTCTCCTTGTGCTCGGCTTTAATTAAGCGTCCCATTTGCCCAGAAATTGCGTCTGCAGCAGATACACACAATTCTGTGCGTCAACATTTGCATTCCAAGCGGCCGAGACCCCGCACATGTCCCATACACTTACCCCAAAAGCTAAGCGTTGCAGCTTCGGGTTGAGGCTGAAAATCGAGGCTGAGCCATTGAGTTGTCATAACCTGAACACCACCGTCGTCGCCACGGTCGCTGCATCTTACACCCTCGGCTATTGCCCAGCTTAATTGGATGCAAAATTAACAGTTTTAGGAATTTGGGCCAGGATACGCGGGCGAGAAGAAGGCGAAGGCCGCTGCTGCGTCTCCTGAAGGTGTCGTGGTGGCCAAATTTTGTTGGTTCGCCACAAACCACAAACTGGATAGACAGGCAAATGGATATATGTCATTCCCAGGCCTGACAACCTTTGATGGCCTTCAAAATCGAATTAAGATCCACAAAACGGAAAATGAAATTTAGAAACCTTTCAACAATTTCCATCTTTGACTGCCTTTTTTTGGAACAGCCTTATTCAATTGCAGGAAATTAGTTTAAAGCTCTGATGGAGTTGCAGAAAGCAATGGTTGTGCGGGAAAATGATTTTCGCATAAATACAGCTTACAAATCTAATTAACTCTTAGGCAGTCCTGCTCTCGTCCTGTGGTTATGGCACTGACAGTCTTCTGCTCCATATTCCGTTTCGTCGTGCCAAACATGCGTGTCGAAACAATTGTCATTCACGGGCTGGAAAATTCACTCCACAGCGCTGTACACTGCAAACCATAGACTCCCCATGGCCCCGACGAGTTAGCCCTGCAATTACGGCCCAGTGACATGTGTTAAAAGTCAGTGGCTCCGTCTTCGCCACTACCCCTACCACTCGCATTCCAAGCATCTAGTCCCCGACATCTAGATGATATTATGCAGCATCCCCTCGGCCGTTTGAAATCAATATGGGCCATACTGGCTGCGAGTGTTTTACTAGTTCTCCGCCATCAAGCCCTACATTACGGGCTGTCATATTATTTTCACACTTGAAATGCTGCTGCCCAGCTCGCATGTTATGGTTATACGAGTACTTGCCCAGCCTCAGCGAGTTTGATTGTGAATCGATCTGGCAGAAGCAGCAGCGGCACTTGGTCATTATCAGTGCTGGCCATTATGTGACACTTGGCTGTCACTTTAAATGCGGCCGGGGAGTCCTTGTGAGTCGTGTGCACCCCCTCCTTAATATCCGGCCATCCTTTTAGTCGTTCAGCAAACATAAATATGATATGTGCACGTTTACGATTTTTAATCAGCTATCCATTTAGTCAATGTGCCGGATTCATGGGGCTAAACGGAAGTATCAGACCTGAGCATACTCATCAGACCTGAGCATACTCATTGTAATGGTCAGAATTGTTTTGGAAACATGTTTAAAAGCCAAGCAAGCAGCGTAGAGCTTTTCAGTTAGATTAAAGCATTGTTCCATTAAAGCAATATTACATTTTGTTCCTGTATTCTTTCATTTTACGCATTGTTTCAGAATGCAGCCAATTCCCAGTTCGCGCCTCCTAATCCTCATACTGGTGAGTGCAATGCACAAAATGATAATATCATATCGCTATCTTATCTATTACAGATGATACAAGAAATGGCATGCCGACCTCTGACGATGCTTTCAAGCACAACAGATATTATTCCAGATGCAATTAGTAAGTTTAATATCACACATATCAGGTACTTCAAGGAAGTCAAGCCACACCCTGCATATCCGGAATTATGGAGGCACGCTAACTGTGACTTGGACTTGGCATTCCGTTCATTGAATTTGTTGCCGCAAATATGTCAACAACATTATGCCGAACGTTTCCTATCCCCCAAGCATTATCTAATGTTTAAACTTTCCCAACTGGACGGCTTCTTCTTTGGCCAGTATTACCTTCGCTTGCAACGCACCGAGCGCATGACGCGTTCTGTTTAGTACTACTTTATGTATAGTAAGACTTTCGGCTTAAGCAGTGGTAAAATTGTTCAAAAAATGTTTTTAGAGACACTTAAAAAAGATATAAGCAGATTGATTGATTGATTCATTATCCCAGGAACCTTAAGGTACAAATTGTATTTTAAGCTTGTGCAAATTTAACGCACAAAGTACATATGAATATCCTCGATCAGCATCAACAGCAGAGTCTATCTCACCGTCCGCCCGTCCGTATGTGTGAAAACGTCGTTCTCCAAGATGGTAAGAGCTAGAGATGTAATTATTTTTGCTTTAGGTCCGTTATACATGTACGCACTTCAAGTTTATTTCAAATTGATGCTACGCCCTTTTTTGGCTTTGCAATTTGCACAAAACTGTATCTTCTTCGACATATTTGACCATAACTCTGATATCTAATCCTTAGAGACATAATTATTTTAGCATTATGTATACGCAGACCATGTTTGTTGCGTAACTCAGATATGTTTTTGTAAGCAAGTGGTTTATTTTGGCCTATTGCGTTATTTCGCTTCGTTTCGATGGTTAATCATATATGAGTTTTCCTTTCAGCCAGCCGCATTTAGGTTTCCTTCCAACATCTCGTGTACACATTTTGACAGGCTTCACAATCTGTGTTCAATGCAAGCGGAAATTTGATATTTTTGAAAAGCTTTTTTGCTGTTTGCTCTGGCTCCCGAAATCAGCCGCTGCTGTTCAATTTCCCACGACAGGAGAGCCAAACTGTCTATCGTTTTCCGCTACACATGAAGCAGAGATACAAAACACACACACCCCCGCCACACGACGCGAAATTTCCGAACTTCATCATTATAATCACATTTATCTTGGTGAATAAAATTATAAAGCAATCTTTTCTTTTGTTTTAATTGCCAGCTTGGCCATTTACTCTGATGAAACACAATCAATCAACTCCATTCATTTGGGGCAAACAAATAAAGTGCAAGGCGTTAAGTGAATTGGATGCTGGGCGGCCGATTTTTATTTGTCGAATTCCTTCTACCCCACCGGATGACATTTTGTGTAATTTGTAATTTTTCGGATCATCAATCAACTGTCGAGCAGCGATTGCGTTTCTATGAAAAATAAAGCTTTTGGGAGGGAAATCGTGTTCCTCTTTGATTTATCGATGACTTGGCGAAACCGAAAGTTTCCCCTTAAATTACAGAAAGTGCCCAACTCGGGGGTTTCATTAACCTTAAACTGCAATAAACCAGTGCAATGGCATTTATTTATTTAATTTTTGCTTCTGGTTATTTATGCATCGGATTCAACGAATTGCAATCCCAGAACAATACAAAGAACTGCACAGTTCCTTAATTTTGTCGCGAATTCTTGGCAAATTGTTTCTTGGCTTCTGGGCATTTTGCTGGAAAAAGAACTTGTCCCTTGCAGACAACTTTTCACATGAACGGAGTGCAGAGTTGCAATTGAGTTTCGTTAAAACACAAAAGGATACGCGGCATCGAGTCTCCTGTCTTGGGTTACCGCCTGCGACTCACATTCAGGAAAAACGTAAATTGACGGCAATAATGTGGTTGGGAAATCCAATGTTCACTAACAGATATACAACTTTATTTTGTAGACCTTACTCTGAATATTTCGCCCAATATCTCTGCCCAATATCTCTTTCAATGCCATTTAACCTCGGGGTGATAAGAACAACTAGTTGTGTATTTTAATTAATTTCAAATTAGAATCTCCAGTGAAGGGGCCAGACAGATAAACGGAAAAATCGTCCCAGATGATGGAAATTGTCTGCGGGGAAATATGATGAATTCCTTGTGCAAATATTTTGCATCATTAAAATTTTAGAGAATTTCATTGCCCCTCGTTCACATTTTAAAAAGCTTTTTGCCTCCTTCGTCTTTACTTTATTGCCAAAACAGCATTTTGTGCTGCTTTGCTTTGCTGGCGAGAGATACTTTATTTATTTATTTCCGGAAACGTGCCCTTGAGATTAAAGTACGAGTATTCTCCATCTCCCCAAAAGTTGCTGGTCCATCTATATGTAAATCTTTACATATATAGGTATATAGTATATATGCAAACTTAGATACACACCATGGCGGCAGTAGCTGTCGCTGTCGCTGTATCTGCGTATCTCAGTAATTCAGTATCTGCGTGTTGTTCATTTGTTCATTAGGTTTCTTCGCGCCTGCCTTGCGCCATTTTCGCTTCTCCTTTCTGCCCCTCTCGGCTTCTTTGCGCTCCCTGCCTTTTCGGCCTTTTCTGCCTTTCCTGCCTCCCTTCTGCACACTTTTCGCGCGTGTCCTGGTGTTTTCCCGGAGTTGTTCAAAGATTCCACGCCCCCCGCCACCACGCCCGCAGCGGTCATCTATTGCTCCTTGGGTGGCAGCCACACCCCTTGAGTGTGGCGGTTTGTTGTTCCCGGCCCGCCTGTCCTGTGACCATTTGCGCGCCTCTAATGAAAACACAATAAAAATTTTGCGCTTTTCTGCCCTCCCAAGTGGCTGTGAAATTTTTGACGAGTTTGTCAGCTTGTGGGACTTGTGGCAATCGCTGTGCATCTAGCAATTACGTGAACTGTGCTCTCTTCGCAATTTGCTTGAAAGTAATTAAGCTTCTGCTCATCGAGGGTCAAAGTGCGGCCCGGCCCCCTTACTGTTCGGAAATTATCAACGACTGCACAACAACACACGCAGCCACTTCAGACAATAACAATTTCCCACTAGAAAATAATGAGAAATAATTTAATTAACCTAAAACAAATAGTCTGCCATCTGAGAGGAGGCTCTACACTTACTGCTCTGTCGATGGCCAATTAGTTGACCTAAAACGGCAAAAATTATCTAAGGAGTTTCAAGCAATTCTCGTAATCCTTTCATCAAATCAATCCCCTAGCCTTGTCGCCATAACGCATTATAATATATAATATCTTCAAGAGTTTTCCAAAGTATAAACCTCTAATCAAGAAATCAAGCCTAACACAGCCATAATTTCTTTACCGATTAACAAATATTTATTTCGCAAATCTATCAAGATATAACCTTGAAAGATAGGATAAGAACTGGCTAAGCTATTACCTGAAACCCTTTAAACGAGACATTTTCTGAGGTACTTTGCGTAATTTCACCATTTCGAGCTGAAAGGTTTTCAACTTACTTCTCTGTTAATGGCCATTTACAGGTATCGTAGTTGGTCTAAAATAACTAAAATCCTCCAAAGTATTAATAACCAAACAGGAATTGCAAACAATCAATCGCAAATAAATATAAATTGCACATAAGCACGCTTCACTTTAAAATTAAATTCCTCATCTAAAGCTGTTCCACAACATTTTTTCGGAAACGAAGGGAATAGCAAGGAGGGGATTCACTTTTTTCTGGTCTCCGCTTTTGAAACTGACACTTTGCTGCTCAGAGGCGCAAATCTCATTTCCTTTGTGGTGGCAGCAGCCAGTGGGAAAAAGCAGAGACAGCCATGCTCGCTTTTCGGGGTAACCCCATTTGGTGCTTACGTCACAGCTTCGCACCTCACACAACTGGCCTTCTGTGTCGCACACAAACACTCACACACACACANATAAATATAAATTGCACATAAGCACGCTTCACTTTAAAATTAAATTCCTCATCTAAAGCTGTTCCACAAGATTTTTTCGGAAACGAAGGGAATAGCAAGGAGGGGATTCACTTTTTTCTGGTCTCCGCTTTTGAAACTGACACTTTGCTGCTCAGAGGCGCAAATCTCATTTCCTTTGTGGTGGCAGCAGCCAGTGGGAAAAAGCAGAGACGGCCATGCTCGCTTTTCGGGGTAACCCCATTTGGTGCTTACGTCACAGCTTCGCACCTCACACAACTGGCCTTCTGTGTCGCACACAAACACTCACACACACACACACACACAGCCACACATACACATACGCGCGCGCGGTATATTATGGACAAAAAGTGGACGAAACAAAACAACAAAATGCCATTGGGATGAGACGCATAAAAAATGGTAACAGAATTACATACATCAAAGGTGTTTTTTTTTTTTTTTTTTTTTTTTTTTTTATGAATATAACCGTACAGCTAGTGTGTGGCAAGGGGCGGGGGCCAGGGCATGTTTTGGGGGTTGCTGGGGGGCATGGTGCTGTTGGTGGTAGTGGCAACATCGCTGCTGTTGCTGACCAATGGTCCATGTAATTTTTTGGCAAGCATCTCCTTCCATACGAGTATCAGCCCAACGAGTGGGGACCCAAAAGCTGCTATACATATACATGCGAGTATGTTGTATGCCTCTTTTGGAGCCGGCGATTGCTTTTCCTGTGCTACCTTTGCTCGTATCTCGTCCACATTTATGATGAATGTTGGGGCTGCTATTTTGTTTCCCTGCCCAAATATACTTGGCAAATATGCGGCCTTAGTTTAAAGCCAAAGCACGCGCCGATTGGCATCATTAAGCCCGGCAAGCTGGCCAGCGAGCAAATAGGTGCGGTACTAAATCATGGTTCCGGCCATCCAAAAAACACGACAAAATGTGAGAGCGCCCAACTAAATGAATGGCACACGAGGGAGCGCACACAAAAGGGAGCAGGCAAAAGAGTTTTGATTTATGCAAACAATTCACGGTGATATAAAAAAAACCGGTACAATAATGGAAAACTTTCAAAATTACCCTGTTTTCTGAAGGACCAACGAAAAAAGTCTTATCGAGCTGAACGAATTCATGTTTGTTTATGCTCTTCCATCACGTCAGAGCAAATAACATAGGTAAAAAACATACAATTTACAAAAGAAATGAGCCCAGTCGAATTGAAGGGCGTCCTTTGACGATAACTTCCCGGTTTTTCGTGCACTTTTCCCCCATTGTAAGTATCTTCAACCACAGTGGAACTCAATCAAGCGGTATGGCCTGTGATCATCCATATTTATGCTTCTCCAGATGCTCTCAGATTGCTCGAAATGGATCTATAAACAAGCCCACCAACAGCCACTGAGGTGGCTGCAAAGTTGATAAACCCCCCGAAACACGTTCACCCCAAAAGCGCTCCAGCCAGGGCCGGAGCCAGATGATGCTCCTTGTCTTGTTTGCACTTGGTTATTGATAGTGCTTCAATCTGAGGAAATAATAAATAAATGAGCCGAACGTCACGGCTCATGTCGTTGGCCTGCCACCCACTTCAAATGCCTTCAAATGCGTACACAAAATACGAGCCACGAGCCACCAGGCCCATGCACACCCCGAAACAGGCTCATTCACTCAGGACATTTCCTCTCGTGCGTCGTCTACTGGCGCTGCTCCGTCTTCTGTTTTCCATTTTCATTCTTTTGGCTCCGTTGCCCCGTCAGCTTCTGAATTTCCCTCAAACCTGCCACCATTTTTCACATCCTCGCCCTCGTGTGTGTGTGTGTTTGCGCTCCGCTTCACTGCATGTGAGTGCGTGTGTGTGACGTATACGCAACGTGTGCCATATTTTTACATGGCCGCCGGGGCAACGGCAACAAGAACTACGACAACGGGCCGTCTGCAGCTGACAGGCCCCACTGCCTATGACGACTGCCATGAGCCAGCAGCTTCCTTTAGTTATTTAGCGCGCCTCCCAGCAGCGGTCTGTCGTTTACCTCTCATCTTATCACTCGCAAAGGGCAAATTGTTTTTATGCTCATATTTCCCCAACTAGGCGAAGCAGCCCCAGCCCCAGCCCCCGTTCCTGCGACATCTCAATTTGTAGACAATGTTTGTGCAGTTTGCTTGTGAGCTTACAAGTTTCTTATTGCAATGCAAATTAACATTTTTCCGCAGAGCAGGCGAGCATGCGAGCAGCCGCGCAGGGCACACACAGACGCGCAATTGCGAGAAATTTCATTAACATTGCGTATACGCCCCGCTGTCCGCAGTGTCGTTAAGTAATCTGTTTCTGCCGCCGCCGCCGCCGCTACCGCTGTCCCTGCTCTCTGCGTGTCTCTGCACCTGTCCATAAAATGCATTAATCAACTACTTCACGTACACGAACACCCGTAACCGGGCAAATTAAGCGACAGCGAAAAATTTAAATTGATATGTGAATGCCGAACACATGTGCAAAAAGGCAGAAAGGTTGAGTAATGAGTAATGCCTATACATATAAATTAATCCAAAGAGCTGAAAATTGAGACATCAAAAGGGTGAAAATGTGTCAATGTTAATGGACATTGTGACTACCCTGCAATCGGAGCAATCGCTTTAATTCTATGCCCTGTCTTAGCTTTGAACACTCCCCAAAAATATATATTTCCATCAGTTAAGAGAAAATGTTTTTCGGCATTTCGGCATGCCGCTTTTATTGCTCAATCGCAAAGAGCTTTTAAATATTTCAGGCATATTTTTTGAGCCTCCGGTATCCAGAATCCTGGACGAGGGCTTGCTGTCCCTGCCAGTTCGGCTGTGGCTGTCATTGCTTTTAAAAACTTTATGGCACTTGGCCGGCTGTTTTTAGTATATTCATGCAAATATCTGAGTAGGTGTGGCCATTACGGGCGTATAAAAAACCATAACTCAAAGCAATTACTCCCAGGCAACTTCAGGGATATTCTAATTAATCAACACCAACCATTGGTGTGTGTAAAATATAAATGGAATGCCTTCATTAGCTTGGGTCACCCTAGTGACTATGGAAATGTGTGGGCAAACTAAATTGCAAAACGCATATCAAGTGCGAAGTGTCATAGGCGAGTTTAGGGTCCCCGATATCCCTCGATATCTCCCAGCTGTCTGCCAAGCACAGTCCTGGGGACGTGTGTATTGGGTTTTCCCTTTGCCATCTCCCATGTCCTTTCCGCCTGTTGTTCAGGCAGCTGGTGCTTTTATTCTGTGGCTCCCACTTCATCAGCGATATCGAGTCGACGTCCTCGTCCTCGTCCCCATCCTCGCCGTCGTCATCGCCGTCGCATTGCACATAAAACATTTTTATTGCTCATTTAGATATTTATGCACAGTTTTATTATAATGAAAATTGTGCGTATGCGTGCGGTTTTTATTGCGATTGCATTGAGGCCAACGAAACGAACGAAGCCAACGGGCGAACTGCGTTTGCGTCACACAGTTTGGACACAATGGGTGCCAGCGACGGGGTCCTGCCTCGCATCTCCTCTATCTACATCTGTGCTCCGACTTTCCGAACTTTTAACTGCACACGTGGTTTGATTTGTTTTCCTTGGCAGTGTTTGTGGGCCAGCCAGCTCAATTTTACGCAGCTTTTGCATTTTATGCGTTCGTGCTTTTTACGAGCGGCAAGCCGGGCAAACCGGGCAATCCGGGCAAACGGGCAAACGGGCGGCCCACAGCCGCAACATACACACCGCAAGCAAATTCAAATGGCAAATGTCGCAAAACGAATCACGATCTGAGCCAGAGACCAAAGTTGATAAGTGCCCGCAAAAGTAGGCAACAATTTTTTCATTGCTTTCCGTATCCTGTATCCCCATTTAATTGCAAATTTATGCTACGTTACACGCTCAAAAGGGGCTCCGCCGATAGCAGACAAGGGAAATTAATGACTGAAGCTGCGTAGCAAGCAGCCTCGGCCAGATTGGCACATTAATTAGCGTTGAAGTTATCGTTAAAGTTTGTCCTTTGGCTTATACGGGCTAGGGGAAGCATTTTGTAAAAGCTACCTCTCTATCGACTCTTTTATGGCAAAGATCATAATTTAGTTTTCAATTCAAATTAAATCATTACTCTGTTTGTGTGCGCCGAGGTTTCACCCCCAAAAGTAATTGGTAAATAAACAATTTATACAATTTTTCGGTGCAATTAATACACAAATTAATACAAAAATATCGAAATGTAATCGCGGCGGTTGGCATACCACCTCCAACCGCATCAGAGGAATAACAATAACGTAATAACAGCCACCCAGCCAGCAATAATAATTACATACCAATTAAATGTGCATTTACATATTGTCTTTGTCATAATGCAGTCGAAGATACAGGGAAACAAGCGCATGTACTCGTACTATATGCAACAACGAAAGCGTGTGTATGTTTGGCGGTTTGCTGGGTAAATCTACAACACAACACAACACAACAGCAATGGCAACAGCAACATGGACAACTGATTGACGGCAAACTGTCAATGGAAGGGGCCCAGCCCAGGGAAGGGGCCCAGCCGTATGGCCCCCTCAAACCACACGCATGGGCAATTGCATTTTCCAGTTACGTGCGAACGAATAGGAGTAAGTGTGCTTGGATTGGAAGGGTGGCCCGGCAGACAAGATTAAGCAAATATTGCGGCAAACTCAATTTTCGATTCAACGTAATTGAATGTACCGAATCACTTGAGCGGCAAAAGGAGTGAATAAAATGCAATTTCTAAGGCATATCCAATTGCGGCTTCCATGTGCAAACAAAGAATATCAAGCGGCAACTATAATTTTCGTATGAAAGCAACAGAAATTCTCAAATTCCATTGGGGTGCCTGGCCGCAAAAGAGTTTTCAAATGGCACATCCTCCTATAGTAGATCACAGGACCGTAACTTAGTTGGGCAACCATTATTGCCTACTGCATTTCCTAAATTCCTCCTAGTATACATAATATTGATTTTTTTATATTAGTTTTGTTTTACCGCTTGTTCTTTAAGGTTCATGGTATAACAAGAAGTTTTCCATAAAAGTAATTAGTTTAATTAACAACTTTTACTATGTACTTATCCCTTTGCCCATCGTAGCTATCTAGATCGATACAACAAAACGAGAATGCAGGAGCGGAGCAACAAAATCGACAAGTGAAGAGCTTTGTTGAAAGATATGGGAAAAAGCTGGGGAAGCTGGAAAACAAGGACGAAAGTTGCGGGGTCCTGGGCATCTATAAGGGTTCTTTTTCATTTGTGACGCCCACGTTAGAATTTAATTAGTCAATAAAGTTTGTTAAACAATTAAAGAGTGTTGAATTTCAGAATCACAGAGGGTGCTGTGGGTGCCGATGGGTTGGGAGAATTTTTATTAAACGACCCAACACAAATATGTATCTTCCCGTAAAATATAAAGACCAGAGAACATCTCAATTCGTGATCATTTATGAACGATCTGTTCCTCTACAAATTATGCAGCTTTCTTATAAAGCTTTCTTTAAATGTTATGACCCAATGTTTAATTGTTTATAGTGTTTTCGGTGTTGATAGGTTGCGAGAATCTTCCTAATGAAGCAGTTGCCTAACAGGCTTAATGTGCAAAAATGGGGGGAAAAGCTGGAAAAAATTGAAATGCTGTCGAAAATGACGGCCAATAACAATAGTGGCGAACAAAAAGGGAAGATGTTTTGGCTTTTTTTCGTTATAGCAATTGATTGACACGCAAAGCAGACACGCTTTGCCGCTCGGACCCCATAACATGGCCAGGATGCTGAAATCCTACTTTTGCGGCAGTGAAGCGAACTGAAGGGAAGGCTGGGAAGGTGACTATCAACGCTAATTGGAGCACGTTGCGGCAATTTCAACAAGAAAGGGAGTTGGATAACATTTAAGCGATGACATTTGCCAAATAAAGACTTTTTGGACTTAAATGTTTCACCAAAAGCAAGCCCTCAAAGGTGGAAAGCGTGGAAACTCACACATCTCCATTGCTCTGTGACTGATAAGTGACCACAATAGGTCCATCTTTGGGCAACTATTTGCATGTTCTACGAAGGGAACATCAATCTAATTTCAGGTTTAGGCTTTCAGCCACGCAAAGCCGTGTAACTTGAGCACCTGTTGGCTGGCTGGCTGACTAGATTCTGTCCCAGCAACCAGGCAATGTCCTGGGAGACCCCTTCCGCGGCAGCCACGGCTGTTTCGACTTGGCCATAATTAGCCGGCGTAAGTAAACTCCTTAAGCTGCAGTTAAAAGCCATTAAATTTGCGCGCATCGCCGGCTGCCATGTTAAATTCATAATTTAAATTTGAAATTGTTATTACAGCCGTCGTTGTTTTGCCAAGCCCCTCCCCAATGCCATTGTTATGTCCCGCATCTCACGTTCCAGCCTGATTATCATTGACAGTTGCCGACGTCTTGCCCAGCGCTGATGTTCCCGCTGCTGTTGTTTTAGTTGTGTGACAGAATCCCCCTATCCTGCTCATTTTAGTCTCATAAATATGCAAATTAATCATTTGCGGAAATTTACATACTTAATAAGTCGCTTTAATTAAATGTTCACGCACGCGTGCTTTGCAATCTTGCCCCCGAGAATCGCTTGGAAATCGGCGGAATCCTTTTTGCAGCGTTAATTGTGAAGCGACCAACAAATTATGATGGAAAATCTGTGTCTGTCTCTCTATTTTCTTTG
This sequence comes from Drosophila ironensis, assembly GCA_021223825.1. Taxonomy (NCBI): domain Eukaryota; kingdom Metazoa; phylum Arthropoda; class Insecta; order Diptera; family Drosophilidae; genus Drosophila; species Drosophila ironensis. Next base: position 472,604 of record JAJJHQ010001124.1, read on the forward strand.
CAGCAAACACAATTTCTGTGTGACCGTGGGAGGGGTGGTGGGGTTTTGGCAACAGTTTCGCATCTTTTCGGCAAACAGTCACGTTTCCCTACAGAGCAGTTTATCTGCTAAAAAACCAGCAACAAAATTGTATATACCAGGGATCTTTTTAAATATGTTTAAAGAAAAAACCCCCAAAAAACCCGAAAAAAAACAAAAAAAAACTGAAAAAACGAAAATGAGCACCCAGAACCAGCAGTATTCAAAAAGTAACAACGAAAAAAGTTAAGTATGCGAACTGTGAGGCGCAGCGAACATAAATTAACATTTTTATGCCCCACTGCAATGGGCCAAAAAGAAGTTGGCGCGCAGGAGGTGGCGGTGGGGGCGCCGAGTGGATGGATGGCGGCAGAGAGTCCTTTCTAATGCCCGCATTATTTACGAAGGATGCTGTGGGCCCATTCACATCTCCCCATTTCATTTCATTCAGTTCGGTTCGGTTCTGTTCTGTTCTGTTCTGTTGAGCTCAGTTCGTTTCGTTTCCATTTTGCTTCGTTTCCATTTCGCCTCACCGCATTCTTTGCCATTTGCTTTGACGCCACAAATAATTTTAATTGGTTTTCCTGGATGGGGACCGTCCCAGATGGTAATAACTTTATGTCTATATATTGTACATTGGCTTTGAAAACCCAAAGACCATAACTTCTAATCGATAAAGTTTCGCAGCAAGGGCAAAAACAGCAGCCTCATCAAGAGTGCTCATCAATTCTTCTTGAAATTTTTAAAACTCCCAAAGATTTATTGTTCCTAATAATCTACAAAACAGTTGAGTTACTTATATTATTCAAGTTTCGCAAGTTTTTCGCGGTAATTGCTTGTATGTTTGCTTGCTTTATAGCCGCAAATGCAGTTTGATTTGACAAAATTTGCATAAATATGTGTTTTTTCGGCTCTGCGCGGGGAACTTTGGTTAGAACTTGGTTTCGATGAATGGGAAAACAGTTATCGTCAGTTGCCAGATTATAATTTTCCATAGGTTTCGCGGGGTTTCATAAGGAATATGGGAAACAATTTAAAAACTATCTTAATGGTTCAAAAAATATGATTTTTTTACCAATATTAGCATAAATATTGAGTTAAAAATAAAAAATATTAAGGCAAAGTCTACTTAATGTTTTTACTAATTAAGGTCTGAAAAAGGTTTAGTACCTTTTGGTTCTACAAATTTGAATGCGTATAGCTTTGTATTTGATTTATATTAATTGGGATTAATGAAACCCTTTATTGAATTATTATTTACAGTCTTCTATACCCTTTAAAGCGCCTTAAAATGTTATACAATAAGTCAGCAGCCATGATTTCCGTATTGATTTCAATGAAAAAGGACCAACCAATCGAAGGGTCCAAGCACATTTTGTATAGCATACTTATCGCAGGCCGCAAATTCTCCACTCACCTTTCCTTTTCGCCGAACTCTGCTGCAAGCTTCACTTTTGCTTTCGTTGCTCTCCTCCTCTCTTCCTCCTGCTCCTTCTCTCGCTGTATCTGGTGCACTCCGTTTGCTTTGCTTTTCACTCACACTAACAGCTTAGCGGGCCATTGTTTTAGTTGTAGCTGCTGTAAATGTCGTTCTCCCTCTTGTTGTCATTCCGCAGTCAGCACCCGCTCGCACACACTCTCTTGTAGTTGTTGTCGTTGCGGGGGGGAGGTGGCGCGGCGACGACGAATTCATTAGTCATGCGGGAATTTTAATTTCACTTGCTCACACGCGCGCACATATGTGACGACATATTTCTCAAACATTCTCGCAACGGTCCGTGCTAGCCGTGCAGGATGCTGTTGCTTTTCGGGCCCTTACAATTTGCATGTTCCGCTGACCTTACCGCCAAGTGGAAATAACTGTGCCAGCCTGCCAGCCTGCCAGCCCCACTCGCAGCCCCGAAAAGAAGGGAATTGCGCCCGAAATCCTACGCGCCCGCGATAAGGCCCACTGACAGCTGTCAAAAATTGCCGAGCGGAATGGAGCGGACCGGATATCACAGCCTGATGGGCCGCACATAAATGCCAACGTGCCGCTGCGGCCGGCAAGGATGCCAGCGAGTGTCGTATGTGAACCGGGAGGCGGGAGGCCGGATAGCCGTATAGCCGGGTGGCCGGGCGGCCGGGAGGGCTCCTTCGCCAGCTCCACGGGGTTGGCAACAACTACAACAGCGCCATAAATGGGGGCGGGGGATGTGGGCGGTGGGGGTAAACAGGAAAAAACCCCGAACCCACGGCGAACGCGTTTAATGTTCCAAGTCAAGTGCGGAGCTTATGCGCAGGGGGTGCTCCTTTGCCTTCGCCTTTGCCTTTGCCGTTGCCGTTGCCTCTCCCAATCGGGCCTCTCGTCCTCTCGCTTATTTATCTTCCACGACTGCCTTTGTTCTATCGCAGCAACAATGGGGAATCCAAGAAATCTTTCCCCAGTTTTAAAGAGTTTTTTTTGCTCCCCCTTTGGTATTTTTTGTTGTTTTGTGGAATTGTTACGGGAGATGGCGGTGCGCGAATTTGCATAATAAGCGTTGCTTACTTCTACGGACCGGAAGGAGCCTATAGCACGTGGCCAGCAGCGAACAGCTGGCCCAGGCAACCCGAATAGCAGCACAATTCACGTTTCCCGTTTCCCGTTATCCGTTCCACGTTTTCGATTTAACGGCCCAGACTGGGCCAGGCCAGGCCAGCGATGTCACATGCAATTTTCCTCCACGTTCGCCACCCAGCGGCCCACACTCCGGCGCGAGTTAATTGTAGCGTTTGCCGTTCGGCCGTGTCGCGCCCGCGATGTGTTCTCGGGACCGAACAAGCTCAGACTTGTGCTCGGGCTCTCGGATGTCCTGGCACAGCGTGGCCGCGGCCCAGGCGGTAGCGAAAATCCCATCGGCCGGCTGAACTAAATACCGAAAAAGTACCGAAAATGTTAGTTAACATTTCATTAACGGTCTGACTGCGGCAGGTTCCCCCGCAGCTGTCTTCAAATGATTGGGCGGATGGGGATAAATTCAAACCGGAAGTTAAAGATGGCGAATAAATATAAGACTTTTATTAGTTTCGGTGCATTAATGTTGCTGTAAATGTATTATTGTTTCAAAAGTTCCCTTTAGAGTAGATACCAAAAAAATACTTTAACTTCGTGTAGACTTTGGCGCCAGATGTCCTGTCTCCAGAAATCCCGTAATCGCCTACCATCAGCCCCCTCCCCTTGGGCTGGGGGGAAAGAGAGCGAAAAGAGAGTGGCGAGCAATAAAACGGGAAAAAGTCTCCACAAGGGAACAGGAGGGTGTTCTCAGAAACGGCAGCGCTTTAAAATTTATCAACATAAAAAAATGGGTTTCAATAAAATTATAAAATTATGTATGTTTTTCAAATGTAGTCGTGTCATCCTTGACCCGCAAATAGCATATACTCATGTTGGGAAGTTGACTTATATTTAAAAAAATAAGAGTGACCGTTCGGTGGGCTCTGAAAAATACCCCGAAAGCTGGTTAGTGGGGCCGTTGCCGGGAAACTACCGTTCAGCGGCCATGCATAAATACCAAAAAAGAAGGGGGCGATTCGAAAGGCCACCTGGTAACACCCCACTTACGGCACCATCTTTGTGAAAATTACTACGAGTGTGGAGAGGATTGGTGTAGGAATCGTTAAATTACCTTAGCGGCGAAAAGTAAAAAAGAAGCAAAATGTCGATTATTTCTGCCCGCCTGGCGTCGTCGGTCGCCCGCAACCTACCCAAGGCTGCCACACAGGTATTAAGCTCGAGTTTGGTGTGCAAATTAATGGGGAACGGGCGTCGCACAAATGTCACATAACCGGATCGATTCGACCAATAACCTCCGCACTGTCTGCGAAAATCCAGTGCAGCGTGGCCCGGCCGGGGATGGCGGTGCCCGGAGTGCAAAAACCCGCCCTGCCCCGCCCCCAACTCCCTTCCCAGTGATTTTCGCGACCGATTGGCCAAGAATTTCGGGTTATGCAATTGGGAACGTTTTGAGCCGATTCGGCTGGCAGGTTACATAACCACAGCTGCAATGGGGTAAGAGCTTGGAAAACCTCCGAATTGCCGTCGAATTAACATCCCCAGGATATGGCGATCCCTGTAAATGCATTGTTTTTCTCTGCGGATTACATAATTTTCGGTTCGTGGGGGAGACCGCGATTTTGAGGTTATGTTGCGTGTGGAGAGTATGTGTGACAGTGGGACGGAAAAGTGCTCGCCACCAGCAAGTTACGCCGCTAACTCGAATCTCTGTTGCGATCACTCGCAAAGCTCGCTTTGAAAGCTCTCAGGCTATCAGGCTATCAAGTTCTTCCTGGTGCCGTGGCCATCCCTTCCATCGCTTACATAATCGTAATCTCCGTTTGCTCTTGTTTTACAGGCCGCCTGCAAGGCTGCTTACCCCGCCGCCAGCCTCGCTGCCCGTAAGTTCCATGTGGCCGGCACCCAGCGCAGCGCCGAGATCTCCAACATCCTGGAGGAGCGCATCCTGGGCGTCGCCCCCAAGGCCGACCTGGAGGAGACCGGCCGTGTGCTGAGCATCGGTGACGGTATCGCCCGTGTCTATGGCCTCAACAACATCCAGGCCGACGAGATGGTGGAGTTCTCCTCGGGCCTGAAGGGCATGGCCCTCAACTTGGAGCCCGACAACGTCGGTGTGGTGGTCTTCGGTAACGACAAGCTCATCAAGCAGGGCGACATTGTCAAGCGTACCGGCGCCATCGTCGACGTGCCCGTCGGCGACGAGCTGCTCGGCCGCGTTGTCGACGCCCTCGGCAATGCCATCGACGGCAAGGGAGCCATCAACACCAAGGACCGCTTCCGTGTCGGCATCAAGGCCCCCGGCATCATCCCCCGCGTCTCTGTGCGCGAGCCCATGCAGACCGGCATCAAGGCCGTCGACTCCCTGGTGCCCATCGGTCGTGGTCAGCGTGAGCTGATCATTGGCGATCGTCAGACCGGGTAAGAATCCCTATCCACGGGCGGGCGGGCCTCGGGCCTCCTCCCCTTGCGTTGCCACTCACTCAAGCATCGCTTGCCTTGCAGCAAGACCGCTTTGGCCATCGACACCATCATCAACCAGAAGCGCTTCAACGAGGGCCAGGACGAGTCGAAGAAGCTGTACTGCATCTACGTGGCCATCGGCCAGAAGCGTTCCACCGTCGCCCAGATCGTGAAGCGTCTCACCGACTCCGGCGCCATGGACTACTCGGTCATCGTGTCGGCCACCGCCTCCGATGCTGCTCCCCTGCAGTACCTGGCCCCGTACTCCGGATGCGCCATGGGCGAGTACTTCCGCGACAAGGGCAAGCACGCCCTGATCATCTACGACGATTTGTCCAAGCAGGCCGTGGCCTACCGTCAGATGTCCCTGCTGCTGCGTCGTCCCCCAGGTCGTGAGGCCTACCCCGGCGATGTGTTCTACCTGCACTCCCGTCTGCTGGAGCGTGCCGCCAAGATGTCCCCCGCCATGGGCGGCGGCTCCCTGACTGCCCTGCCCGTGATCGAGACCCAGGCCGGCGATGTGTCTGCCTACATTCCAACCAACGTCATCTCGATCACTGACGGCCAGATCTTCTTGGAGACTGAGCTCTTCTACAAGGGTATCCGTCCCGCCATCAACGTCGGTCTGTCTGTGTCCCGTGTGGGCTCCGCTGCCCAGACCAAGGCCATGAAGCAGGTGGCCGGCTCCATGAAGCTGGAGCTCGCCCAGTACCGTGAGGTGGCCGCCTTCGCCCAGTTCGGTTCCGATCTGGATGCCGCCACCCAGCAGCTGCTGAACCGTGGTGTGCGCCTCACTGAGCTGCTCAAGCAGGGCCAGTACGTGCCCATGTCCATTGAGGATCAGGTGCGTACCCCAAACACTCCATTCATTGTCAACAAAGTGCTAATGCCTTGATCTCGTATGCCCCCCCGTCCCGCCCAGGTTGCTGTCATCTACTGCGGTGTGCGCGGTCATCTGGACAAGATGGACCCCGCCAAGATCACCAAGTTCGAGAAGGAGTTCTTGCAGCACGTCAAGACCTCCGAGCAGGCTCTGCTCGACGCCATCGCCAAGGACGGCCAGATCTCCGAGGCTTCGGATGCCAAGCTTAAGGACGTTATCGCCAAATTCCTGTCCACCTTCCAGGGTTAAGCGATAGCAGTCGAGGAAAACAAAAGAACAACAATAAAAGCAGGCGCAGCGCGCATTTAACATCCAGGATGAGCAATCACCGCCATCCGTGTGCGCGCCAATTAGATGAAACACCGTAAAGTAAAGCTTAAGATAACAAACAAAATAATACTAAAACCAGAAAACAAGAGAAAAACTCTTTTGCACATTCATGTTCTCCACTGGGATCGTCCCGTCGTACTCGCCTTTCCCCCGTCGTCCTTCTGCCACCTACCATCCATACGGCACCACCAAACGCCGCTAAATCTTGGGAGAGAGAGAGCAGGTGCCGGCAGGGGCGTCGTCGGGGGAAAACGCTTCGCGGCGGGACGCCCAGTCTCGAATTTCAGCGAAAAATCGACACGAACTCGGCGCCAAACCCAATTTACACAAATCCTCCGTTGTTCTCCTACCCCTCCTATTGCTGTAATCAATATTTGAAATATTGTAATCAAGAATAGTCGAAATACTGTCTGTGGATGATTGTGAAACGATGATGAATTAAAACGATACTACACTATACTCTACTCGTGGAATCTGATGTGTTCTTTGATGGGTAGCTGTCTAGGGTTTTGGGGGTTTACTAAAAGAGCTAACAAAAATTGGATTATTAGTGTTAAATTTAAGTTAAATCAATTGGTTGGAATCAAAGTATGTGTGTAGCACTATTGCTTGTATTGCTATCAAAAACTGAATAAAATTTTGTTAAATTGGATATACAAATGCTTAAAATTAATCATTAAAATGATATGGGAATCATTTCGTTAACGGTGTTCCGTCAGGGTGTGAACAAATTTAATCTTTGAGGAGGTACCGCATCACAAGAAGTATCAATTTCTGTCAATTTAAACAGATTACGAAATGGTATAACAATTGCAGGCATCTTGAAGGTTATACAACCATTTTCAAAGTTGTACAATAACAAATTTAAAGACAAATTCATATTAATAGTGTGTTTATTGAAAAATTTAGGAAAACAATACAATAAACATGAATATAACTTATAAATATCAACAATGTGGTATATAAACTATGAGAAAATAGCTGGAAAAGAAGAAGATAAAATGAGAAAAGTTTAAATCGACTCTTATAGTATACATATACATATGTATATGTACATTGTTTATACCCAATTTGTTTGACAATGCTTGCAAAAGCATCAAATCAAATTTTTGTCAATATTATAGCTGCTTTAAATTTGGTTGGGTTTTTATTTATTCACAACACTTAATCAGTTTTCTTTGAAAGGAATTATCAATGGGAAATTGTTTAAATGCAATTTAACATTTTTTCATGTTTTTAACATCGTACATTTTTAAATCAAAATTTTCGTACAATTAGATTAATAGAAAAAATCGCTGAAAATCGAATAAAATAATACCCACTTGCAATAGAAATAGATGAAATAGCAAAATGTGCCAATAGTCCCAGTATACCTTTAAATTTGTTTATTTTTGAACATAATATTTTTATTATAAACATTTAACCCGAAAAAAAGCATACAAAATACATGGCAATAATAAAATCAAAGCTAAAAAAATAAAAATTTCAAAATTAGGAGAACTCCAGAGATATAGTCTTAAAACAAATTCGAAGATACTTTTGTAATCTACAATCTGCAATAAACAAACTTTCGCATCGAATTCGAAAAAAGAAAAATAAAGGGTCACCCTGCTGGAGGCGGCAAGGACACAAAGGACCCAACCAGCGGTTCCGGTTCGCAGCAGTTCGCCGGGTTGCCTATTTGGTTAACAGCCAGTCAGAAAGCGCAGCACGCCAATCAAAAGCGGCTCAAGAGCCAGCCAGCGACAGGCAGACGACCCCCGCCGAATTATACGGCCCGGGGCGTTTATGAGCAGCATAAAACCCGCCAAAAGGGGGAGGAGCGGGGAGGGGGGGCCAAAGGGCGCGGGAAGCGACTACTTTCTTTTTATTGCATTTGTTTGGCCGTAAAAGTGTCGAAATTAATGGGAGTCGGGGCCATAAAACCGTCAAACTTAAATTTCGAGCAGGCGCGCAGCAAAGAGAGCAGCAGGCGGCGCGCAGGCCGGCGCAGAAGGCAGAACGAGAGCCCAAGAGCCCATGGAACACTTGCGAACGAAGTGTTCGCCACCGAAAAGCGAGGTGGAAGGGGCGCCGAGGAGTGGCGAGTGGCGGGTAAAGCAACGGAAGAGAAGCAGACCGAATAACTGACCTGCGATCGGGAAGGTGACCTTTTCCCCGGGCCTGCTGGATTGATAGGGCCCAGCAGGACAAAGGGAACCGAGGACCGGCAACCGGGAACCTCGTCCTTGGCGAGGGTCTGCAGATTGTGCGATTTTTGTTGCTCTATGCTCCGAGGATGAAAATTTCTCACACTCATCAGCTGTCAGACAGGCAGATAACGCAGTCATCCCTCCCAAAAAAACCAAAAAAGGAATAAAGTTGGGCAACAAAAGTGGAACGATTCATTTGAAATTACACAAATCTTTATTGGCTAATGTATTGCAAAGACACGTTCGGAATACATCGAGGTTAGTCCTGAATTCCTTGCAACTGCTTAACATTCGAGTGTTTTAGCTTAGTGAACTTGTGTACAGAATACATTTGAATTCTTATAATAGTCTAGTCTCGCTACAAGTTCTGGGAGTTGATATCTTTGCACAAGTTTTAAATTTCACATACAATTTGAGTTTATTCATTACACACAAATTTAAATACTACATACAATTACACAATCTACGGGGGTGGGGGGGTTTGGTTAATAAAATCGCGAACTCTTTAATATATTGTTGTGTATCATGTAGAATGGTACGGTGCTTGGAGAGACAACGCCGATGTGTTCGGCCAGCAAATGACTCGTTGCCCACTCTCGGTGTCCACAGGCCCGCCACTCGCTCCGCACTGGCCCTGCGAGTCCAGCGGGAGGAGCGGGCGGGCGGCAATAGCTTGGTGTTTCCTTGTTTTCCGCTTTTCCACTTGTGCTTTCTATTTCCAGTTTCCAGCTCTCGCCTCCGGCGGCCGGCTCGGGGACACCTTTCGCTAAAGATGCCGGAGCCGGCTTCGGCGACTTCGTCTCGGGACAACTGTTCCCTTTCTTTGCGGCACCCAAGCGTATAGGTATAGATATAGGTATATAATGTTGGATTGACGATGACTTTGTAACGAACACGAAACGAACATAATGAATGAAAGACGCTACAAATTTAAAAAATGAAAACAAATTAAACTAAACTAAAGGATGTGGGGATCGTCGCAAAACGGAGACGACTACTTCCGCTGGACACGGGGGGTTATGATCGATTCGAGCAGCGCCCCACTCAGCTCGGGCTTCATGGTGATCTTCTGGAACTTGTTGTAGATGGCCTTCAGCTTGGCCTGCGGGGCGTCGCGGGCCAACTTCGCGATCATGCGCGCGATGGGCCGCAAATGGGCGGCCGTGTAGCGCGAGTAATAGGTCAGGGTAGGCGTCCAGTGCCTGTCACTGAACCCGGTGGCCGCGCGATAGTTGCCGTTGATCAAGTGCAGCGATAGGAACAGGGAGGCGGCGGCAATCTAAGAGAAGAATAGACAATAGACTGTGTACATGTGTCGACAGCTTTGCTGGCAAAATAACACCCACCTCCGAGGGCCTGTAGCTGGCCAGCTCGTAGTCCACGCAGGACAACTCAATAAAGTACTTGGACATGATGTGGTGCGGGTCCTCGGCGCCGGCGGCCTTGGAGAAGCGCCGCAGGAACTGAATCGGCAGCGGGCGCGACAGGTTGCAGTCGATGGCCTTGAAGATCTGCAGCTCCATTTGACGGATCTGGCGAGCCGTGTAGGCGTTGTCGGTGATATACGAAAAGTCACTGATGGCCGGCGGGAAGAGCTCCTCGTACTTGGTGGCAATAAAGAGGGCAGTGACCCCCACCAGCTGCAAGTGGGTGCGCTTGGTGTCCTTCACCACCTGCAGGTAGCGGTCGATGATGCTCACCGCCAGCTGGAAGGTCTCGGGGGCCAACTGGAACTGCAAGTGCACCTCGTTGATCCAGTCGATCAGCACGGAGCGCATCTTGTGCGTCACCTCCTTCTGGCCGGCCAAGTGGTCCTTGTGGATGGGCTGCTGCTGCTCCACCTCGTACAGGTAGTCGTATATATCGTTCACGTACTCGGACACCAGCACCAGGTTCTCCTTGTCGTTTTCATCGATGTCCTCGATTCCGGCCAGACGTTTGCTGGAAAGGGACATGCTCGTCGGCATGGCCATGGCCACAGCTGCCACAGATGGGACGGCAGCACTGACCGAGCTGGGCGGCTTGATCCTGCTGGCCGTTTCCTTCTTCGGCTCCGGCCCCGCCGCCTCCTTGCGCACGGCGCCCGCGGTGACCGCATGGCGGGTAATGCCCGAGACGCCCAGCACGGGCTTGGCCAGGGCGGCGCGCAGCTTGCTGAGGGACCTCTTCGACAGGTTGCTGTCCTCGCGCTTCAGGGCGGCCTCGCCATTGTCACTGGCGGCGCTGGGCTTGGCTGGAAGGAAATCAAAGGCTCGAGTCTCCGACAAGAGGATGAAGGCGACAGCGTTTTCTCACCTTTGGTGACCACCTCGGCAAGGGGCCTGTTGGCAGGCGGATTCCTGATCGAGTTGGAGCGCAGGAAGGCGGCCACGCCCCCTTCGTTCTTGGCCGGGGCGACGGCATTGGCATTGGCATTGATGCTGCTGGAGCCCAGGGGGGGCTTCTTCCAGTGAGTGTCGACGCGAGCCTTGCCATTGCGCAAGGCATTGGTTAGCTTGAGATCTTTGGCGCTGCAGGGGACGGGACGAGATGGGTTAGTTGGGTTTCAGGAGGAGATTGGGGCACGGGTGGATGGGGACTCACTCCTTTTGGGCGGCATCCTTGGCGCCAATTTGGCGGTTTACGGCGCGATTCTGCAAATCGCCCAAGGCGGCGCGTTTTGTGGTGGCCTCCTGCGAAGGCACTGTCATTTTCTTCACCTGCACTTGGTTGAAGTTTACGGAGGCGTTCTGGGAGATAAAAAAAAAAACGCAGTTTGATAGTCAGTTGCCATTGAAATGGTAATGGTAATAATGGTAAGCCTGGCCCTTGCCTCCCACTCCCGTTCTCCCATCCTAGGCAGCCATTTTGGCTAGAGGAACCGCTAGGATTATCACAGATTTGTGGCAAAGGAGAGAGGACAATAATTAGCGGTGCAAGTACCGCAACTAGAAACTCGCGCCAAAAGGTGAAACAACAAACGGCACATTGTGCACCCTCCCTTTCCCGCTTCCCGCTTTCCGATCTATCTCCTTTCCTCTCTTCCCCTGCCTCTCCCTCTCCCTCTCAACCACTTTTCTCTCCTCTCCTCTCCTCCCTCTCTCTCTTCTTGCCCACGCTGCAATGGCGTCGCTCGAGCCCGCTACTTTTTTCTTTATCTTTTCCCCGATCCTCCGGGATCTCCTCATGGGCTAGGCTAACTTAGCTAAGCAATTGTTTAACCGTTTAATTCGCCACTTACCTCGTCGCTGAGCATTTTCAGGGTTGTGCCCACCATTTTGAGACGCGTTTTTGTTAACACACAGTCACTGAACGATAATAGCAGACGCGCTTGCGACTCGAACTGAAGCGTTCACTTGAACGATGTTGCTTGGTAGAAAATAGAATTTATTGTGATGCGAGCAGCCGTATGGCAATTGCCTTGGAAGTTGCCTTTGCAAGTTGAAAAGTCAGGGCCGACTGCGACTCGAGCTGAATCTTTTCGGACGATCCGATCGTTTTGAAGCCAAGCTGCCGTTTGATTTGAATTCGGTTATCGCGCCGCAGCTTCGATGCCCTCCTGACGATAACTTGACCCGGTCAGGTGTTGGGCGTTAATCGATATCACTTGAACGGGGAGTTTCTTCTCCTGCGCCCAGTTGTACAGTTTACTTCTTGAATGTTTCCCCTATATATAATACTGTTTATGCTTTCCGATATAATTTCCAAACTTGTGCAAACGATTCGTAAGCACAGTTGATCAGCATGTCACGACTCTGCGCTGTGCGTAGAAACATCGATACTCCAATCGATAGTTAGTATTTGCCCGGTTCTTTTAACAGTCCCAAAAACAGCAAAAATATATGGAAAAAATAGGAATATTATTGTTATTATTATTATATGGAAACTTACAGCAGATGCAATTGGTCCGTTGTAGTATGTAACTATGTAAATTTGATGGTACAATTAAATCAATAAATTAACTAATTATATAACATGAGTATAAATATAACAAGAAAACAATAAAACAATGATAATGAGTAATAATATATACATAATAATATTATTATAATAATAGATATATAACAATAATAGTAAAATAACACTAACCGTGTCCGATCCGAAGTCTCATAATCTTAATGGTCTCTATTCTAGCAATTTTCTAATTTTTTATATTGTT